>PKRV01000512.1:2301506-2713232 GCA_003709505.1 Hyphantria cunea
ATGAGCAGAATCCAAGAGTGGTGGTCACCATCCTCAATGCGAAAAAGAACAATGCAGCATGGTGACACACACTATGGCGGCCTGGAGGAAGGGGGATGGTGAGGGGGATAGGGGGCGTTGGATTGGGGTATGGGCCTCCGGTATCCTCACTCACTCGATGAAACACAGCGTAAGCGCTGTTTCACACCGGTTTTCTGTGAGGCCGTGGTATCACTCCGGTCGAGCCGGCCCATTCATGCCGAAGCGTGGCTCTCCCACGGTATTAAATTAAACATTTGGAGACTCCATTGGGCGAACCTTAGCCATCCTCTCGACACAGAGCGGGAGATCCAGGCGTGTATAATGCGGTTTTAATTATTTATTTTCTCTTATAATAGTTAGGTGTTAACGCATATTTTATAACGAGTAGATTTGCCTTTGGATTTGGTATCGAGATACGTGCATTACTACGACTTTATTAACCCCTGAAGCAGTGAAAAAGGGCATCAGAATCTGTATGAAACTTTATATTTTTTCCATGATTCACTTGAAACTTTCTATATAGATTTCTCGATTGAAATAAATAAAGATTAAGAAAAACTTCCCCCTTACGCAGTCAAATTAGGGATTCGAAGTTTGTATGAAACTTTTTATTTCTTTAACGGATAAAAAAAAAATGCTTCTAATCACAGAGTTCAACTGGGCTATGGGTTATGTTAATACAAATTAAAAATACAATTGCAAACAATTCTCGACACTAATGTTATTTACTTAAAAACGTTGTTTTTGGCGTTTATAAATGAAGTCGATCGCGAATATATATTTAAAAAATGGGTATTATGCAAGAGCATAAGTTCGAGAATTCCTTGCACCTATTTTTATTGTCTAGATGAGTTAACTATTTTTAACAATAGGTGCAAGCAATTCTCGACCTTATGAACTTGCACAATATCCAAAAAAATAATTTATACATTATCAACAACCTTTTGCTTGAAAACCATAGCGTTTAATAAAATTACCAGAGACAGCAATATTCCGAACAGATTTCTACTTGCAGTTACAAGCGTCGACCCATGCTTCTGTAACATGGTCGTCATATTTACATTTCAACATCAGGAAACAATCGCCAAGAATTAAAAAATGTGACAAATCCTACTCAATTTAAAAAGAAATGTGTGTCGTGCGTAGAGATCCATCTCACTATTGTCATTGTTATAGTTTAACTATCTTGTCACAGCGTCCATCCGTAGAGTTTAAGACCATTCGGAAAAGGTATACTTAATCTATACAAATAAATAATATTGACGTGTCCGTTTGTCATAATACATATACGAAAATAACATTTTTTTAAATTTTTGTCTGTCTGTTTGTTCCGGCTAATCTCTGGAACGGCTGGACCGATTTTTACGGGATGGGATTCATTGGCAGATAGTTGATCTAATAAAGAGTAACTTAGACTACTTTTTATACCATGCTATGCTTCTGACGAAACAATATTATAGGTATTATTGTTTAGAATATAGAAAAAACATAGGTAAAACATGCCATTTACGCTGTAAAAATGTACAAAATTAAATTCGATTTTACTTTACTTTAGTGAAGTTTTTTTTTAATAAAAAGGCAATAGGAACCTGGATAAATACTGTTAAAATATCAACATAATACGGTGGAAATATGTTCAAACTGCCAATTATTTCGGTATTCAATTTGTATGGAGAATTCAGCCGGCGCCGGCCCCTTAAGTATTAAGACCAAGACTAAAACTGAGTGTAACAATAACACTATGTGAATGTAATCATCGTACCTTATCCGCCATAGCTTGTTTTTGTGTGTAGCATTGCATTGTATTCTGTGCAGCACCTTCTATTTCAATCTCGGCTCCACCGGCCACAAAGGCTTCCTGAATTGACTCTATGCTTGCTTGAGATAATTTACCGCTTAATATCTCAGATAATGGAAATTGAAGACTGCTCATGAAAGTAGGGCGAATCTGGAAAATATGTTAAACGTATATTTTACTGAGTGTAAAGATCAAAACCAATCAGAAAAGAAATACCAACTCAACTCCATGAAGCCTAAAACTTCATCGAAATCTTAAAATACTTTTTATTGGTTGACAACTTTTTTAATGAGATTTCATATTCAAGATGCATAGAGACATGTAGTTACTGACGTATTGTTATTTAAATAATTATCATTTTTGTGATGTTAACCTTTGCAAATCGTAAACTTAGAATATGGCGTACATTACATCCCGTTAGGGAATCGGAGGTAGGAGTGGCTGTTCTGCGAATTCGTTCGAAGAACACTACCCCCGGGCCGGACGGGGTACCACCCCGAGTGATAGCCCGAGCCCTCGACCATATTTCGGACCGCCTCAGGGAAGTGTTGGACGCTAGCCTGGCGTCCGGACGCTTCCCTGAGTGTATTTGCTGCATTGTAATTAATCGAGGTACATAAAGTCACTACCGCAATCGAATTACAATCAAAGCCGTTCTGTAAATAAGTTTAGAAATTTTATATAGCTATATAGTATGTAGCTAACAGTAACTACGATTTTTACACCTATCTATGAAAATTGTTCTTTCACAATCCCTCTTTCCGCCAACCTTGATTATGCTGATGTCAGCTATCCTGATCTCACTGAAGACCAATCAAATAAGTTTGAAAGACGCGAAAATATCTGTATGAGATTCATATTTGGATTACGCGAATATGATCATGTCTCCGATTATTGTAAACAGCTTAAGTGGTTACCCATCCGCCTTCGCCGAAATGCACATATTATTTCTCTTCTGACATCTCACACTTCCTGAAATCTCGGTTCAACTTTCTACTTGACTCAAATCCTAAATCGTTGAGATCGTCAGAGAATTAGAAATAAAAAATGCCAGGTCAAACAACCAAATTCCTCGACCATGCCTTCTTTGTACAAGCAGTTCGCCTATGGAACGCCCTCCCAGTCGCAATAAAAAGTGCGGAAACATTGACTGCCTTTAAGAGCTGGTAAAGAAATATTAACTGATAGACGTCAATGTCAGTTGGGTCAAGGTATTCACTTTTGTGTCTGCATGGAATGTCTGTGTGTTTCAATCATCTATTTGTATGTATTATCCTTCATACTACGTGTTGCTATTATTTTACGTAATGTGAAAACTCTAATTTCCTTTCCACCATTAATACACCAGGCACTACCATATATTTTTTCATCCCTACTCTAAGATATTGCTTTGGAACGATAAGGCCCCCACTTGTACTTTATAATACTTTTAAGCCAACCTTGTAATTTACATTAGCTTCAATGATAAGACAATATGCTATTTATTGAACATGGGTTATAAATTTTAAAACAAATAACAGTATTTTACATGAAATTATGGGTAAATAACAATTTATGAGTTGGTAACACTAATGTCATTTATAGCACAATAGAGCTGTTGCTCTATGACGATAAACACCGAATGACGAATACGGTAGGGAGTAGTCAAACGCAGGCGTTTCTCGCTGTCAAAGTATAAGCCCAAATGGGCTTACGTGTTACACTGTTCCGACCGACTGTTCAGAATGTATTTGTATGTGTATGAAATTCTGAATATTTAATTTTAATTGTTATGTATGTGTGAGTTCGTTATGACAAGCGATTGTTTCTGTATTTGAGTCCTAAAATATGATTAAGTAAACATTTACCTCCACAGATAATATTAGAATGTTTTGTATCGGGGAAAGACACTATGGGTACTCCCCTACGGTCCGCCTGTGTTACTCTATGCCTATCGTCAACAAGATAGCAACATTACATTTATTTGCACGAACCGCTGTTATTTTGTTTAAAAAATAATAAAATTAAGCTAACCTACTTTTAATTTAAAAAATAAAGACCAATTTTCTTAACTCTTTTCTTTCAAGAAGTTATAGTCTAAGACTAGTTTTTTCTCGCAGTTGTATCCACGTTTAGTCACTGTTGGTTACTTCAAACTTGTGGGTGCTCTTACAGAGCACCTATAATATTATCTATAAATCATTTACTTAACACAAACAGTTTTTAAAATACGAGTTATATTTGTGAAAAACCTAAAAATACAAATAAAAAGTTTATTCATTTAGTAAAGTTAGAATAGTATATAGATAAATATATATAAAATTGCTTTATCTTGATTGCAAATGGCCGTAAACGATATTTTTTCAGCTACAGTTAGTTATATATTCTTAGTTCTAGCAACATATAGAACTTGAGTTAATAAAACAAAGTAGTATCATCAATTGCAAAAGAAGGTAGGTTTGGCGGATTGTGTGCCACCATTTAGTACTATGGCTACCACGGACATTGATTCTTTCCCCTTGATCAAAGTAATTGACGGTATTAAGGGCAGTCAAATAAGCTTCGTATAAAATTACACACTTGTCTGCATTACGTATGTACGTTTATGAGTGTACTCGATACTTTTTATATTCGTTGAGACATGCCAATTTTAATATTTAGTACAAGTACGATATATTTAAAAAGTGTCAAGGATAATTGACCACAGTATATTTTATCATCACTTTCGCTGTACTGTACTAACACTTGTAAGAATAGATTTCGTTTTAAATATTTCAGTTTAAAAATGTTATAACTATTGGTTTTTATAAGATTTGTTGGGCTCAAAGGGTCCCTATTAATATACAATAAATAATCAAACAACTGCGGATGTTCCAATTCCCAGTGACATATAAAACAGTCAATGAACACTTGAACATCAACACTTCTTTGTTTTTTATCGTTTAAAACAACATTTGAACTACAATACTGAAAAGTAACATTTTTGCAAATCCGACATTATTAATAGGGACCATCGATATATAAATATGACGAGATAAAAAACTGTTGTATAATTATATTATAATGTAAACAAAACTGGTAATTTTGAGAATTTAAATCTAAAGTGTCGGGTGATTGATCCGTCGCGGTGTAAATATATCAAGATACACAAGTGTTACCACTGAACAAAAGAACAGTTTTTCTATGGGTGTGGCATCACACAATCTAACTGCTGAATGACCATTTTTCATTTTGGATATTTACCAGACAACGTTATTGTAAACCAATGTAAATGTATCTTGTCATGAAAAATTATAACCGATTATATGATAACAGTAAGTTACTAAGTAATAGTAAGACAGATGAAAAGGGCTGCTGTCTAGCAGTGGATTTATTAAGGCTGACGATGATAAGTAAGGTCTATGTGTATATGTATGTATGAATGATCAGTACCTGAATGACCAGAAACAGGGATAATGGGCATGTTTAGTTTAGGAATAGATGGCGTTGTGTGTCATGTGTCTGAAATATTTGTAAAGAAAAACTTAAAGTAAAGTGTACTCCTTACACTTTATTGCACACCAACTAAAATTATTACGGTTAAAAGTTTCAAGAAGATATGCACAATAGGCGGCCTTATTGTTAAAACAACCTCTTCCAGTTAACCTTTGTTTGGATGGGCATATCGACAGGAGAAAAATACTTATTTGGGGGTAAAACTTAAAAAAAAACATCTTTTAACATTTCCGATAAAGTATTGTAATTATTATTTTTTTTTTATATTTAAGCTGCCAAAATGACTCTGCCCTGCCTGATGGAAAGCATGAGCAGAATCCAAGAGTGGTGGTCACCATCCTCAATGCGAAAAAGAACAATGCAGCATGGTGACCCACACAATGGCAGCCTGGGGGGAAGGGGGATGGTGAGGGGTATAGGGGGCGTTGGATTGGGGTATGGGCCTCCCCATATTTTATACCAATTTATTACGTCATTAAACATAGTAAATGAAAGTTATCCAATATAAGAGTTTACGTAAGAATGTATTTAAAAGTATAAAAAAAATGACCGCTGCCACCTATTTAAAATAATATATTGAATGGTCTCCACATTCGGCCTAAACACTAAGGCACGACCTGGCTGCATTTTCATTCACATGGTTTTAATACTAGACATTTGTTTTTTTTATCTTTGAGCTACTAAAATTACTCAGCTCTACCTGATGGAAAGCATGAGCAGTATCCATTAGTGGTGCTCACCATCTTCAATCCGAATAAGGACTATGCAACAAGGTGACCCACACTTTGGCGGCCTAGTGAGATGCTTTGCTTTGCTCGCTAAAGAAGTAACTTTTCTACTACAAACCAAACAAGCAGATGCGTCACGTAATGACATAAGTGCATGGCCGAAGTTTGAGGGCTGCCTCTACTCAGAAATGGGTAGGAGAGGATAGAGTCGGGGCTTCAGAAATCCAACTTCGTGCTAAGAATTTCACAGAATCGTGCTAAGAATTACTTTTCTTTGAGGTAAGAGTCGTTCATTCCGAACGAGCAAATTAATATTTCCCAAAGTATGACTCTTGCATGATAAGTAATATTATTATACATAGTTATCATTGAAAGACACGAGTTGAAATTCCAATAAATGTAGGTTTGTTGAAAGAAGAGCTGTGGCAATAACCTACTTAGTAGTTAGTCACCAAGCAACCATTCCAGTTGTATCGGGTCAGTAGAATTTCGAATTTATTATATATTATGTAGGTATATGAACTTATAGCCTTTAACCACATTCGTGTTACTATGACGCCAACCTCAAAATTACCTATTAACGCTGGTACACAGATAAAAAGAGAGAAATAAAAATGACATGAAATGATATACAGGTAAAATATGAATTGATTAGGTAGGGGATTATAAGTTATCATCAAATATTCTATCTGATTAAACAGATAAGATTATAATTAGAGTTGAAATGAATAGCCGGTCATTATTCGGTATCCGGATAAATTACTATGCCAGCTGACCTTTAATACGTGGTCGTGTTGGTGGTAAAATTATCAATAATAATTTTTCATTTAAAGCCGTAATTTACATTATTAAATTAGCTACTAAATCCACACTAGGCTAAGCTTGTATCGAAGCTATTAATACAATGGCTAATTTATAATCAATATCATAATTCCGAATCTTTGTTTATCGTAGTGCTTTTACATCTAATACTAATCAACTAATCATAAAATTTTGCATGTAAGTTGTAACGGATATAGTAAAGAATAAAAAGCATAGAAACTTTCAATTAAGGAAAAAAATAGTATAGCAGCTCGACTGAAGCTATTTATTAAACTTACACTTTACTTTTACGTATTCGATAAAGGAATGTTTCTTCAGCAGTGCTTTGTCAAAATTTGGCTAGGTATCCGACTTCAAGGTTAATGGTTATCCGGCCAGACAAATGCCTATTTCATCTCTAATTGTACTACCGTTGTCACTTATTATCGTAAGTAAACAAGCGTACACATGAAAGGGTTTTACAAGGTCAAGGTTGAGAATAGTCCACCGAGCAACAGAGGTGGCATGCTTGAATCAGTGTAGTCGCTTAGTTCATGACACTACTATTTTGGCGGTCGTGAAGACCGCTCGTGACATTAGCATTTTGTAAAATTTTCCGCGAATAACTTGAGCGATAGATAATTAACAATCTATCATCGATATCAAACAAAAATTCAGTACATGAATTTCGATTTTTGGTTTGTTCAGTGTTGCAGTGATATATCAAGGTCAGATTATTTGATATTCTTCTTTTTTCTTATAGAAACAGTGAGCGTTTAGTGTGTGGTTATTAGGTCGACCTACATTTTGTAGATTTTTGTTTTTTTTTATTTTAATAAAGAAGCGTTTCGTAGCATTTTAAGCGATTGCGTGTTATTGAAATACTGCATTTGAAAAATTATTAACTGACATAAGTATATAATACTTTTAAGAACTCTCTTATCTAATGGTATTTTTCATATAAACGTTATTTAAAGTTATGCAACGGTTTCGTGTTAATTTTAACTTTAATTCTGTAACTTTAATGTTGAAAATACTACAGAACGGTTGCCAAGTTAAATTGCATTTATTAATAATCTCTTAGTAGAAATAGGGGGTTAATTTCTAAGTCGTAAAGGCGCGTAACGCGTAAAGGATTTGTCACATCAGTATGAAAGTGTGCTTTAAACATAAATATATTGTTAATTTGAGCTTGCATAATGTTTGAATATCGAAGTTAGTAGTGAAAAAAGATTGTTTTATCAATGCATGCCATAAAGACGTGGGTAAGTAAGTATCAAGCTTAGATATTAACATTTTTTCCGAAACAGATTATCGTAATGACGGCACTTATAAGTTTTTCAAAATGTCGTTTATTATTATATAAAAGACACCACCCGTGTTTCAATAGGGGACTTTACAAATCTTTATACTTACATACTAATGTTCGATTAGTACGTCGCATGCTGTCCACGGATTAACACAGATAGATACAAACCAAAAAGGTTTTGTGAGTGATTTCACTTTTACAACGAGTTTATGCAATAAGTCCAATTCACACGTAAAGTTAAGCATTATTGTTGTACAACCTGTTACTTTCAACGTTACATACAAGGTGGATTTCTTTTACTTGTCACTTGCGTACTATGTACCTATAACGAAACAATATATGTATTCCTCAAACAAATACCTAAAACACATTTGTACATTATCATGGGTATGAAATCTTCTTATCTTTAGAGCTATTCGGATTTGTCTATATTTTTTTGTACAGAGTAGGTACTATATTATTATTTGTCAATCACAGTACACTATTGAACATAGGCCTTTCCTATATAAGAAAGTACTTATATAGGAATAATATAATTCTAACATCGCTACAAATAGACTATACAGAAGAAACTGCGGTGATTGACTACTGTTTAATCAAATCTAATTTAGATATAAGTATGCTAGGTCATTTATACAGGGTTAATTAAAATTAGAGCATCACCTCTTGCAGGCAGCTTCACTACATCAAATCTAACAACATTTGTTCTATCACTTTTTTAATTATAAGTTTTAAAATTTTAATTTTTCCAAGCAAATTTTATTTATTGCCTCTGAACTCGCATAACGCTACGCTACGCACCTTGCGTAGGCAATTATGTGCACGTGTTGCGGAGCGCTGGGTTGCGGGGTTACGGGGTGAAGGGGCGGCGGCGATGCACAAAAGAAATTTAGAAATTTACCTCAGTCATCAGTCGTACGTCACAATCGATTAGGAACGCGTGCGCAACTCGCACCCGTTCCCGCGTAATTTCGATAAGTGAGTGTAGTTTTTTACATACGCGACACTTTGCTGTCTGGTCTTAAATTAGGCAGGATTTGTGTTGTTGTAACCTGATTACTGAAAAACCATTTTGTCAGCATAGTTCGATTCGAACGACGAGGGTTTTTGAAATTAAATGTGTTATGATGATGTATAATTGATATCCCCATAGTGCGATCGACCTTCTATTTATTGAAGAAGGCTAAAGGCTACATAATATCACGCTATAGCCATCAGGAACCGAGTGTAAATAGAAAATGTGGCGAAAATATGTATTTCTTTCGAGAGACGCAGACGAAATTGAGCGGCTCAGCAATTACACACATATTTGCACAGTAGTTGCTTCCGCTGTCCGTTAGCTTAGATCTTTTAAACTAATCAACTGATTTTAATGCAGTTTTACAGCAATACATAGTGATTCAAGGGGGAGATTTATTATGTGTAATACATGCATATTATAGTGGTAGAAGAAATCTGAGAATTTCAAGACTTCCGTGCGAGGCCGGGCCGGGTCGCCTGTTAAAGATAAATTACACCCAACACGGCATTAATGATCACGAATGTACATTGTTACTTTGACTACAAAGTTTAATTAACTACTTGTGATAACAGCGAGTAATGGATTGTTGTTTATATAGCATACACTACCCACTTGTTATTTAGACTGGAAGTAATAGCAGTTTTAAATGATGTCTCTTGACGTTAGTAAAGCTTTAAACGCTCTTGCATTGTTGTAAGTGCCTGTTGATGTTGATATGCGAGCTAAGCTAGCAAATTACTAATTTGCTGGTTACCTACAAATGCAAATAAGATATAACTGATATTGTAACCAATAGCAATTATGTATATACCTGTAGTGCTGTATCTATCTACTCTACTAACATTGGAAATAATATGTATGGTTTGCATAGGTGTACCATTGCGAAGGACGCGGCTGGCTAAAGAGACATATTCATTGATGACCTATTTAGAGATTAGTGATTACAAAACTTAGGTAGGACGTGGGTGGATTCGATTCCTACCAGGACAAATATTGTGTAGTAAGTACGAACGTACGATCATTGTGAGATGTTGCAGGTTAAAATATTTTATTCATTCAACGGATAGTTTAGCCTAAAAAGATGAGCTTTTTAGGCTAAACTATCCCACCGTATTTACTCGAGTTCATAATTAGGAACACTTACATTCACTTCTATATCCATTCATATACATTTAAATACAATTTTAGATTTTGCATGCGGCTCCGCCCGCAAGTATTATCGCGGCAAAAAGCATTTTGTGTGTTATTCTGATGTGTTATTTATTTTACATAAAGAGAATAGTCTTTATCGTTTACCCATATATCATAAATCTGTTTTTAAAATAGGATCATTAAAAAAAACTAAAGTACAATCATAATCTTTTCAGATGGGCCAGGTCGTGGCAGTCCTGGTCATCATCATAGCGATTTGTACCGCATATTGGATCACTTATATTTATCAACAAATGAATCAAAATACGGAGATACCACCCTTTAATCTGCAGAAGTGGTGGGGAGCTGGTGTTGGACCAGCTAAGGAAGACACTTCTATAAGATCTTTCAAGATAGAGTTTAATGACACGGTAAATAACAATGGATACAGCTGATTCTTTATTAATCTTGATCATAATCTTCAAAGGTTTTTTAAATCAAATATCGAGCTCTTTATAAATCTACCACTTTTTTCTTGCGGAAATCCCCTCGGAATTAACCACCTTTTGATGGCATGTCGGACTCGAGAACCGACTAAAATAGCACGCCATCACGGGTACTAGGAGCCGGGGAACCAAGTGCACTGTAGAAAGGAAAACTCTGGAACTCTTATTATGCTGCCTGTGTATAAAACTGCAGAAGCAAGCAAACAGCAGATCCCCATGTCAAACGAGTCCTGTCCTCGGCTTTCCGCGTCTTTTCAAGATTCAGAACATGAACTGTGTCCTTTCCCGCACATTGACTAAACATGCTGCTAACTCAGACCCATTTAATTTATGTGTATAATCCAAAAACAAAGTTATCGATTAAAAAATCAATTATCATGTTTATTTTTTAAATCCATATCATTTACTTTTATTTTTTTTGTATTTCAGATGATTGCCGATTTAAAAGGAAGATTAAAAAATAGACGACGATATACTAAGACTTTAGAAGGTACACAGTCCACCTACGGTATGAACTCTGAATATTTAGAAAGCATTTTGAATTACTGGATGGATAAATACAATTTTAAGAAGAGAGCAGAACTTTTGAATTTTTTCCCTCACTATAAAACAAAGATTCAGGGATTAGATATTCATTTTATTCACGTGAAGCCTAAAGTGAGAGAAGATATCCAGGTATTACCGCTTCTTATGTTACACGGATGGCCGAGTTCATCAAAGGAGTTCGTGAAAGTCATACCCATGTTGACAACACCAAAAGATGGGTTTAACTTTGTTTTCGAGGTTGTGGCTGCCGATTTACCGGGTTTTGGATTTTCTGAAGTGAGTCATTATCTACTAACCTTATAGAATTTAATTCATTGTACAACTAATAGATGAGAGGCGTTTATACTTGTTTAAAATTAGCTGATATGAATTTCAATTATATGAAGTAGAAAATATGTACTGGGTAAAAATATTAAAAAATCGGCCAAGTGCAAGTCGGACTCGCACCGTTAGGGTTCTCTACCGTTATGTTTATACGTTAATAATGTATTGAACATATCAAGCGTCTATCTGTTGCTGTTATCATTAACGAGCAAATACGAAAAAATCACGTTTACTGTATGGGGAAACCCCCCTTAAACATTTATTTTATTCTTTTTTTTTAGTATTTGTTGTTATAACGGCAACAGAAGTTAGTAATAGGGTCCCGTTTTACCCTTCGGGTACAGAACTCTAAAAAAGGACACTGTATATGTACTCACACAATTTAATGTATATCCCTTGTTTCAAATTGAATTCAGTTAATAATAAAATGTAGTATTGGACACACTATTGTTATGCGAAGTTTTCTACTTGATCTACTTTTTATAGAACCTTGAATAACTATACCAAGTAAATTCTATCAATACCAAACACGTATTTCAATAAAAATTGTAATATCAACATATTACGATGTATCTTTATAGGTATGTGTGATATGTATTCGTGTGTGTTATCGAATTTTGCAATTTCAGCAATATCGTCCGAAAAGGAATACCTGTGACTGCCCTTAACATGTAAATTTATTGTTTCAGGGCACAAATGAACCTGGTTTAAGTTCAGCACAAATAGGAATAATAATGCGCAATTTGATGTTGAGATTGGGAATTGACAAATTCTACATTCAAGCTGGCGATTGGGGTTCGCAGTGTGCCTCGCATTTGGCGACATTATTCCCAGAAAATGTTTTAGGGTATGTGCCTTCCTACTTACTCAATTGTCTCGAAGCATGTATATAGTTTTTATATAACCTACCTAGCGTTTTCTATGTTGTAACATTTAATACCTGCTTAGATATAGCTAGAATTACGCTTGGAAAAATTATTATATTGGTTGCAACATTTATACCTATTATTAAAGAGGCCTAAGTCCAGCATATCGGACTACGATTATTTTCGATAAAATGAATTGAAAAACAACCATTAAAATGCAATATCTAATACATCATTCCATTAACATAATCTGAAGAAACAGCATCGATTCCTCATTTTTTTCTTGTCATTTAATTAATTATCGTGTAAATATATCATGAACTTATATACTTCCATATGTTTAATATAAAAAGAACCGAACCTATTTACATTTCTTCAGTGATGAATGTAATTGTACTCAAAGCTTAGGGGACAGACATACATTCGACAGCAATGAATAAGACGTTACACGTGTCCAGTTCTCCCGGTGCAATATTATATTGAAGGTCGTAATTACTCGATCGATCAAATTAAAACAGAAATAATTGTCATCTACAAAATCAACTTAGAGTTAATTAAGTTTCAAAAGTTATGACCTTTTAAGTGATTTCATACTCATTGTTTTTTTTCAATGTGTTTTTGTGATTATTACCACAAATTATACTTTGGTACTTTAACAATTATAATTAGAAGAACCAGTAATTGCTTAAAAAATATTTTAAATTGTACATGGGTAAAAGAGATCGAATTAATAATGTCTTAGAATTTAAGTTTTAAATTACCTAATTAAAACTATTCCTAAAAATAAATTATTAGTAATATATGTTAAATACTATGTTACATTATTTCTTTTATTCGTTTTTTTTATGATATAGGTGGCAAACGAGCAGACGTATCGCTTGATGGTGTGTGCATTGCCGGCCTTTTAAGGAGTACGCTCTATTCTTGAAGGTTTGAAGGAATTCGTTCATTGATTATATTCATTTTTACTTTGATTTGATCATTTAAAAAATTTTTTTACCTCGGTATGATATTTCTAGATTGTAACACAATTTTTGGTGTATCGTACAAAATACATACTTGTCTATTTAAGGAAATAGACAAGTAGGTATGTCTACAAGTTTTTCTTCTATTTTCCGTTATTATTAAGAACTTTAAGAAGTACTTCCTAAATATTAACTTATACCTACAATATTTCTCAAGATTACGAATGAAAAATTAAATATTTTGTTTTGTTTCAGCTATCACACAAATATGCCAATATCTTCAAGACCAATTAGCATCGTGAAGTTATTTATTGGGTCGCTATTTCCTAGTTTGTTTGATTCCAGTCGGCCAGAAAGAGTATACCCATTGTCTAATTTCCTATCCTATATTATCAGAGAAACCGGATACTTCCATATACAAGCTACAAAGCCGGATACAATAGGCAAGAATATTTAGATTTTTTTCATACATAGATTTATAAAATCATACTACATCGAGTTATTTTCTGAGCACATAAGTCCGTTGAACAAGTTTATGGCATTGAAAACTCTATCCGCTACAACCATTTTCTAAATAATCAAATAAACTTATGGTTTATTTCAGGTTATGGTTTAATGGACTCTCCAGCGGGTTTGGCTGCCTACTTGATGGAAAAAATTGCCATTTGCAGTAACAGGGACCAGTTAAATACACCGCATGGAGGGTTAGAGAATTTGGATATAGATGATGTTTTAGACACTGTTACTATAACGTGGATGAACGAATGCATTGTAACATCAATGAGGATTTACGCAGAAAGTGGTTGGTTTAGTGACACCAAACCTATTCATAAGTAAGTTTAAAAATATTTTAATTAAACCACATTTCCTCCTCCTTTCTATTCTCAACTGTAAGACAGCTTTTCACAACAAAACCCTCCATTTTCTATTCAGATTTAGCACAATCTATTTTATTTCACGTAAGTATTTTGCATTCCGTTACATATATATGTGTATGTTACGTGTATAAATGTAAATATCCCTTGTTTATAATTAACTTGTAAATTCCTTTTTCATTTTAAATGTAGTATGTCTGGTGAATTATTTCTGTACCGTCCTAAAGTAAACTGCGTCAAGTTTAAATACATAAACAATTTATGATACATTACAAAGTTTGATAAAAGATGTTCTAACTAGTAAAAAGTGTGGGGTACCAAAAACCGTATTACACCAGTTTTACGGCCTTAATTATTTAAAAACATGTTCTAAACTAGTTTATGAACACAGATACGAGACCTGTATATTTGTACATAAGCTCTAATAACCCGATAACTTTACCCATGAGATGAAAGACTACACAGTTGGCCTAGTGGTTTCAGTGGTCGACACACCGCTTCCTACTGCGCAAAGTGTTGTGGGTTCAAATCCTACATGGATCAATAATTCGTATGATCCATAAATTGTTGTTCTAAGTCTGGGTGTACTTGTGTTCGTTTCATGTTGTTTGTAAAGATCCCCGTGACACAGGAATGTACATTTCAAAAGCGGGAGTTGTCTTTAAAAAAAAATGTTGCCACATATTAGAATTGCTATATACTTTATATTATGTAACCTTCCCTGACATAATTTTTTTTATAAAAAGGTAAATTTTTGCCCTGGGAATAAATTCTGTGTCGCCGGGGAATTTACAAACATGTATGAAACAGAAATAAATAAAACCCAGATTCAGAACAACAACTTGTTAATCATCTACAGTCAACGCAATAGAAAACGGTTCACTCAAAAGCATAACATATTTAAAAAGCATGAAAAAGACAAATTTACTCGACTTATGTCCAACTCAACCTATAACTGACAGCATCAGTGGTAAAAACAAGAGACAAACCGAACTCACGTTTCACAGGAGTTGATTTATTCCCTCAAAATAGCTCATGTAAATGCGAAAGGTATATCAAAGTATACGCTAGAAATTAATTTATAGATTCCGACCATGTAAGAGTAGACATCATTTATATATTTTATATATAGTTAATATAAAATTTTAAAGTTTGTACGCTTTAAGAGTAACAATATTTTATTATTACGATATAAATATTGATATGGTATGTTTTCCATTTACAGTATACCAATTAAAGTTCCAACAGCGGCGATAAAATTTTTACATGAAGTTATGTATCAACCAGATTGGATACTTCGGGACAAATATCAAAATTTGGTTCGATCTACTGTTGTGGACTATGGAGGACATTTCGCTGCATTACAAACACCCAAAGAATTAGCCGATGACGTATTTGCATCAACGGTTGAGTTTATCAAGTTTCACAAAAATCCAACCAAATAGTATTGGTAACTTGTAAATTTGTGTACGAACCCTACACACATAACGCCGGATATATAAACATATTTATACTATCTTAGCACATAATTAGTACCTGTTTTGATAGAACTGCTTCATAAGTCAGCGTTTAAAGAAGTTTAAATTTTATCAATTTATATATTCATTACTAAAGATTCAAAACTAGACTGTATAGCGATAAGTTACGTGTAGGTATCCGCCTTCTATTATGTCCAGGTATATACAAATTGGAACATAATACCTTTAAACATAAAAAAAGTATTTAGCTGTGTATTAAAATTTAATGTAGTTTTTATTTAAAACTGTTGTACTTAAATAATTTAATCTAATTTGTAAGGTATTGTTATTACTTAGATGTTTTAAGTACTTATTATGTGTTGGTTGATGCTTTTTGTCGTATTAACGAGAGAACAAACAAACTGAAAGTCCGTAAAGTTATGAAATAATTTGTTACTAAGGTTATTTAGACATAACATCGTTTTACCGTACAGTTTGATGCATTCAGTGCTAGATATAAAAGTTTAATTTATTCGGCAGTAACCTAATGTATTTTTTAGTATTAATTGTTTTTGTAAAGGATTTTTTAAAATGTGTTTGAAGTTTCATTTACTAACACGCCGTATTGTTATAAAATGTCACGCTCGCTGTTTCAATCATCACATCGTCTCTACTTAAATTTGTTTTATGCTACGCTTCAAGAATCCTTTGAAATAAAAACATATCATTTGTATAAGTATTCAAAAGGTCTATTTTTGCGCTAAAAGTATGATAAAAATATTTAAAGGTAAAGTAAACTTTTTCTTTTATCAGAAGATCTGCATATTTCTATAGGAGTAAAAATATTGTTCGGATTACTATCAGCCGTGCCTCTGAAGGTTTAGATTTAGTGATGGATCAAAAATGACTTTCTTTTTTTATCAACATACTTATCAATCAAAGTCACTTAAATGAACACTAATAACAAGTGAATGGAATACGTTTTATAAATTTTAAATAGTCATGTTAATTTGTGACGACAGCAGTTAATAAACATTTTAACTTTGAAAATAAATTGAAAACTTAATGTAAATGTAACTTAAACAGTTTTTAATAAATATTCATAGAGTTGATATTAAATAATAGGACTTATATTTCATATATACATTTATATTTGTAAAGAGATTCCTACGTGGCTTTTTTTAAACAAGATGTCGGGTATGGGTCTTGTGAAATTTTTAATATTTAATGTATGTTAATTTTGTCATATATATATTTATACGTGTAGCTAAAACTTTGTACCTCTTTTAACGTAAATTATGCGAACCTAGGAGTATGAAACTTGCCACAGTTAAAGTTTGTATGGAGGAAGTTTGCAGAAAAATAAGAAATGTCTCATTTCGCCCACCGGGCGCCCACTAGTATATACACCTATATAGTTAGTCATTTATGTTTTCAAATTATTAAAAAAACATTGATTGATTGATGTTCTCCTAGCCGATTACGGCCACGGCGGCCAGTCTCAACGGAGACCAGCCAACAACGCAGGAGTGTGTGTTTGCGCACACACACTAGTGTGTGCGCAAACACAGGTGTACTCTCTGTTCTCTTTCTCTCATAGTCCGATGGGACGGTTAACCGACACGATCAGGGAGAGATCAGGCGCAGGGCCGACAGCTTTACGTGCTCTCCGAGGCACGGGGGTTCAGGCCCCAATTTTCAAACTTCGAGCTGTTATTAAATATTTCAATAATGAGAAAAACACAATAACACTTTTGGATAGGCAGTCGCATACATCAACCGCTAGACCAATGACGCAGTTAAAAAACATACAAAGAGTACAAGTATCAAAATCACCCTACAAGTTAAGATCTATAAATTGTGATAAAAAATTAGGCTCTCCTTTATTTGTTTTGTTAGTTTTAAATGTTTTTTAGTTAGTAATTGTTAGTTTTAATTGTTTTTTAGACGTACTTTTAGTTAGACCTCATTTTTAGTTAACACTCGATCTTATTATTTACAAAATCTTCACACCGCGGGATAAATTGGTAAATTTCATATTTAATTCAATTTCAATATCAGTTTAAACGATCACCGCGATAATCAACATATACACGGGCGGAATCGCACGCAAAAACTTGTGAATAATAAAACTGACGAGAAAAATTCAGGATAAAAAACAATCTTTGAAGCTGGTTCAATATAGTATCAAAATTTGTACTCAATCGATGCACAATTTTAATAGTTTTTTAAAGCGCACATAAACGATCTTCACACTACATATTTTAATTTATAGAATAAACATGTTTTAGAAAACAGACAGCAAAAAAATATCAGAGATATATTATTTAACAATATAAAAAAGATGTACTAACCTTTTTTTCTACTAAAAATTCTTTAAGCTCATTAGGTGCAAAGAAACCAGGGAGCATAAAGTCTCTTCTTGGACTAAATTGATCCACCTTCATTCGACCTCCTAAGTTGATCCTCTCGCCGGCGTAGTATAGGTTCCTAAGTAAAATATATAGGTATTCCTTATTAAGTAAAAAAGAACATAAGCTACTAAAAGTTATTAATAATAATAAATATTTTCAGACATTTTAACACACAACGCAATCTAGTCTCAAACTAAGCAGAGCTTGTGCTATGGGTACTAGATAACTGATTATATACACTTTTTTTGTAAATACATGCATATTATACATATAAAACACCCAAACTCCGAAACAAATATTTGCAAATTATATAAACATTTGGTCCGACTCAGAAATCGAACCCGACACCTTTAGCACAGCAGTCGCATTAGCTACCACTGCGCCACCGAGGCAGTCAATATTAACCACAATAATCGATATTCACGTGAACGGAGACTCGGGCAAAAGCTAGTCCTACATATAATATTCGTGTCGTTGAAAACTTCTGAGCTGAGCTAAGTTGAATCTATTAAAAGTGATAAATACCTGTTGCTAACCAATCGGCCTTTGATGTTCGTCAATTGGCCTTCATTTTTCTTTGGGAACTTGTGAAATAAATATAATGCAGCGGCAAACTTTAGGAAGGCATCCCCTAAAGTCTCAGCCCTCTCCAAATCGAAACTGTCGTGTGATTTTATTGTCGTGAGTGCTGCTAACATGTCTTTGAGCTCCGGACCCTTATTTGTAGGCTTTAGGTCTAAGAGGCGAAGTTTATCGTTGTACCTGTGTAATAAAACGACTATTATTTTATTTCTTAATTATTATTATTATAGGAATTAATAATGTTCGTATTAAATGAGATTTTAAAACGTAATTTTGCCTCGTTTGTAGTTTTGAACAATAGCAAAAACCTCAACTGTATGAAATTGTTTATTATTTGTAGAATCAAAAAAAAAATTAAGTATTACTTTGTATAGACTTGAGTTCTGTAATATTTTAAAAATGACATTTCCTTGATATGATGGATTCTAATAGTTCATAGTATTCATACTTATATTATTAGACCGCGAGTACTATTTACTTTTTCTATTTTACATTGCTTATTTCATGAATTAATAAATTGTACACAAAAAAGCATCTCACGCTCAAATGAAAGGGTTTTTTCTTTTTCTTTAAACTTTAACTTTACTTTAACTTATGTGATAAGGTAGCAATTAGAACGTCTTTCTGATCTATATTTAAATATTATAATACATAAGGAACCTAATTATTTGATTTTAAAAATTAAATTGATATTCTAGGAAAAAAAACAACGAAAATATTTACTAACAAGTGCCAAAAAATTCCTAAGCGTCTACTTTGAATAGCAATACTAAATTCCTGTGAGAGATGAAGGCCATCCTTCTGATCACGAGAAGCGTCGATCACTTGCTTTATTAATTATCTAAACATAACAACATAAAAACTAATTTTAACAACAGAAAACTGACTTAAGAACTGGACCAAATTAAAATATTTCAAAGGCAGCTTAAAACCAGCTTTCAAATAAAAAAATAATCATCAAAATCGGAATGGAATTCACCCAGTCGTAAGTCCGTATTTTGAAAACTTCCTCCTATTTTGAAGTCGGTTAAAAATAAGAAGGTATAATTACGGAGCAGGCGGCGCAGATATCGCAGCAGACGAAGACATGAAGACGCGGGGCGGAGAACGAACTTCGGATGTGGACATTCGCGAAGACAGAGGAGCCGACACAAACTCATCGTAACATTCCACGTCCATCACAGTTATCGTTGAAAGGTTACGGTCGATATCTATCGGTTCGCTTTCCACCTGTTTTGTGATAAATATTTTATTATTTCACAAATACATAAACAAAATATGAGGTAGTTTAACCCTTTGATCGCCACATCTTAAAATACGCAAACTTTGTACTCCTTTTTACGAAAATCATGGGAACGGTGGAGTATGAAATGTGGCACACTTAAAGTTTATATAGAGTATAGGTGTAGAAAGCTGAAAATAATAATTTTGGTCGAACTTCGACCACTGGTTTGTTCTACAGTAAGATATGACTGCACGGATGGCGCAGTGGTTTAAGCGGTCGCGATATCGTTTTCTACTGAGTGTTGTGGGCTCAAATCCAGTACAGGACAACACTTTGTGTGATCCACAAAACTTTATTCTAAGCCTGGGTGTATCTTGTGTTCGTTTGATGTTTGTTTTGCAAAGTCCCCCGCAACACAGGATTTATTCCTAATGCGGGAAGTTGTTTTAAAAAAACTGGCGTATTTGGTGCTATTTGAACCATAGTAGTGAGAAAAAAACTGTTTTATAAAAGAATGTTGAGGTTTCGCTATAGGAGCATTTCGATAATACTTCTTAAAACAATAATTAATTTTGATATTTAACTGAAGGCCTCCATTTCTATGTGTTTATTGATGTGATGTTAATAAAAAAAGAAACAGGAGATTATTGGTGTAGAGTAAAGACTCCATTCAATAAATAATAATAAGCAATAACAATAATATTTCGGACATGTGACACAAAACGCCATCTAGACCAAAACTAAGCGGAGCTCGTACTAGGGGTACTAGGCAACTGATATATTGATGACATGTTATACGTACAAAGAACACTCAAACTCAGAAACAAATATTTGCAGATCATATAAACATTTGGTCCGACCCGGGAACCGAACCCGAGACCTCAAACAGCAGTAGCATACGTTACCACTGCCACTGAATCGGTATGATAAATAATAATAATAAATAAATATTTCGTACATCTAAGACACAGCATCATCTAGTCCCAAACTAAGCAGAGCTTGTATTATGGGTACTAGACAACTGATATAAATATATATAACATACTTTTTTTTGTAAATACATATGTACATATCATGCATAGAAAACACCCAAACTCCGAAACAAATATTTGTAGATCATACAAACATTTGATCCGACCTGGGAATCGAACCCGAGACCTCAGGAACAGCAGTCGCATATGCTACCGCTGTTATAATAGGTTTATTGTTCTAAATAAATTAACATAAATAACATTATCGGTATTAAACTCACATCCCAAGGATATTCTTTGTTTAGTCTTTTCTGTTGCAGTTGGTACAAGCTCTCCTTCATAGATAGTATGTTAGGACGCCTCTTTTCTTCATCTGCAGGCTTGTTAATTCTAAAACAACAAATAATGTTTAAATCACTTACAGAATATAAGCTATACATATAAATAAAATTAAAGTGGCTGTTTGCAATAAGAAATTAACAGGTTTTTCTAAACGCATTATTACATTTTTGTCATCATACAATTATTTTTTCACCTTTTACTTACCAGTTCGAATCAGAAAAATAAGCTATACATTGTATATCCATGCTGATATTATAAATTCAAAAGTTACTCCGTCTGTCCGTTAGGTTTATACAGCAAAACTGCTGTACTTACTTCAATAAAATTTGGTATGGGGATTCTTTGATTCTTGAAAAAGGACATAGCCTACTCTTTACCGCAATAACTGACACACAGACGCGGCAAAATTTAGTTTAATAATGACTTTTATTCTAACGCGTACAATTAACATTGGTGTTAACAAATAACCAATTAAAAAATAAAGAAAAAATGATTACCTATCAAATGAACATATCGGAACTGGTTCCTCTACTTGTGATAGCAGGGAATGTACAACAATTTGTGGATTCGCTGTCACTGGAAGCCATTCTTCGCCTGTAAAAAACCAATTATTTTTCTAACAAAGTATTTTTGTACAAGCATTTAATTATGTTGATCTTAATTGACAAGTTGGCCGAGAACAACATAGGAAGTCTAACGAAAAAGGATTACTATAAAAGAACAATAGTATATAAATAATATATATTCGGTATTGTTCTTTTATATATAAATAATATATAAAAGAACAATAATAAATATTTCGGACGTCTAACACACAACTCCATCTAGTCCAAACAAAGCAGAGCTTGTATTATGGGTAATAGACAACTGATATGAATATATAAATACTTTTTTTTTGTAAATACATACATATTATACCTACATAGAAAACACTTAAGCTTCGAAAAAAATATTCGCAGATCATACAAACATTTGGTCCGACTAAGGATTCGAACTCGAGACCTCATGGACAGCAGTCGCGTACGCTACCACTGCTCCACCAAGGCAGTCAAATCGATGGACTCTCGTAAATTCAAATTGAAAATTAACAATTTTAAAAGCTTGGCAACTTTGTACACTAACCTCATTTAACAACACACTAAATAAAGAATCAATGTTTACCATGCTTGTTTCAAAGTGACACTGTATAAAGCCAATACAAATCAAAGCTTTTGAAAAAATATGGTAAATAAAAAAAATGCAATTTATTTTTAGTATATGTATTTCTAAAGTAAAATATGAAACTTTCACACCTAAAGTACACATGCTTACCCTATTCCAAAACAAATGAACGAACCCCTATAACTTCGTTGTGGGTAAAACCTGAATCCTGAATTTTCAATAACATAAACTTAGTAAATTGAAATTGAACCAGGAGTTTAAGAAATATAATATTTAACTAATTTTCTTAATTTTGTTTGAGTGACCAATCGTCAAAACTCTAAGAAGTGTCTTAGAGTAGATACAGAAGCTTCAAGTTTAGAATACAACTAGTGTTTATTGTATAAATTAAGGAAAATATAAAATATTTTGCATTTTTTTAGTTTTCCAGATGCACCAACTGCATAAATAATTTTGTGATCCCGTATAAATAAATGTATAGGGTCACAAAGTTATATTAGCAGTCACCTGTATGTGTGCAATATAAGTATGCAATAATAGGTGTAAATGCGTACCTAGATATAATTGTGTTCAAAGAAAACTTGTAAAATGGTCAACGGAATGAAAAAAGTGAGAATGGGAAAAGGTCTTATGAAGTTGTACTAAAATTCCGCAAAGTATTAAATAGACTAAAATTACACTAAACTTGATGTAGCAATTTTCTATTAGGTCCACTTACAGTATTTATGGTGAGTGAGAGATAACTATTTTACACAAGGATTAACTTTAACTGATGTTTGACGAGTGATCGAGTGATTCAAGAAGTAGAAGGTACTGCAAAGGAAAAGGTAGGGATAGCTACAAAAACGAATGAGATGCCATCAAAAACATAACTTGTAAAAAAAACAAGTCTCGCCATTCATATCTCCTACCATAAAAAGTTATGAGATCCATGAATACCAAGTCCAGTAAACAGATTGACTTAGTATTCGCACTAAACAATCTAATATAATAAGTATTGCTTGTGAAATACATTCTGTTTTCATGCTGTGTTTGTTAAATAAATCTATAAAGTCTTTTGTTTCGTTTATCATTCTGTACACAAGCTGGAATTCGATTGGTCAATCTGGCTTGCATCAAGCTCGTATATTACCTTAACTTATCTTTGTAGATAATACATCAAAGAATAGGTATTGCGACTACATTCTTCGTTTTGTCAACCGCCGTTTGACTAACCAATTTTCGTAGCCAATCATTTAGCTTTCTGTTTCCGGGTAATTGTAATCTTTTTCATACAATTTTTGTAATAGTCTCACCTAGGAGCGTATACATTCCACGGTATTTCTGCATTCTATATTTCCGAGTAACATACCTGTTATTTAGAACGTACGTTTGTTTACAAAGAAAAATTAGATATGAGACGTCCTTCAGTTACTTATATAGGTATAACTTTTAATTGTATCGCCTGGATTTTGTTATTTGCCTTACATTCTGATGATGTCGAAATAGGCAACAAGACCGTCAAGTCAAGTAATTTACATACCCAGGAAGTACGTAAACACAGTAATATAATACCTATGTCTAATACAAAACTGGCTATTTTAGGTTGAATATCTATAATAACCTGCAGTATGACATTACTGTGGAGATGTTCCAGATTATTCCAAATACGTTACAATACCTTCATTTGTATGTCTTAATCTCATAGCTTCGCCATACTTGTCTTTTTGCACTTTGCTCCAATCGTATTCTGCGGTTGGATCTTGATCACATTTTCTTTTGACTGCAATTCTCGAAAACCCTTCTTCTGTTAATTTTGATAAGAGTTTAATTTGATTTAACATGATTCCAGCTTTCAATCTAATAATGTGTTTATGTCTTGTCACTTTTATAGTAAAAAGGAACAAGACAATGTAATAAATGTAACGTACAAGTTATCGTTTTTCTTTATCATTCCAAATACATGTAAAACGTCACAACATACCACTCATGCCATATTAAATAAAGGTCAAGAATGACTTACTTTTTGAACGTAGCGGTGATCCATATTTGGTACCAATCGATATTTCGGTCAGAAGTTCGTGGGCCGTCAAAAGCATAAATATTCTGAAAAATACCGAAGTTTAACCAATTTTAAAACTAGAGCATAAAACTAACTATAACAGAAGATAGAAATAATAAAATTAAAATTAAAACGAATTAACACGAACAGGAAAGGAATACTAGGGTCCTTCACCTTATTAGTTATTCCATGATTTGTCAATGTAATCAAATACATATCTTTTGATGTGTTGTAAAATTTTTATCCTATGACTCGTGAATAGGAACAACTTAAAGGTAAGATTGTATTGATCATAATACAACCATAATTTTGACGTACACTTCTCGATGTCAGCAGAATGCGGGCGCTAAATATATCGCTATCAGTAGAAATGAGACATATACATTCAGGTACTCCTGAATGAAGAAGTTCTGAATGTATTTGTCTCATACGTATAAAACTTCAAAAACCATAAACAATAAAATGAGACAAAAACCGAATATTTATCGTTCAAAATTATTTAAAAAGATATTTTACTGATCGTTTATCATCAGGCGATAAATGTGCTCGTTTTTTTATGGCATAGCGGGCATCGCTATGCCATAAAAAAAAACTGAAATGAAAATAAACTTTATAAAATGAAAGTAAGAAACGTAATTTTAAGCATCTTAGGCTTAAAATTACTGTATTTGTAGTAAACTGGATATAACAACTGTCTTTTCAACTAACCTGTGACAAATGCTCGGCAACATCATAGCTTTGTACCACAAAACGCCAGGGAAATCATACCTGATACAAAATTCAGGCACAAAGGTTTCAGTAAAGCCCCTGTTTTTGTCGTCACCTTGTGTGGCAGATATTAGCTTCTTTTGTTTATCCGTAAATGTTTTAATGGTTGCCGCCCTAGGCAATAGACAGTTCATTCTGGAGCTTATATTTTGAACCTAAAAAAATATATGAATATATATAAGAACGCTAGCAACCGGCCTGACGTCGCAAGGAAGTCTTTGAAAGTCTCGGATTTCTTGTACTTTATATGCATTTATTACACAAATCACTCTACTCTTGATGAAATCTGCATTGAAATCCGTTGAGTAGTTTAAACGATTTAAGCGAACAGACAGCGGAAGCGAATTAATTTTATAATATGCAAGGATAATAATGAAAAATAAATAAATCTTTTTTTCGGACAACGCCATCTAGTCCCAAACTAAGCAGCGCTTGTGTTATGAGTACTAGACAACTGATATGAATACATATATATATATTTTTTTGTAAATACATAAATATATAACACCCAAACTCCGAAACTAATATTTGCAGATCAAACAAACATTTGATTAGATCTGGGATTCGAACCAGAGACTTCAAGCACAGCAGTCGAATACGCTACCACTGCGCCACTGAGGCAGCCCTAAACAGTCATCACTAATTCATTGCTTAAGATTAGTTTTAGTAAAACAGTCGCACCTATAAGGCAATGCCCTTTCTTGACATATTATAATTAATCAACAACCCATAATGTCCCACTGCTGGGCTCGGGTCTCCTCTCAGGAGAGGGTTAAGGCCATACGTCCCCACGCTGGCCAAGTGCGGGTTGGGGACTGGCAAGAATACGTTGTGGCTACGTAAATCTTGCCGTTGGATGTTTTTAAGCCGCCCGAAGGCCCCCAACTAAGCTTCACGACTGTTACCGTATGACAACAACCGGGACCGACTGCTTAACGTGACCTCCGAATCACGGAGACGCTAATGGTAACATGCCACCAGCGGTCACCTATCCAGGTACTGACCGCGCCGTCGTTGCTTGCTCTCGTTGATTGTTTCCAATCACCGAGTGCAACTGGGCTATGAGCGCCTTATTATAATAAATATTGGGTTAAAATAGTTGCTAACTAGTCTGAATACTACGTACATCTCATCAATAGCCAACGGGCCCTGAAAGAATTGTAAGCTTGCTATTACTGACCTTTGCAAATAAAAGTAATAGTCATAGCCATCTCCTTAGAAAAGAGGTTTACGCATACTAAGCCTTACTAGCCAGACTCCTTGAAATAGAATTTCTTTCAAATTATCTGTCCTAACTAATTGCATGCTATTGTTCAGCGTAGTTCGAATCTCTTGTGGCCGTTTTCAAAAATCTACCTCCAATTCTAACGGTATGAATTTACATTATAAAGAAGATTTTTTTTTTGACAATTAAATCTTGTCAAAAATGAGAAAAATAATTGTACCTGCATATCAATCAAAGTATTGAATTAATTTTATTGACAAAAATATATAGAGGAGTTCCGGATTTAACAAGATATAGGTTATTATTATCATTGTGATTGGCAGTGTCAAGTTACCTCCAATAGCGGCTGATCTTCGGGGCCAATGATGTCTAGTTTGTATTTATCCAAATAATATTCTCGATATGACACGTACATATCTTGTTCAAAAGCAGAATCTGGCGTCTTATGTTCTAGCACTTTAGAGACAATGTACCTAAAATACGAAAACAATTAGAAGTAAATATAAGATTTTTTTTTGTCATTAGTTGATTGGTTTCGGAACATCCTCAGTTTTACAAACCACTCACCTGTCGCGCACTCCTCTGTACCAAGGAGTAACGATGCTATCTTTGTATCTCTCGGGACTAACATCCAAGTCAATTCGTTCCTTGAATTAAAAAAAACCTTTGAATATTCTGAGTAATTCTTGTATATATATATATATGATGTAAATCTCGGAAACAGCTTCAAATATTTATATGAAATTTAGTATGTAAGGGATTTCGGGGCGATAAATCGATTTGACTAGGATTCGTTTTTAGAAATTTACATAGCTCGATCAACCAGGTACTAAAAATAAGGGGGAAATTTTGTATGTGTGTTTGTATTTTTGTTATTTCTACACATTTAAACGTCTGAACCAATTCCTATAAAATTTGGTACGGGGGTTTAATACATTGGCTATTTTTTTCCCCAAAATATTTTTGTGCTGAGTAACTTAGCTTTGTGATTATATATTTAATATCGTTAAACTTTTCTGCCATTAGCGAACCGGCAATACCTTAAACTTACCAAATCTAGTGGTAATTATAAATCAACAAACATGACTTTCTTTTAGCCATCATAAATTTGTATCGAAATAATAAAAAACGGTAACATTAAAAAAGCAATGAAACGCTCGTCAAAAATAAAATACTAGAAGCTAATACAAAGTTAGTACAAATTAAACTTAGAACCGGATAGAGCGTTTACAAGCGTCTCAACAATAAGTATATATGATATTAACTATATAATTTATAGCCTTGGTATGTACTTGACACTTGTTACAAAATTAACCGGATTAGATTCGCCCTATCAGATTATTAATGTTTGATATTATTTATATACACAATTTAAATGTATGATATGATACAAATAACATACCTCGTCAGAAATCGGTTGTACTGGTGCTATAGAATTGTGTGCAGCCATGGTATTCCAGTCGATATCATATCCATTGTTATCAAATACGAGTACAAAATACATGCAGTTCACTTTTCCATCAAACACCGTAAACTTTTTAACCACATCCAGTACTTCATCGAAAAGGAAATGATGGAATCTAAAACAAAATGTTTGTTAATTCTGCTAATGGTTGCCTATTAAAACTTACTATACTCTGATCAGACGTTATAAGAATGAAGGAAAAGCATTTGCTATCCCTTAATAGCTTAATAGCTATACCGTGGGAGAGCCACGCTTCGGCATGAATGGGCCGGCTCGACCGGAGTGATACCACGGCCTCACAGAAAACCGGTGTGAAACAGCGCTTACGCTGTGTTTCATCGAGTGAGTGAGGATACCGGAGGCCCATACCCCAATCCAACGCCCCCTATCCCCCTCACCATCCCCTTTCCCCCCAGGCCGCCATAGTGTGGGTCACCATGGTGCATTGTTCTTTTTCGCATTGAGGATGGTGACCACCACTCTTGGATTCTGCTCATGCTTTCCATCAGGCAAGGCAGAGTCATTTTGGCAGTAAAATATAAAAAAAAAAAAAAAATTCTTTGTTGAAATAATAAATTAATTTTATATTTGTCTAAAAATGTTTTCGATATATCATTCCCAGATATTATTTTACTAAAACCTTGAGGTTTTGATGGTAACATAAATCAGTCAGTGATAAAATCATACAATATTTTTTTAATACTATCAATCTTTCCATAAATCGATTGTAAATCAGAAGAAAGAACAAAAAAATCGTTCGTTTTCTTATACTTCACTTACCGCTTTACTAATGTGAAGAGATATTCATTTAGTTTTATGACAGCATAATTAACTTCTATAGATGTTTCTATTTCTCCAATTGCCATAAACGTTGGAAATTTGCAAAGCTGAGGTAGAGCTTTTTGGGTCAAGAACCCATAAGCTTCTTTTCTATCGATCAACTGATACAGAGCTTTCTCCCGAGAATCTGTAGGTTCTTCGAATGCAGCTTTCAATTTAATGATGTGCAGATAATATGTGTCTTTGTCTGGCACGCTATCTAGGCAGGTCGGAAACTGCAAATACAAAACTCAAAGATTCAAAAATTCTCTACAGTGGTTTAGTTTACACTAGTACTTATTCAGTGTTGTGTTTTAACTTAAAAATTTCGCTGTGTCCAGAAAAAAATTTTTTTTTTGGGTTTTATCACTAGTCTAACTTTTAATTGATCTATTAGTTTTTATTCATAGTAGATTGCAGTTAGCTTTGAAGCAGTAGGTCCCAGTTGTTATTGGGAAGTCAGTACCCTCAAATACACTGAAACTAGTTCAACTTTAACCCTTTTGACCCAATTCTATAAAAAAAAAACTTTCGAATTCCAGTCGCTCTGTGAATAAACTCATACTCAGGTCAAATCTGTTGAACTAGTAGCCGACCCCAGGATCATCTTGGAAATATTATTATTTCCTTAGCATTTATAGGCTAGGAAGAATGAATTGCAATATGTTGATTAAGTTGTGAACTATAAGTGTGTAATCGTACCAACCTGTATTTGATGTTTGCGAATTCGCTTCTTAGTACCAGGTTTACCCAGTTTTGGTATTGAAGAGGTTTGTTGGGGGGTAACAGCAGTACGGTCGTCCTCATCAACGTGGTTACTTTCTTCACGCCAATTGGTAAAAATTTCTTTTACATCACCTTCTTCAAAGTCTACAGACCTAAGTAAGGTTTCAAAAAGTTAATAAATCCATCATCGTTCTAGTGGTCATCGCTTGAATTAAGCCATATATCGTAGGGGATGACCATGGTATTCAGCAGGTGGATTGCATGTGAGTCACTTCAGATTGTAAAATATTTACACTACTACAGACAAATAACAAAATAAACGTACTAACGCAAGAATGTTTATAAATCTAAGAGAACTCGTTATTGGCTCGTTGGTCTAGCAGCTAGCGTAAGCGACTGCCGAGCACGGGATCTTGGGTTCGTTTCCCGGGTCGGACTGTTGTTTGGTTTTCTTACAAGAAATTTTTAATAGCAGCTCGGAGTATGGAATGAGGCGGTGTTTCCTGCCCGTGCCTCGGAGAGTACGTTAAGCTGTTGGTCCCGGTTGTTATGAACACCTATGACAATCGTTATTGGGAAGTCAGTGCCCTCTATTATACTGACAACTAGTTCAACCTTCGAATTTAGTTGGCCCTCAGGGTTGTGGAGGTCCGATGACAGTCGTTCCGTGGAACTGCTATTCAGGTACAACCGGTTAAACTACTAGCTAATTCCAATTAATCTTGGGATTAATACAGGATCGGAAGATGATGTTTTAAGAAAACTTTAGTATAAAATAAATCTTGTACTACGTACGTGTATCGTTTCGGTAGCAATCCAGCATCTAACTCCCCAGCTTCGTGCAATTTTATACAAGCGTTCAATGCTGCTGAACGCTTTGCGGACTTCAGGTTTCTTTGACACGAACCCTATGAATAATAAACATATTCAAAAATATCATATTTCTCTTTCAAGAAAAAACACAAAAGTATGTGTGTGTGTGTATGCGCGTGCTTGCTGGAGTGCGTGTGTGTTTAAGAAGACTTGGTTCATATCCTCAGGGAAATGGCATATCATTTCCCTGGGGATAAGATATTTATATCATACCTTTATTCCTTCCTTGATGGGACTGGTGATTGGCAAAAGAATAGTAACTTGATCGTATTCGAAATTATTTTGTTGCACCTTTTCACGAATCCACATTGGCGTGATAACCGTAAACTGGTCAGTAGGGAGCATTGAACAGTAACGATTTAGTAAGCTTATAGCTGATACACACGTTAATCGAGCTGAAAAAAAGAATATTTACACAACGATATCCTTCAACGTCATGTTTTTTTTATTGTATGTACGGTTGATGTGGGATTTAAAAGACGGAATATCACCACTCTTATTTATCCCGTGAGTGTCGTAAAAGCTAACTAAAGAAACAAACAAAAGCGAAGGATAACTTGACACAAACCCTATACCCAAACAATGGACCTCATTGGTTCATTAAGTATATGCATATGTATCGATGTAAACCTTGCAGATATTATCGTATTTTAACATATTCGGTAATATAGTCGGTCAGGTTGGTGGTGAAAGTAATTACTTATCCTTATGCGTAGATTCCAAAAATCAAAAAAATCAAAGGCTACATGAACACTCATTTGCAGCATATTTTTTATGACATTGTAAATTTTATTTATGGCAAATAATTAGATTATTATTAGTCACTCAAAATTACCACCCTGTTTATAAAACACCATTTCGGAGTTGACCAGCTCCAAGATGTAACATTTTCTAACGAGCAAGACGCACCTTCGTTCAGCTGGATGGTAGAGCTCAATCATATTAAACATAAACGATCAAAATGTTGCCAACATTTGAAGCGTATACAAAATTAGTCAGGTCAGGTTCAGAGAACCTGATGAGAATTTTTAGCTATGGCAATACCAAACGATCTCACCTTCGAGACTACAGTAAACAAACACTAGGCCTTCAGGTTGGACACCTTATTTGAAAAATGTAATTATTGTTCTCACCTCCACTAGGGGCAACATACGCAGGTATATCTCCTTCGTCATAAAGTTGATTTTTCACTTCTTCGCTCGCAGGCTCATCTCTATCTTCACAGTTGGTAATCAAAATCTGTAATAAATAAAAAAAACTATATGTTCAGACATCTTAACACACAACGCTATCTAGTCCCAAACTAAGCAGAGCTTGTACTATGGGTACTAGACAACTGATATTAATACTTATATACTTTTTTTGTAAATAAATACATATTATACATAGAAAAACACCCAAACTCCGAAACAATTTTTTGCAGATCATACAAACATTTGGTCCGACTCAGGAATCGAACCCGAGACCTATTGCACAGCAGTCGCATTCGCTACCACTGCGCCACAAAGCAGTCAAACAAAAGATAAATATGTTTATATAGACACTAATATTATAAATTAGAAAGTAGCTCTGTTACGCTTTGGCGCCGCACCAGTTTCAATGAAATTTGGCATGGACATACTTTGATTATTGAGTGAGGACATACGCTACTCTTTACCGCGATAACCGGCATTTTCACAGGGACAGCCGCTGAAAAATGCTACATACATCGTTAAAGACTTTTTTATGGAATATGGGGCAAACGAGCAGACGTAACGGCTGATAGTAAGCGATTACCGTCGCCCATGGACACCCGCAACACCAGAGACGTCACAAGTGCGTTCCCGGTCTTGGAGAAGGGAGAGAGGGATGAGAGGAAGGATTCGATTATGGTCCTCCAGTATCCTCACTCAGTCATTGAAACACAGCGCAGGCGCTGTGTTTCAATGACTGAGTGACCAGTTTTCTGTGAGGCTGTGGTATCACTCCGGTTCAGCCGACAACGGTATATGATGTTCCATATCGTTACTAGATCGTACTTGAAACAAGGTGGTTGCTTAACTCTCTTTTCGTATTTATTAAATACTGAGTCCCGCGATGTTACCCGCGGTCGTTGTTGTAAGTTAACAACCACGGGTAACACCGCGGGGCAAAACTAGTCTGAAAAAAGTAGCCTAAGTTACTCCTTATTTCATCAGCTGTTTGCCAGTGAAAGACAACCCTCAAAAACGGTTCAGCCGTTCCAGAGATTACCCGGAACAATAGATAGACAACAATAAAAAAAAAATGTTTTTTTTTGGTACATGTTCCGTGTAAACATATACATTTGCATTTAGTAAAGAGCTGTTATTTTAATATTACAAATAGACTCTCCAACTTTATTTATTTGTATAGGTGTATAGATTTGGTAGGATGTCTGTGGCTTCATAAGATTCGAAAAAAATATAATGTATTTACAACTTTAATTACAATGTACAATTTACTTTCCCTGAAGAACACAGTGTTTTCATTAAAATTTAATGTAAGCGAATATTTCTAAAATTGGAAATTAACGTTAAGCAGTCGGTCCCGGTTATTATCATACGATAACAGTCGTGAAGCTTAGTTGGAGGCCTTCGGGCGGCTTAAAAACATCCAACGGCAAGATTTACGTAGCCACAACGTATTCTTGCCAGTCCCCAACCCGCACTTGGCCAGCGTGGGGACGTATGGCCTTAACCCTCTCCTGAGAGGAGACCCGAGCCCAGCAGTGGGACATTATGGGTTGTTGTTGTTGTTGTTGTTATGACGTTACTTTTTCCATCGCCAAGAGCAACAGATATGCAGGAGCCATCTTGTGTTTTCAATCATTACAATTACAAGTCATGCTTTTTTACTAGTTAGCAGTTGCCCAGTTACATTTCTAATGTCGAAATGTTTCGATGAAGACGATAGAACTGATAAGATTATCAGCAAAACTTAATTTTATTCAAACATAATAACTATGAACCAAATGAGACAGTAAGTAATGCAAAATATACCCTAACTCTAGAAATACTCACCCTCTGTATGAGTTGCTCCGTTAACTGAAATTCCTCATAATTTTTCATGAATTTATTTTGAACATCCTTGTTGATCAAAATAACATAATTTGATTTAGAACTTCTTGCACGACCTGAAACGAATAAAATATTACACGAATCAATCAATACGAATATGGATTTCGAGATTTCAGTGTTTGATTCCAACCACGAATAATGTTAAGATGAGTCAGGAGTCGGGGAGAGTTTTGCCTCATCACGTATTGCAGGTTTTGAGGTTTTGGCCTATTATTACTTACTATTATACGAAACTGCTCAGACGGGCTGTTATACGGTTGGTTTCAAGTTTTCCTTCTCTCTGAAGTGATGTTTTGTTGAGCCATTCGTTCTTTTATCGCCAGTACCGACAAATGGAGTAACTAACCCTACTAATTCAGTAACAGGTGAAATTAAAACGAAAGTTCTTGAGAATAATATTCATCCTCACGGTTCACCGGTTGACCTTATTGGCTTTAACGGACGCCACGCCCTCTCTACTGCGCCAAGAGTTGTGGGTTCAAATCCCCATGGGACAACACTTTGTGTGATCCATAAATTGTTGTTTTGAGTCTGGGTGTTCTTTGTGTCCGCTTGATGTATGTTTGTAGTCCCTCGCGACACAGGATTTATATTCCTAATGCGGGAGTTGTCTTTTTAAAGAAAAATAGAACTGTATTTGGTGTAACGAAATAAAACGACGGCGAGCATGGTTGGCCTTCGCCTCTTACGTCGCCAACAGTTAATCATATTCTTTTATACCCAGCAGTTTAAAACAGCTTGTCGACCACTTAAGCCACGACGCCAAACGCACTGTCAGTTGCAGGTGTCTTTAGAATTGTATTCGACACAAAAATCACTATATAAACAGTATATTATGAATTCATACTTAAGGAAGAGTTTAATCTCGTTCAGTTCAGATCTCATAAATATTATTTATTGTAATATAAAATAATGACCTACCTTTACTCTGTATGTAAGAACGGTACTCGAGTGGTGGATCGTAACGCAACACCAACAAACACTGAGGTATATCGATTCCCTCCTCTATTACACTTGTTGATATTAAGCAGTTAAGATCACTGAAAATGAACACACATTTTATAAAACTTGCAACAGTATTACTAAAATGAATAAAATAAAGAGCCTTGGAGCCTAAAAAAATATTATATCAGTTGTTTAGTACCCTCGCACAAGCTCTGCTTTATTTGGGACTAGATGCCGTTGTGTTAGGTGTCTGAAAATCCATAATAATATAAAGTTGAATTTGTTTGCTTGAATCTCAGGTACTGGTCCGATTTGAAAAATTATTTCAGTGTTAGTTAGCCCATTTATCGAGGAAGGCTATATATCATCACGCTAAGACCAATAGGAGCGGAGCACCAATGAAGGATGTTACAAAAACGGGGGGAAAATTATTACACTAAGGGCAACAGGAGACGTAAAGGAGGTTGCGTGGGTCAGCTAATTTTATTCATTTATTTATTTTTGAAGAAGGCTTACAGACTAATAAACATAATTATGATTAATTCAAATAGGTGATCAAGTGGTTAACAACAAGCCTCCATATATAGGTAACAATATATTACACTGGTCTAATGCCAGGTCATAAGACTTACATGGTATGTATTCACAGATACAGACACATTACATTAGGAAAACATGTATACGCGGATATAAAAAAAAACAAAAAAGAAACAAAATTATAAAATAAAGTGGTAATGAACCCACAAAATACATCCTCTGTATTCTATGCGTCATCATCAGCCTATCGCAGTCCACTGCTGGACATAGGCCTCTCCAATTTCACGCCACTTAGTTCGATCTATGGCTTCTCGCATCCAGCTCCTGCCAGCCGTCCTGCGCAAATCATCGCTCCACCTGGCCTGTGGACGTCCTACACTACGTTTGCCGAGACGCGGTATTCTATGCGTAAAAAATCATATCACATTTTACTTAAACTATCAGTTTGAGCACCGCATCCAACACGTACATTAAAAAACCTTCTCGATAAAAGCTGCCTCACCGCGATCGGGGTAATACAGAACAAGTCAAACTATATAGAGTTATGAAGTTCATTGAATCCACGTGCACCTCGCAGAAGGAAGGAATTGCTCTTGTAGTTAGTGGTCGCAAAAGGCACATGTAGCATAGGTCGCTGTCTTAGACCGATTTGGTTGGTGCGCAAACCTAACCTAGACAAGAGCTCAGGGGAATTGATCGTGCCATTTGCGATGCTGGTCGAATAGCAAATATCACTTTATTTTTTATTTTTTTTTTAACAACCCATAATGTCCCACTGCTGGGCTCGGGTCTCCTCTCAGGAGAGGGTCAAGGCCAAGGTATATCACTTATAAGGCGCCTATATTCCAATGGAAGGAAATGGTATCGTCTGCAACGATGAGTTAATCATGTGACCATTGCTGTGCCTTAAAGTCTAAATATCGCAAAAATTTCTTTTGGATCCCCTCAATACGAGACCTATAAACTTCGTATTGTGGGTTCCAGACTTGCAATGCGCACAAAGGAACATTACAAAACCTTTATGGGTTTAATAGTTCGGAAGCCGGTCGCGGCTCTTATAATGAAGCCCAAGGCTTTTGACGCCTTATTGACTATGTTATCAACGTGTTGGTCGTATACAAGCCTGCAGTCCTGCATAACTCCCAGATCTCGAACACTATCAACTTTGCTGATCTGCTGCTGATTCAGTGTGTAGCCAGCACCATCCGTAGATGTTTTTCGGGAGAATGAAATTTAATAACATTTGGTAATATTAAGATGAAGTTTATTAGCTTTACAATACATTTCGAATCTGTTCAGATCAGCCTGAAGGTCTTTAGTGTCAGACAGTTCTTTCACTTTTTTGGAAATTTTCATGTCATCAGCATAAAGAAGGATGTGAGAGTGTTGGAAGCATCTCTTGATGTCAGCCACGAATAAAACGAACAAAAAAGGTCCTAAAATTGATCCCTGTGGGACCTCGGAAGGGATAGTTTGCCAGTCAGCCGTGTAACCCCTAAGCACCACAGCCTGCTATCGATTTTTTATATAAGAAGTAAACCATCTATACAAATTGCCGTGAATTGCAGCGGCCAATAACTTCTGCAAAAGCAACTGTTGATCTATTCTGTCGCAACATTTACTATAGTCAGTGTATATGACGTCCACCTGTGCACCCTGTTCCATGCCACTAGATACAAATTATGTGCGAGAACCAAGTTTGAGGTTGTGGAGCGATTTTTAAGAACACCAATTTATTCCTCACCGATAATACTTCGCACCACCCCATAGACGTTAGTATGAACTAAACGCTTAAGTATCTTAATTCAGCAAATTCATCTCTTAACCCCATGATTTCATCTTTTAGTCCTTCCAAAGGCGTAAGTTTTGCGGATAAAGCTCGGATTTTTTGCAGGACTAAAGATTCAGTATTTGGATTTTGGATTTTTGGTGAACTTGCACTTCAAGCAACGCCAAGTTAATTTTCTTTCACCCAATCTTCGATATCCAGCCTCAGTAATACTAGCACAGTGAAAGTGCAGAGTTTATTTATAGGCTGTACAGAGCACGCCATCAGATAACTGGTCACCACAAGAACTGCACTGGATAAATCTTTATGTATGTTAACTAACTATTTAATTAAAGATTGTATGGCAAAAACTTTGAGACACAATGATTTTGGTAATACTTAGAAACACGCCCGTCGTCAATAAGGCAACAAAGCGAACCGGTAATAGTATTATAAAATATCCTAAACGCCTAAATACGTAAATCTTGCCGTTGGACGTATTTAAGCCGCCCGAAGGCCTCCAACAAAGCTTCACGACTGTTATCGTATGATAACAACCGGGACCGACTGCTTAACGTGACCTCCGAATCACGGAGACACTCATGGTAACATGCCACCAGCGGTCACCCATCCAGGTGCTGACCGCACCATCGTTGCTTACCCTCGGTGATTGTTTCTAATCACCGAGTGCAACTGGGCTATGAGCCCATACTACTGGTATGTAAATAATGTAACATAGGTAATATGAAATAAAACCATTTGTACAAAGTCTTCCTGGTCTTTTTGCCATCTGTCGGACCGTGTTTGCGAACGCGATTTATTGTTATCACAATTATTCATTAAAACATTTACGTTAAGTGATTGCACTTGTACACGGCGCTCATAGCCCAGTTGCACTCGGTGATTAGAAACAATCATCGAGGGCAAGCAACGATGGCGTGGTTGGTACCTGGATGGGTGACCGCTGGTGGCATGTTACCATGAGCGTCTCCGTGATTCGGAGGTCACGTTAAGCAGTCGGTCCCGGTTGTTATCATACGATAACAGTCGTGAAACTTAGTTGGAGGCCTTCGGGCGGCTTAAAAACATCCAACGGCAAGATATACGTAGCCACAACGTATTCTTGCCAGTCCCCAACCCGCACTTGGCCAGCGTGGGGACGTATGGCCTTAACCCTCTCCTGAGAGGAGACCCGAACCCAGCAGTGGGACATTATGGGTTGTTGTTTGTTTGTTTGTTTATTGCACTTGTGGCCGTGAAACTCGGGACCTGCTAAAAAATAATAAACTGCGACTTACTTGTTTTTAAATTTCAAAAGTGCTTGTTGACTGTACTTTTTGACATAATGTTCTTCCCGAGTACAATTTGTTGGGCTGACATTGAAGCCGACGACAAAATCGTGCTTTAAAAAGCCGAACTCCTCTGGATTTGCCTCCTTGACATCTTTTAAAAGATTGAACAACACTTTCGCTGTAAATCTCTGTTTAGTGAAAATGATTGAAGATAGTTGTTCTCTGTTTTTATTCACTTTTAACAACACTGAAACCAAGTACGATACATCTTACATTAATATACATTTAATAACACTGGTCAAAAATTAACTGCAACAGCGTTATTATTTCCAAGATTTATTATTATATTATTATAGATATGTTAGTTTGTAAATCTAACCTGAATTAGAACCTGTCCATAAGCCAGTAAGTTAGTATTTAAATATTATATTATATAAAAAAATATTTAACTGTTGCTACAGAACAAATATAATTTTGAATATCGTAGCCTATACAACAATACCGCGCCAGTGTATTTTGACAAGTTTTCTGAACCCGACATTAGGCTCTATGCAATGATGTATAAATTGTCAATGGCCATTTATCGACGATAAGTGATATATAATAATATAAGCGACGATATGTGTCGTATTATAGTACTTAAAATATAGCTTGGTCTCTGTGATAGTTCTCACTTGTCATTTTAGAACTTCGAAGTGCATTTTAAGTGTCGCCATATATGATAGAACTGGCACGTTAACAATGGAAATATAGTAAATAAAAAAACAGGTTATTTAAAGTTATTTCGTCGGTTTTGTAGCAATTTGTCACGGAGATCAAGCTATTTCTAAGGACTGCAGTTAGAATTTTTCGCAGAAGAATCGTACAAAATCTCAACAGACATTTATACACGAGGCGTAATTAACTTTTATTAAGTAATTCTTGTACCTCATTTTCTTATAATTATGTTCAAACAGACAAATAATAGTAATTACCTCCTGGAGTGTTCATCACATTAGGACTGTACTCTTTTAAAATGTTGAGAAGGAATAGGACTTGTTCAGACGAATGTTTCACGATTTTGTCGTATCCAGTCTCATTTTTCATAGCCGATAATAAAATTTGTCTTGCACTGTAGTATTAGAAAAAATATATGAGTACATTATTCTTTATATATGGGCTTTAAAGTAAGTGGAACAAAAAGAATGTTGAGCATATTTTGAAAGTTTATGTGATTCTTTCTATCACTTCAGGTTAAGATGTGTGCTGGTATGATGTTATTTGAAATGTATGTATAATCTTTACTTTGTTGTCTCGTTGGTTTAGCGGTTGACGTTTGCGACTGTCGATCAAGAGATCTCGGGTTCGAATCCCAGGTCGGGCCAAAAAGTGTTTTTAAATTTTTCTAATTATAATTATAATTATAGAAATAATTAATAACAGCTCGGGATTTGGAAGTTGGGGTCCCGGTGCCTCCGAGAGCACGAATAGATGTCGGTTCTGAGCCTGATCTCGCCCCGATAGTATCGGATAACCGTCCCATCGGATTATAAGCCTAAGAGAATAGAGAGTGTACCGATGTTTGGGCACAAATTTGTGCACTATAATTTATCCTGCGTGGTTAGCTGGTCTCCGTTGAGACTAGCTGCTGAGGCCGTAATCAGCAGATATTATATTTTTTTAGGAAGCATTACTTTGTAGTAGCCTATTATTATTATACAGGTTCATACAAGAAAGTATGTTTGCACCAAAAAGTTCGAGTGGATTTGAACCAGTCAGTAAACTGTAGATATGTATCGACACCCGACACAAGTGCATTTATTAAACGATTGTAATTATTTCGACTTTTAAATTAAAATGGCCGAGCGTAGAATCGATTTTTTGGTTCTTTGAGCGGGGCGTGAAAAAGTATCGCACTAGGCCGCCATAGTGTGGGAGGGAATTGGCCACATTCACACTGAGGATGATGGTCACCATTATTAGATTCTACTTACGTTTTTCCATCAGGCAGAATAAATAAATAAATAAATATTTAAATAAATATTTCGGACATCTAACACACAACGCCATCTAGTCCCAAACTAAGCAGAGCTTGTATTATGGGTAATAGACAACTGATATGAATACATAAATATATTTTTTTTTGTAAATACATACATATTATACATAGAAAACACCCAAACTCCGAAACAAATATTTGCAGATCATACAAACATTTGGTCCGACCCAGGATTCGCACCCGAGACCTCATGGACAGCAGTCGCGTATGCTACCACTGCGCCACCGAGCCAGTCGAGAATAGAATCATTTTGACAGTTATCACATAAAAAAATACTGGGTAAACCTTCGGACACATTTAGTAAGAAACTGTTACGATGAATGTTATTGCAACTAGAGATATACTTATTTGTTTTATTTACATGAACAATTTCGGATGTGGATTTGTTGTTCGACGTGCCTTTTAGTTAATTGGTTGGTTGTCCAGAATTAATAATCGCACGATCATTTTTTTATGTGACTGGATATAATTTATCTATAGTATTGATGTATTTAGAAATACATAAGTATGTTTGTCAGCCGTCTAGTTGCCACAGTGTATGCTTTGATCAGTATGAGTTTAGACGGCCTTGTAAAATGTGAGGTATTACTATTTTTAAGAATCCTTTAAATTAAGCTTTCAAACGTAGCAAAAACGTCCATTAATTACGTGAGGCCTTTTATGAGGAGTTCGTAGGGCCAAATCTCGTCTAATCTTACTTTGGCGATTTGTATCGTCAAATGTTACATAATTTTTAGTCCGCAAGAAAGAAAATAAATGATTTAATTTTCACTATTTTTTTCCAAGTAATCTTAAATGATAACTCACCAGGGGAGGGTGGTTTGCAAAATCGCTTAAAACATGTCACGTAATTAATGGACGCCCCCAATAAGTATTGTAAAAAAAACATTAATATGTATAACTTACTTAACAGAATGAGTTATAACGAATCTATACATCTGTTCTTCTTCCTTGGTGGTAGATTTTCTCTTCAGTCGCTCAAGTAATATTACATAGGCTAGTATACCCAAAGAGCCTCCATACATGCCAAGATCTTTTATAAACATTATCATTGATGATATCATGTTCTTGACAGCCTTCGGTATCTATGAACAATTTTTGTAATTTATAATAATTGCGACATAATTACGTCCACAAAAAACACCGAGATTTTAGATTAATATTGAAACTACTCACAGGCTGTCTACAGTTATTTCTTTCAAAACCAAAGCAAAAAGTTTTAAAAACTTATTGCTTGGGATTTGAAAACTTTAATAAAATATACAAATAATGGCCCGGGGCATTATTAGGAATCTATTGACACCTCATACATCAAAAATGGTTTAGTAGTTTAGGCGCTACGATGGAACATACAAACATATATAATCTACCAAAACTATTATGTATATAAACTATTACATATTAGTTTCGCCTTGGTCGATAAAAAAGACTATGTGATAATCTACTGAACATTTCAATAGAGATTAAGCTCTCATTATGAATTGAAGTGTGTAATAACCTATTATTATTTTATACCATTTATAAGTTCTAATTACTAGACAATAAAAAAAAGAAAACCAATTAAAGACGCTTAAATTTTGTTATTTCTCGGTCTTCTAACCAATGTTATTAGATTTTCTGTTCTTTTTTCCTCATCAAATGAAACTGTTTAAAAAACATTTCTTTTTAGTTTTATGTGTTTATATTTAATATTGACAGCGGAGGGTTTAGTGTGAGTTTATAATACTTGGAATCGCCCTTAAAGGCGAGCGCGTTCGCGATTGGTGTAGCTTTCAGTGCGAGTCAATTGCAACGCCAACGGTTACCGTGAAACTCACACTAGATCCTTTGTTTTGTACATAGGGATAAACTCTCTCTCCATTCGACTATACTCATACCTTCATTGGGTCGCTACTGATATCATGTTGACCTTGTTTTAATTTCACAGAATGTTTTTTCAGGTTTGCGGTTAAAGCGACGTTTATAACTAAACCCTGTAATGCTTCCAATTTCTTAATAGCAATTTCAGATTCATGTGTAACAGTTGCTGGCCTATAAAACTGAACTATTTCGTTAGGATTCGTAGAATAGCTGAAAATATAAAAGAAAATAACATAAATAGAGCAAAATTTTAACAAAGAAACCGACTTCAAGAACTGGAGCAAATTGAAATGAGACCACACGGGAAGCACCAGCTTTCAAATAAAAAAGTATCATCAAAATCGGTTCACCTAGTCGAAAGTTCTGAAGTAACCAAACATAAAAAAATTAAGGACCTCCTCCTTTTTTGAAGTCTGTTAAAATAGGTATAACATTAATAATAATAAATAGCTTTATTGTACACCAGATAACTTATATGTACGATTAAATGAAAATAAAGCAGTACAAACACATTTTGATAACAATATTTTATGGAGTACTTTATATGAAATCGGATATATAGCAAGTCATATATCTAGGTTGTTACGAAAATTGATAGCCACAGAATAAATACAATCTCTTCTTTCATGAAACTATTTTGATTTGACGGCTAATTTTAACACAAACCTCCTTTGTGAAAATCACTGGCCACCTAAGTGTAGTTTTTTTAAATATATTTAAAGATTATCTGTCACTTTTCTTTTGTCTGCAAAAATGGACGTCTTACGAGAAGCTTTTCGTGCTATGATTTCATATGATTATAAAGGGTTAAACTTTTAGGAATGTCAAGAAAAATTCACAAGCTTCTTTTGGGGACTTTGCTCCTCCGTTAGCAACAATTACTTATTGGTTTCGTGAATTTAAACGTGGTAGAGAGAACTTAAATGATGGCCCCATACCCGGTCGACTATCAACTGCAGTAACTCATAAAAACGTCACCAGGGCAGTGGCTATTGCGAGAGAATAGACATATTACACATCCAGAGATACAGGCTGAACTATAAACATTGGATCACAGGCAGTTTCCACCATCCTGAATGGACACCTTAAAGTTAGGAAGTTTGCTTCGCGATGGTTACTTCATTCTGTTACCGATGAGCAAAAATGCCGTCGTGTTGATCGGTGTAAAATGTTAGAAAAGTTCAACGGAGGAACTTCGCAAAACGTATCCTAAATTCTCACAACTGACGACTCATAGATATATACTAATATAGCAACGATATTATGATACGATACGATACGAAGCAGCAATCCACGCAATGGGTGTTTGAAGAGGACCATTTGCCCGCAAAAGTTGCATGCCGTTGGAGCTTTTATAAAAAAATGAAAGCGGTTTTTTTTAAATGCAGTAGACAAGAAGCAGTAGTTCCGCAAGAAGACGTAGAACAGTTACTAGTGAATGGTATAGCGATGTTTGTCTGGCTCTGCCTTTTATTTTATTTACCACGGTAGAAAAATACTTCGTGGGCGAAAATTTATCACTGCAGACGAGGCCGTCGAAGAATATCGGGGGTTATTTTTCGTCTCGTCTCACCTTTTTTAAATGTTTTGAAAACTGGTTCTCCCGAATGGAGGGCGATATTTTGAAAAGCCGTAAATAAACCTTTTTTTAAATAGATTCTATTTTTCATTCATCGTCATACTCCATTAATAAATGGGCTTTATTGGTCACAGCGTGATTTAATTTATAACTAGCTTCGTCCCGCGGAGTTACCCACAGTTGTTGTTTTACCTTCACATCGATACGGACACTGCAGTGCGATGCTAGTCTAAAATAAAAGTAGTCTACGTTACTCCTTATATTATCAGCAATGTGCCAGTGAAAGTCTCATCAAAATTGGTCCAGCCGTTCCGAGGTTAGTCGGAGTTTAGTATTATTATAATTTAGATTAGTCTTCTTTACAGTGTATGCCGCACTTAGCACGTTTTAAATATTAAGCAAACTACGTCAATATTGGTAGAGCTATGCAATTTTTACCTTTATCATCACTGCAGTAGAATTTATATTGGATAAAACAGTAATAATGATATTTTGAATCACAGTCGTTGTAATTAACTATTACTCAGAACAAATTACTAGAAATATCTCAAATATCACTGCAACAGACAATTCTGTGGAACTAAATGCGAGATAACAAGGTCGTTACCACGGAAAAGCATATTTAACATGGAATTAATTGTATTTTGTTATTGTATTAACTAAACTGTATTTGAAATTCTGTAAGAAAGTTAGCTTATCGCGAGTTATGATGTTCAAAGTCGATACTAAGTACCGTATTTACTTTTATATGCATAGTGAAAAGCACTTTATTTGAAATTACAAACAGACACTTTAATTTTATATATATTTATAGATAACCTTCTTAAAAAAAATGGACTATCGAACACTAAAATATTTGTTCATTTAGAACCTGTAGTTCTTGAGATTAGCGCATTCAAGCAAACAAACTAAACCGTTTAAAATTAGTGTAATAGAGTAAAATAAGTAGTTTGGTCAAGTACCAATACACACTAGCGTTATTGTTGAGCTAAATGAAATAAATAAATTCTTGTCAAAAGTACCTTCGAGAGAACGTAATACAACAACGCGGTAGATAGATATAAATGTGCCAGGTACATATTGTGTTCTAGCTGTAGCTAAAAATAATATAAAAACATTTATGATTCAAAGCAATAATTGTATGAATACAATTAAAGTACAATTAAACTTAGAATATACAACAAAACAATAAGTAAGGACATACTTTAATACTTGTCCGAGTTCATCGACCGTGGCGATGGTCGCATGGAATGTAATTTCTAGATCGTGTAGTGTATCCTCAACTCGGTTCAATTTTACGTTAGAATTTAGAAGTGTTGCTGTTAAACCTGCAAAAAACACACACAGTTATAAATGTATATTATATTCACAAAACACAGTGACATCAGAAGGCCAATTCGGTCTAAATCACATAACAGAGAAATAAGGTTGATATACACTGTAGGTGTGTCAGGCCCACCAGTACTATGAGTGCGTTAGCTTATAGTTCCGACACTTCTGTACATCTCTCAAAACGATCGTAGTCGAGCCGTTATGATCATACATTACGTATTTTAAAGTATTAACTACATTGCTACCACGAGAGCACACAGCGAACCGCATTGCCTGCGGTAATCGTTCGAAATATTTTGTACTAAGATTTTTGGTAGCCGTCCCTAACCCACACTTGGCCACGGTGGGGACGTATGGCCTTAACCCTCTCCTGAGAAGAGACCCGAGCCTAGTAGTGGGACATTATGGGTTGTTGATGATGATGATGATTGATGAAGATTTTTGGTAAACTCGCTGTTTCACTTGAACACAAAAATACAAGCAAAACGCTACCTTGTTCAAAAGACATAAGGTTTTATTTACTAACATTGTAAGTGGTGTTATCAAAGATTAACAGATTATCCTTTTTATTTTTGGTCACCATACGATAAAACAATATTAAAGTCAACGTAAGATTTAGTTGTTTAATCCTTTATTATGAAAATTGATCAGAACTGACTAAAAATAGAGTTGACCAGAACTGAATTAATATAGACTTTTCTTACGAGGAATATTTCGGGTCGATGAATAATATAATAAAAAAACATATAACGGTTAGTAGGAGTAATCACACTATCGCGAATTTTAACAACATTCAACTACAGAGTTAGGGTTCTCGTGTTCGATGAACTCTTAGTAAAATACTTGAATATTTCGATTTGCAATTTCTGGGTGATTTTTTGTGTATTTAATACACCAATCTCAGAACCAAGATCTACCAGATGTCAGCACTGACGAAGTCGAGATGGCTCTTGGACAGCTGAAAAATGGAAAAGCCTCTGGAAAGAAAAGCGTTACAATAGAACTGTTAAGGACTGAAGGTAAACTCGTACTGATGGAGCTCCAAAAGCTTTTTAACGCTGTAACAGTACAGGGAAGGGAGAACTCCAAAGGCATGGAGTAGAAGTGTGGTCATCTTGTTCTTCACCAAGTAAAATTATTAAAAAACCGACTGCGTCAATATTTTTCGTCCATATAAAATTCATTTTAATAAACACATAACTTACATAGATATTCGTAATCACCGTTAAAAATTCTTTATTTTGATATCATACTTGACGTATTTTGAAAAATTTTTTTATTCTAGTGAATGGTATAGCGCCAAAAATCGTTAATTTTGATTTTTTTTATTTTGATGTACCCAGTGTCACTCTCATGTTTAAGACGAATCTATTGACAACACTTATATATAAATACAACAATCCGTTTAGGCTCTAAGGCGTGCCAAAGAAATATACATACATACGCTCGAAAAACATAACCCTCCTTCTTTCGCAGTCGGGTAAAAAGGGTGTCAAGACCAGGTAGAAGAACTATCGACCCATTTATCTTTTAAGACACATTTACAAGCTGCTCTCAAGGGTCATAACGAACCGTCTTGTGCGAAGACTCGACAAATTCCAACCACGGAAGCAAGCCGGATTTCGGAGCGGATATAGCACCATAAACCACATACACACAGTGCGGTAGATTATACAGAAGACTGAAGAGTATAAGCAGCCCCTGTGTCAATCATTCGTGGACTATGAAAAGGCCTTTCTCTAAGGTTAAAAACAGATAATTCTTTTAATCTTCTTAACATACAATTGTATTCTACCGAAAGTTTAAAACTGTCTCTCCACATATAATAACAGTAACGATAACATAATAAAAAAAATAACTACCGCTCCTGTCAGATGGTTCTTGTAATTCTTATAAAATATATGTAATTATTGTTGAGCCAAAGAATTAAATGGGTCTCGTATAATCTAGATGATTCGAGATTCGGAGGACAGCGCTATCTAGTATCCAGTAGTGACATCTTTTTTTTTTATATTTAACCTGCCAAAATGACTCTGCCCTGCCTGAGGGAAAGCATGAGTAGAATCCAAGAGTGGTGGTCACCATCCTCTATGCGATAAAGAACAATGCAGCATGGTGACCCACACTATGGCGGCCTGGGGGGGAGGGGGATGGTGAGGGGGATAGGGGGCGATGGGCCTCCGGTATCCTCACTCACTCGATGAAACACAGCGTAAGCGCTGTTTCACACCGTTCTGTTAAGATTGTGATTGGTAGTTCAGATGTTTTCGGCGCTAGATTACCGATTCTAGGGGATTCTATTTGTTCCAGAATGGTGTATCGAAAACAAGAGATCATTCCAGATATTTCGATAACCCTATAAAAGTGGAGCGTGTTAGCCGTACGGTCAGTATTGATTGACGATACAGCGGGTTAACATCGAAGTGATTTTCTAGTGCAACAAACGAGTGATTTAGTGAATTATTGTTTTATGGTTATAGCCATTAATAAATATTATGTTATTTTGGCTATCTACCACCTACTACTTCTATTCAATTAATACCCGGTTCGTAACACTATAATTAATTGTATGTATAATAAAACAACTCGAACGTAATCACGAACTAATTCTTTGTAATAGTAAGTATTAAAACAAATATTTCAGTGTAACAAACAAGATACAAAGTTTATCCCCGCGACACAGGAATGTATATTCCTAATGCGGGAGTTGTCTTTTAAAAAAAAAAAAAAAAAAAAAAAAAAAGTAACAACTTCCCAACGTAAATGGGTGGTGCAATTATTGAACAGTTACAAATAAACATTACCCAGAACTCGAGGTTGTTTTGCTTTTGGACAATCCTCAAAATGTTTCATAACAATACGCATAGGATGATCTTCAACGGCGTGATGGCATTCATCAAATATCAACAGGTTAATGTCTTCAATCTTTATGTACTGATGGGTGAGCATATCACAAAGAATCTGACTAGTCATTACGATGACCTGAAAATATATAAATACACTTAAAATTTTAATTTTTTTTGATAAAACAAAGTACATATAACGCTTGCTACGTATCCTTCATTCTTTCACATCGCACTTGAGGACGCTTAGTGCGTCTTAGCATAGCATAGCGCGCATAGCGATAACGACATCGGAACTCCACTAAACATGTATCACGAATAATTATTATATATTTTACATTAATTCCTATTTCACACTTTGAAGCAGGAACACTTCTAACTAGCTGTTGTTATTATTTTGTAAAATTTGTTAATAATTAAATTTACTCAAATATAATTTGCTTTAATTTGAATCCTCCGGATGCGGCTATCGTAATATATATAATCTGATCATTTACGTCTCTATAACACAGAAATAAATACAAATGGGCTTGAAAATAGTCAAATTACATTAAATTAAAAAATGAAATTTTTAAACATTAACTGAATTTGAGTAATTCAAACGCCGCCATTTTGCGCGCGCTTTTGAAACGGCCAATGACCTCATTCTCATCCGTGTTTGTTAACTATTCAGTGTTTCAGTTACTTTTAACTTATTGCAAGTTTTAATTGCTAAAAAAATCATGGAAGAAGTTAATTTTTCTCACAAACACTACTAACGGAGTAGAAATTTTGACACAGATAATTTCTATGAAGTAACCATCGACGTCACATTTCGTTTTGACCAATAGTGAAGCGTTTTGTAAGTTTGAATTTCCCTTTTTATTTCATATTTTCTAAGTTTACTGATATTCAGGTAAACCGGTTGAATTAGTAGCCGACCCCAAATCTTGGGAATAATAAAGGCTGGTAAGACGATGAAATAATCACTAAATAAAAAAAAAACTTTATAAGTACATTATTATAAAGACAATAAAGAATGTAGAAAAAAATAGTCATATTCGCGAGCACTGAGCTGTTATTACGTATTGTGTTGTAAAATATTATGGTCTAAAATTTATTTAAAGTTTTCAGGAGTATAAAAAGCTCTTTGTTATTAATAAGTGTTGCTGTTTGATAATATTGATTTATCACTTCCTTTTAATCTTTATGTTACAATTACAATGTTTTTGAGGGGTTTATTGCTTTTACTCAATTTATTTAATTTATATATTTAACAGTTCGTGCGTTACATTGCGCGAAGTGAGCTTTACGCTACATTGCGTTATCTTCCTTGGTCACTACCAAGACCACTGTCTACGTAAGGTTGATTAGAACATTTAGGCTCTGTTTCACCGGTTACAGATAAGTTCCGGATAGCTTAACTAACAAATGGTTTGATACAATTTTTATGAAAGAAACGTTGTCAAGTTATCTGTCAAATAAACTATTCCAAATCTGTAACCAGTGAAACAGAGCCTAAGTGCTTAAAACTTACATGGTATATAAATAAGAATAATATTTACAACAATTGAAATGAAACAGTAACAATAAAACAAGGACGTCAGCAGACAGTGCTTTAATTTGTTTACGCTACACAACAGTTGTGTTTTCAGTACTCCAGTTCGTAGCCTATATACGTGTATATACTCTCGTACAAAACAAAATGATTGTGAGTAACGATATGCTTCTCGGAAACGTGTGTTAGTAGTATTACTGTGCAGAACACAAGTTTCGTTTTATACGCACTGGCGACTGTTCACTGCGCTGACAACACACCCTAAGTACATTGGTGAACACCCTAAAGGTATTTCTTGTAAATTATAGGCAGCAGTGAACGTGTTAACAGATTATTATAAAATGAATAACTGTAGTGAAATTTGGAGCAGGTCGTATTCATTATTTTTTCACTGGCAAGTTTCAAATTTAATATCTATATCTGTTTGTGTAATTTACTATGTATATTTCTCTGTATATCTGTTATATCATTAAAATTCATGAGTGGGTACAAATTTTTTTATCCTTATTTCAAAATATTTTGAATTTTATAAAATTAACTATAAATACCTCATTTTGTTCCAGTTCAGCATCCCATTTTGTTTTATCCCAATAATCCACTCCATCTTCGGAACTATACCCACCTACTCCGCTAACAGAACATAAGGTTTGAATAACTTTTTTCTGTAAAAACAAAAAGAAAAGTTTTTTACTTGCCATTATAATAACATGGTCACTCATTTACACCCCAGAGTCAGCAGAGAAAACAATAAAAGTATACGAATTACGATTAACATTTTTTTATTATAACATTGCAGCAATAGTACTTTTGCTAGTTTTAAATTTATACCGTAACCAGCTGAACCACGCAACCTTGTCCGTCTCCTATTATCCCTTAGTGTAATTTTATAACAGCGTCAACAAATTTTAACAAGTAAAGGTTATATGGGGCCGACCTCAAAAGAAAGTCGCAAACTTTCTTAGAACTTGTACAGGAGAACAATTATTTCATACATTGTTTACGCAGCGCAACGCAAGGAAAGCTCTTAAAAGAAATAATTATTCTCTGTTTTTGTAACATTTTTTATTGATACTCGTTTTCATCGTGCGTGATAATATATAACTGCCTTCCTCGAGAACTTGGCTAGGTACCTAATACTGAAAGAATTTTTTTAAATCTACAAGTCCTTCATGAGATAAACGTGTTCAATCAAACGAACTCTTCAGCTTCATAATACAATATAGATAAGTTCGCCTTTATCTGGTATCCATTCTTGAAGATTACTGGCTATTTTGTTCCAAATACAAGCTCGCCATTTTAAAATTTTCCTTCGCACATCGATAATAAGTAACAGTCAATTTTGCAAGTGCTTAAAATAAGTATTTTTTCTTAAACTTCTAGTGTAGTACGTCGCTTCTTACTATTCCTTCATGATTCTAGATTACATAATAATAACAGCGATAATTTTAAAATATATACGTACGTAAAAAACACATTAGTATCTTTTCTACTTTTCAGTCTTTTTCTCAACTAGCTGCGTCTCGCGTTATTTTATTTACCCTCCCTCGGGTTCTGTACTATTTCATTTGTCTCAATTTTGTTCTATTTGTTTTTTTTAATAAAAGTAATTTATTTATTTTTATTTTTTTTTTATTTTAAAACTTCATGCACACATGTAAAAGTAATTAAGTTTCTTCTTATAAAATGAACTGACAGCCAGTGAAAGTCAGAGTCCGGTTCAACTTTTCCAGAAACATAGACAAAAAAAAAACAAAACTTTTTATGTGGGTACCTGAAGGCCCTAGTTAAGTACCCTTAATTTTGTAGATTGAAAATTTTACTCAATGAAAACATTCCTTAATTTTTGAAAAAAAGAAAACTACATTCAAAGATTTCCCAAAATCCGCTTGCCACACCCGAGAATCGAACCGACTAAAATCTGTAAAAATTACGCCATGTAGGTACTTTTATTGCATCGATCGTTAGGGATGAAATCTCTTAAACAAACTTGATAATCTTGATCTTTGATCGATGCAATAAAAGTAAGGGTGTAATTTTAACACATTTTAGTCGGTTCGATTCTCGGGTGTGGCAAGCGGTACAATTTCTTTCTTTTCAAAAAAAATAAAGGAATGTTTTCTTTGAATATTGTAAAATTTTCCATCTACAATATTAAGAGTACTTTCCCTTTAGGTGACATTACAAAATTCCACCCTGTATACTTTCATATGACTTGGTTAAAAGCTGTTATTTGAAATTACAAGCAGATACATCTTTTTTTTATTTGTATAGTTATGGTTTCCCGTCGGTAGTCGTTCGTTATTGTGTTTTAGCTTAAACAAAGATAAGTCAATAACGTCGATAAGACCAGGGCTTAGTTAAAAACAGCACGAGTGCTTATCGTCCTGTACTGAAACATGTAATTTGAAGTAATTGACGGTTGCAATCAAGTCGGATAAGAGAGCTTGTTTTACGCTTTGTTCAACTCTAAAAACAATCATAAATGGACCTACTTATGAAACAAGGAACCAATCCATGCATGCCATAATCGAGATATGGAAAAAGAAACGATAAAAATATTAACTCTTTGGGTTTATTTCTTAAAGAAACATTTAAAATAAAGTGAGTGAATGGGTTACTTGTCGCACAAGTAGGTCCAAATATTGTGTTCACACAGAGTCCAGAAAAAGTCTTTTGAGTTTTTTGTCTGTTTGTTCCAACTAATTTCTGGAACGAATGGACCGATTTTGACGGGACTTTCACTGACAGTAAGCTCATTATATAAAGAGTAACTAAGGCTAATTATTTTAAACCAAAACGTAAATTAGATTAAACGTAGGGTGGGACGTCCACACGCCAGGAGGGATGGTCTGTGCAAAACGGCTGTCAGGAGCTGGATGCGAGAAGCCGAAAATCGAACCAAGTGGCGTAAATTTGGAGAGGCCTATGTCCAGCAGTGGACTGCGATAGGCTAATGATTATAATGATGATTTTATTGGTTTTATATTAATATTAAACTAACACACTGTAATAATAACAAAGTGTAACGTACAATGAAATTTTTTTGTTTTCTTTGTAATAATATTTATATGTATATACTCTTGTTACTTTGTTGCTCACGCTGAACTCGAAACTAACTAACTGGTATTAATGCATTTTTTAAATTTGTGTTAAAGTGTGTGTTTTGCTGCCGTGCCTAACATGGGATAGTTAACATCACGCTTAGACCAATAGGAGTAAAGCTCGGTTGAAAAGAGTTGCAGACAAAGTTGCGTGGGTCATCTATCATATTATAACAGGCATGACGGCAGTAACCAAAAACCACTTAAATTATGTATTTATCTGATGAAATAGAGTCCAAAGAGTTTAATAATCGTATCTTTTTTATATTTAGAGCGAGATTAATAGTTAATTAACAAAAATAAAACAACAAAATACAGCAATCCTCCATGTTAAGTCGAATACCAATTAGAGCGACCTGACGCCATGGCGTCTGTTTATGACGTCTTGTCGCATGACACCACCGAGCGTTTTGGCTACTAAAACTCAATTTTTTGTAGAAATATGTAACTGTTTTTTGACAACAGGAGATACTTCGTAACATCATTAAACAGTTTTTCAAAATGATTCTTCAGTCCTATTATCTACCAGTGGGGTATGTGCACCTTTTTTAAAAGCAAAAGTTGGCACAAGTATCATTAGCTTAAAATAGAGTTTACCACACAATAAAATCCGTTATTTTACTTTATTTAAATTTAGTGAGTCTAAAAAGTCAGATAGATGATTCTACCTCACTTTTTGGACTCACAATTTGATAAGCGAGAGGTCTATGTTCAACAGCGGACTGCGATAGGATGATTATTTGAGTTTGCATGCATGGGAATATAGTTCATGTTTAATAAACAGTTTTCTAACTTAGAATTGATTCAGGTTTTTCACTTACCTGTTGATTGACAAGTGGTATGTTATTCACAAGGAAGAACGTTCGTTTGCCGCCTTCGCCCCATGGTTTTTTTAATGCTTCCCTAAACCTCTTAATCAAACAGATTGCAATAAATGTCTTTCCAGAACCTGTAATTGACAAAGAAATTTAAAATAACACAACCCAGTTTACAATAGAAGAATATATATAACGAAAAATTATTTATTTACCTGTCGGTAAATATATGATAGTATTGCTACTTATTGCAATTTCTTCAAGTTGAGCTTGATATGGTCTTGCCTTTAGCTGTTCCAGACAGCCCGACGCCTCATCAGTCTCCATGTTGGAGGTCTAATAAAATATAACATGTTAATATACAGATACGCATTATCTCTACATCGTATAAAATGAAGTCGCTTCCGCTGTTTGTTTAATTAGACCTCATAAATAAATTCATCTTCCTAGCTTTTATTATTCCCAAGAATTGGGGTCGGCTACTAGTTTAACCGGTTTTACCCGAATATCAGTTTTTACAGGAAGCGACTGGCATCGGACCTCCGCAACCCTGAGGATGAACTGAATTCAAAGATTGTACTAGTTGTCAGTATATTGGAGGGCACTGACTTACGAATGACCGACGGCCCAACGTGCTCTTAAACACCACCATCCTCCACACTCCGGTCTGCTATTAGGCATTTCTTGTAAGAAACACCCAACAGCAGTCCAACCTGGGAATCGAACCCGAGACCTCTTGATCTACTATTACTAACGCTAACCCCTAGACCAACGAGGAGTGATTCAAGAGGAAGATTTATCTATGTAATACATGCATATTCACTAGAGAAAATCTGAGAAGTTCAAAGATATACGAGATGTATCATGAGTCCGGTTAATCGGATGTTCGGATAATCACTGGCTTTATTTTCACACCCATAAGATCGAATTCACTGGTACTTTTAGAAATAGACCCAGTTAGAGCGTGGCGAGTAATATGTCGCAGGCGCTTCGTCGTCGCAAGACAAGTCAGTTAGAGTTACAGTACAATAAACATCAAAGTTACGTAAGTGATGTACCCAGTGACCACGGTTACCGTTAAGGACGATATAATTAGGATCATCGATAATATTAGGCGCATTGCTGATTTGGAATTAAAAACACAACAAACAGGTTGGAAAGTAAAATAGATATTTTAAAACAACAGGCAAGACAATGTAATATAGAAATATGTAATGTGCCAGAAAAACGTGGTGAACACTTCGTTACTATATTGGAATCAATAGCCAGAGAAATAAATATGCCTCCGACTCAGCGAGACATAGTTGCAATCCACCGTGTTCCACACACAAAAACACCAGTCCTAAAAATATAATCGTTAAGTTTGCGTCTCGCCTGCTCCGTATGCTCAGCGCCTATAGTGTTGCGAGAGGTTTAACTTCCGACCGCATCGGTTTGAACGGGGCCCCATTCCGTATTTATTTAAATGAACACACACCTAACGCTTAGTAATAAGTACTTATTTCGTAAGTGTCATGTGGCTGCCAAAGCACAATACTAATAAAATCCCTTCTAAAGTTCATTATAAACAAAATGCTACTGATGACCCTATTCTAGCATGTAATCTCTTCTCCTATTTCTTCCAATCAGTATGTGAGCCCTCCAAATTACAAAATGAAAAGTGGAAACCACCTCCCGCATGTACAGAACATGACATTAATATTTCCAAACTATTTTTCTCCTTAAACAATATACGTTTCCCTGTCCTGATGGCATTCCATCATTATTTTTGAAAAATACTTGTGACACCACGTGCTATCCTATTTCTATTATGTTTAATAAATGCGTCTCGAATGGGGTATTTCCTGAGATATGGAAATGTGCAAATATTGTCCCAGTACATAAGGGTGGATCCAAAAATGATATAGAGACCTATCGTCCTATTTCTATTTTATCAGCACTCTCTAAATTATTCGAACAGTTCGTACACAAGGAGATTTTTCAGAGTATACGTCGTATTATTATAAATGAACAGCATGGATTTGTTCAGGATAGATCATGTATAAGCAATCTTCTTTTATTCTCTACTCACTTATTTGAAGGGATTGACAACAGGCAACAAATAGATGCAGTATATACGGATTAGCTAAAAAGCATTAGATAAGGTGGATCACATACTACTACTTAACTAAATCGCTTATAATGTTATCAGGGGGGGATCTTCTTCGATTGTTTGTTTCATAATTATGTGACATACAGAACACAAAAAGTTTTCGTTAATGGTTTTGAGTCTAACACTTTTAAAGTAACTTCTGGAATGCCCAGGGCTCAATATTAGGACCCTTGATATTTATATTTTTTATAAACGACATTAATAAATGTTTTAAAAATTATAATTTCTTTTATACGCGGATGATTTAAAAGTCTTTAAAGTCATACACAGGGATTATGATTGCATAGAATTGCAGCAGGATCTGGATAGGCTTTCTAATTACTGCACTTTTAACAAATTAAACCTAAGCCTGCCCAAATGTCATAGCATTACTTTTACCAAAAAAATATATATAATGAATTTTAATTACAGACTTAATAATAATGTTCTAAACAAAGTTACCGGTGTCCGAGATCTCGGCGTATATCTTGACTCTAAACTTAATTTGAACATCCACGTTGGGAACTTAGTCAATAAGGCTTATCAAATGTTCGGCTTTGTAATGAGAGCAACCCATGATTTTCGTCAACCAACTACATTCTTACATCTATATAAGTTGATAATCAGGCCACAGTTGGAATACGCAGTACCTACTTGGAAACCGCACTACGTAAAGTATAAGTAAGCTATTGAATTAGTGCAACGCCAGTATCTTCGCGCAGTGCAGTTCAGATGTTTTCATAAAAAAATATCACACCAATTACTTCTCAAAAAATATAATTTGTTAACGTTGGAATCCAAAAGGATTCTCCTCGATACCAAGATTCTATTCGGCATATGCCGCAATAAATTTGACTGCCCAGACTTGGTACATGGGTTGTGCTGCCTGATTCCTCGAATAGTGCAGGTGCGCGAGGTGCGCACCAGAGACTATTTGCCACTGGTCCTTGTAGAACCAATGCTGGTGAGCATTCTCCGCTGCACCGCCTAGTTGATACTTACAATAAAAAAATCTTTGACATAGATATATAACATTATAGTAAGTTACGTTTTAAAAAATATATAATTAAAGTTTTAAGCAGTCGGTAGTGGGCCTAATAATAGCTTTAGATTATTTTTTCGATTGTTTTTATGAACACTGTTTATTTTTTCTTCATTTTTTCTTTTAACACTTTTATATCAAGCATGCAATGTATCAATGTTATATATAGCACTATTATTACTGGTATTTCTCCCAGTCTTGAGAAGTTCCAGTTAATATGATGTCGCTAGTAGCATATTACTCTTTACATATCATTTTAAAGACAGCAAAAGTTTCTGTTATTGATTAATGACTAACTTTGCTTATAAAAGTTTGCAACTCTTGATTGGCGAGCCCATGTTACTCATTTGAGCCAGAAAGTAACAGGTAACCTGCGAACACTCTACCGTTTTAAGAACTTATTGCCCCCTAAAACGAAACTCTCACTCACACAGTCCCTCATTATCCCTCTAATCGGCTACGGCGATGTGTGTTTATATATAGAATAGAATAAACTTTATTTTAAACCAGTTAAAACAGTTTACATTCAGGAGCATAACATATTAACGACCATGTACAAATGGCATATATATAGATTATCTGAACTAATATTATAAAGTGGAAAGATTTGATTTTTTTTTGTTTGTTTGCAACGACTTAACTCGAAAAGTACTTGACTGATTTGAAAAAAAATTACCATTACAAAGCTATATCATTACCGAGTAATATAGGTTATGTTACATTTGCAAAAAGTTAGGGAAAAAAAATCACATATCGCGTGCGCTGCGGAAAGTATTGACAATAGAGCAAAATGATGTACTACTTTTATAAAGGACATAAAAATCCTTAAAAAAAAGTCCGCGGTATCATATGTCAAACTATTACAGGTATGTCACAATAACTACTTTTTCGGTTTTTTGTTTTTGCGAAAGACGGTCCCCATTTCATGTCATCCACTTTTTTTATATTTTTTATCATTAATTTCATCCCGACGAAGACTTGAAGACTCGAAGACTTAGAATTGAAGGCTTTTAATACTTGACATTGGCAGAAATAGCTGATCCGGCTAGTATATATCATCAAAACAAGAACCACTTTTTCAATCAGTGACAGTGACATCTAAGACTCATTTAAGATACAAACTAAGACTATAAATCACTTCATCTTCAAGGATATATACCTGGACAAGGATATTACCTATAAATTACTTATTGAATTATTCAAATCAGACATACCATTTAAAAGTTATGAAGAGTATAAGTCAAACCGTTTAGGACAGATTTTTGAAGTGAAACTTCTTTAGGCGCATGAGGGTAAATTTTTTACAAATGTAACGACACGCAAGTATGCAACCGAAGTGTCGAAAAAGAGAGAGAGAGCGATCGAGACCGATTGAGAGAGAGTAAGACAGGGCGAACGTAGCATGAAGCAACTAGCGATGGAGTGAGAGTAGGGACCAAGCAAGTGAGAAAGGTCAAGAGAAAAAGTGAGATAGAGCGATTGTCGTATCACGCACAGTGCCAAAATATAGACAAGACTGATAAATTAGTTCGCCAAAGAAGTTTCACTTCTGACATGTGTACTTTGTACGCACGCACTTTTTTAGATTTAGCTTTCTTATTTCTCTTCAGTCAATTTGTTACTTATCGGAACAAAAGACGCAACAAAACTTAATGTTCGTTAGCTTAGCTTAGTTAGTCGTGAAGCTTTTCACATGTAGCTAAGAAAAATAAAACTATAAGTATTATATCAAAGCTTGAGAATGGAAGCCCAAACAAAGACTTGGCAGTAGAATATGGTGTATCACACTCAACAATTTCAACCGTTTGGGAAGAGTGAGAAAAAATTCAAACACTTTTTGAGAACAATTTATTGATAATGAAACGAGCAAGAATATGCATATTAAGGAAGCCGTGCCAATAAACAGATAAATTCTTCAACAAAAAACAAATGATTAAAAGATGAGGCATTAAGTTCGCCTCATGCAAAATGTAACGCAGGAAGTGTTCGTAAATTTATAAAATTTAATTAAATAAAAATTGTCTTTTAATATACTGTTTTTTAATTAAGTTTCCACACAAAGTTTGAAGAGTGTTAGGTTTGAGTTTTATGTGTGAATCTATGTCTGTGTTTATATAACTCTGGGTTCAAGCGGCATCATAGTTCCCTGACGGATGATTTTAACAATTTATTGTCAGAAACAGACATAGTTGGGTGTTCTAAACTTGAAGAGTTTGCCATGCCATGTCTACCGCTGCGAAGTCGGGGCGGGCTGCTAGTTTATGTATAACAAGCTGTTGACAGCGGCTTTGCTCGCGGGGAAATTGATTATATGTATTTAATTAAAAACTGTAAGTATGAATGAATAATATATTCATGTTTTGTATTTGTTTTTAGCCAGTACTTATTAATGGAATAAGGTCTTTCATACAAACTTTCAACCCTTATTTTAACCCCTTTAGGAAATTTCCTATAAATGCTGATATAAGTATCTTCAAAAATGACGGACTTCCAGACTAACCTTATGAAATGTCAACCATTATTTTACCCTTTAAGAGTAGAATATCCAGAAAAGCTTAAAACGTATATACTCATTTTTAATCAGTAGCCTAAAGATTTCAAGTTTCTAATTTAAAAAATGACGGACTTCCATACAATCTTTCAACCCCTATTTCACCCCTTTAGAAGTAGAATATCCAGAAGCGCTTAAATTCGTATCTCATGATCATCAGCCTATCGCAGTCCACAGCTGGACATAGGCCTCTCTAATTGTACGCCAGCCTTCTTGGGCAGAACATTATTCCACCTGGCTCCACTTAAAAACATGTTTACCCCATACCCCAAACATGTTATCAGTTCTGCGGCTAATATGGCCAGCCCACTGCCACTACGGTTTGCTTATCCTGTGGGCTATGTCGATGACCTTGACTCACTGCCAGAGCACCTCATTCCTGATGCGATCCCTTAGAGAAACGCCGAGCACAGCGCGACTTTGAACTTGTGGACCAGCCGTGTCGGAAGTGGATCAACGATGAAAAGACCCGACGAAGTTTCCCAAGTGCTGCCCAACCCAACTTAATTCTCCCGTACACCTAGGCCTTGAATTTCTTTCTACCTACTGCAAAGTCTGCCCGAGGTACACATATTTTTAAAAAACTTCGAGAATGGCACCGTTTACCGCGGCCTGTACCAGTAGAACATGTTCATTAAACATACGTAAAAATAAATTTTCATGTTTATAAATAAAAAATTGACGCTATTCGATACAATCTTTCAACCCCTATTTGACCCCCTTAGGGGTAGAAATTCCTTCCTTAGTGGGTGTCTTCTCAATAAAACGACCCTACTCATCAAATTTCATAGTGTCGCTAACTTTAATAGCTTACGCTCGGCGATGATTAATCAGTCAGTCAGTGAGGACATGTTATTTTATAAGTATAGATATAGATAAAATATTGAAAGAGACCAAAAAAAATGCATGTATAAATGTATCGCATATCATTTTATTAAAAATAAAATAAAAATGAATAATTTTACTCAGGAATTGGAATGCTTAAATAACGCAAATCTGAGAAAGACAACTAATCTTAAATGAATTGAATGGTCATACCTATGTTGTTAATAATATCTTTATCACTTTTAATCTTGCCTAATTTGGGTTTTAGTAATAAGTTCCTTTCCCAATTTTTTTAAGATCTTTCTTAGAGATGGGGAAGCTACCATCATAACAATGGGAAGAATAAATCTTGGTGTATTCTGTTGGAGTCCAGAGTCTTGTCATTATGTAAATGGAACTAAGAACTCTAATGAATTTTAAAAACTGAAATTCTTTTCGTTTAAAAATTCTAAGTAACTGAAATACATTCAATGCAAAATTAATAGTCATTACTTGATAAAATATTTAGATTCTAATTACGACCCTATTTTTTGATCTAGTATAGACGATATTTGTCAGTCTATTCACAAAATAATTATATAAAATACAAAAAAATACTTTGATGAATAAAAACCCTCAGATAAGAATGCAGAGCACATTTCCGTATCTTCTGATAGTACATTTAATCAATACTCAGCTCTACGTACCCTCTTGTATTTTTATTTCCCATAACACAAAGATTTGCTATCTAGTGGCGAATAAATTTAATTACATTTCAATAAAACATCAAGAGGTTTTTCTAGAGCTTTTTTAAGAAAATGGCTATAAAATTACATTTAAATGAAATTTAATGTACGACCTCCACTCGGACCCGGTCCATCGCCGGCGAACCGGGCGGCGGAAGCCTCATGCCGCCCCATGTGTTCGCGGATGGCTGGGACGAGTTTTCCCCTCGATCCGCTTCAGAGGGCAGCCGCGAGGAGGCAACGTTAAGCGTGTGCCGTACATCGCCTAAATTGAGTTTTTGAACAGCAGGCCGTGCCCGCTTCAGTGCGGGCAGGCGCTGGGAGGGGTCCGGATGGCGTAAGAAAGCGGTTTCCGGGTCCCTCCCGTCTCAGGCGCAGAGTGGCACACCGTGTGGTTTTAGTCAGTTCGATTCTGACACACCGCCCCGCAGCAAACCCCGGTGGGGTGAAAGCCCAAGGGAGTTTCCACGCGTAAAGAAAAAATATTTATCTTAGTTTTTGGCACCACATTGGATAAGTGACACGCACACACAGCCTATTAGCGGAAAATGAAGACGCTTCTAACGATACCTCATTTATCTTATTCTGGCTACTAGTTTAGAAAGTATTACAGAAAGACAAGCATACCATAGAAATATCACAATTATCGATTAACGCGCCAAATTAGATTCAATGACTCGTCATAAAGCCTATTTTCAGGGGACAATCAAGACGCTTCTAACGATTCTCATTTGTCCAGTTCTAATAAATAAATAAATATTTCCAACATCTAACACACCACGCCATCTAGTCCCAAGCTAAACAAAGCTTATGTAATGGATACTAGACAAATCATATAAATACATATATACCTTTTTTTGTAAATACATACTTATGTATACATACATAGAAAACACCCCAAATTTGAAACAAATATTTCTAGTTCATTCAACAATTCAGTACGACCTGAGAATCTAACCTGAGACCTCAAGCACAGCAATCGCTTACGCTTCCACTACTCCACCGAGGAAGTTAATAAGTATTAGTACACATACATAGCCTGTCAAAATGATAACCCTCCTTTCGCCTTGCCGCAGGCGGGTAAAAAGTGAAAAGGTTTTAAAATCAGATTGGTAGAACTAAAGATTACCCTCAACATACGAACTGACAAACTCTTTATGATATTAGTATAGACTAGTTATTTATTTCATAATGACTCGAATCTATTTCTGGTGGTGGGGCTCTGAATTCTAGGATCTCATGCCCGCCTTAGTTGTGATTAAGAAAAATGTTGGTCAAAATTATTAATTTAAAATTGCAGCATTAAACTGCTATTGAGATATTTTAAGAATTCATACTTACTAGGATAGCTATATTTATGAAGTGTTAAGAATGTTTTTAAAATAGTATTACAATTATTATTTGGTACACTGCATGAAACATTACTTCACTTTGTTAATTGTCATGACTTTTCTGTTTATGTTATAATGTTTTTTATTTTACTTCTGTATGAAAAAAAGATTCATCAAAATTTTCCATACTAGGCTCCAGCCTACTCAGCCTAGTGGTAAATCCACAACTGTTTCATATTGATTTTTACTTTTGCATTTATACACTAAGATATATTATAGGTTATGGTGGATGGCAACAGGATCGAATATGTCAAAGATTATATTTAATTAGGACAGATAATATCTCCTAATGATGAAATGACAAAGGAAATAAACATTCGAATAGCCCGAGGATGGAGAAAAAACTGGTCACTGAAAGAAATAGTGAAAAGCAAGGATCTAGGCAATCACATAAAAAAGAAAACATTCGAGACCTGTATTCTACCTGTTCTTACGTATGGCTGTGAAACTTGGTCAACAACACTTCACCACAGGGAAAGGTATAAATAAGAAAGAAAAAAGAAAGGCATAATAAAATGCCAACATGCCATGGAAAGAAGCATGCTAGGGTTAAAAATCAAAGACAGAGTCAGGAAAGTAGACGTGAGAACAAGAACAAAACTCATAGACATTCTTACCAGGAAAGATGTCCAAAAATGGAGATGGGCTGGACATATGCTATGCCACCCCATTAACAAATAGAGCAAGCAAGTTACCCTTTGGCAACCAAGAGATAGCAAAAGGGGTAGAGGTCGTCAAGTCAGGAGATGGGAAAACGACTTGAAGTAGACAACGGGACCATTCTGGTTGAGAGTAGCAAGGGAGTCCACTGTTGGAATTGGAGGAGGCCTATGCCAAAAGGCACACCGAACTTAGGGACCTCTTGTAACCCTAGGTTTAGGAATATAAGGCTATTATTATTATTATAGGTATAATTAGGTATTTAAGTATATTTTATTATTGTGTTTCCTAATTAGTTCCTACAATGTATTCAGTTTGTATATTGTCACTTTTTTCAAAACTAGAAGTGCTGTTGTCTCAACAGTAACTTATATTACTACTATACTACATATTGTATCTGCCAAAATCTGGACACATTACATCATGTATAGTAAATAGAATAAATTTTTATAAATAAATATTCAATATTGTTGTGAAGTCTATTCTATTCATTCCACAGTATCCGTTGACAATAATTATAGATCTCTCACAGATAATCTAAAATGAGTGCATTTGTGCTGTCTTATTTAGTTAGTGAGTGCGAGACCAGTGACCAAATGATGCAAATGCATCTCAATAGGCCGCCACAGTGCAGGCACTGACAGGCACAGACTGAATTGTTGCATATTGTATAGTGACTACTACTTTTGGATTTTGCTCATGCTTTCCATCAGCAAAGAAGTCACTTTAACGGTCATAGTTATTAAGAAACGTCCAACTTTGACTACAACAAGACAAACAAGAACTAAAATCTACTAATATATTTTATTTAAAAGCAATCTATTTCAGATGATGCAATAGGCAGTAACAATGGCATGCTTCTTTTGTCCATGTCATAATTACAATTAATAATTTAGTCATGTTATATTTATAAACAATTAATAATCATTTATAATTATTAAAGCAATAAGATGAATGTTTCAGATAATGGGAGTAATATTACTATCTACCTGCATAACAAAAATGTACTACACATAGCAATTAATACAACGAGAATTACACACAGAACACAAAATATTGCAAGCGTTCGCATTACTTAGCGTACGTCGACGTGCAACTTCTGAGCTTAGTGAAAAGCAAATGTACTAAACAAATTTAACAAAAGTATCAGTGATAGTTCTACTCAAAAATTACCTATTTGATAAAATTGTTTGCAGGTCGTTTCAATTGGCTTAAATTCATTTATTTTAGATTATTTACATATTTTCTTCCCGGCGCCGCAAAAAACAATTTAATCTAAAAATTAAGCACTTTTTTTCGTTAACATACCTGTGCAATGCAGTGATGCAAAGTGTATTTATCAAAACTCAAATTTTTCAGAAGCAGTACGTCTTCTCGCTGTCAGAAACTAAGAATACTCCTAGCGCAGCTAAGAAGCACTTCGAAAGAAGAATCAAATCAACACGTAAGTCCCACTTATTTTTGCATTATGGGCTAGGCTTGGGCTGCCACTAACTAAAATTAATATTACCATCTCGTTCTCCGAGATTTAGAAATTCCACGATTGAAGCAGATACTTCTAGCAAACTCAGTCATTAGAGAAGGAGGATATAGGTGAACATTACTTCATCATCATACATCATCATCTTTCACTCATCTTCATTTCATACTTCGTAGGATTCTTATATATTTTATTTTGTCCTAATGTTATTTTTTTAAATAAATAACAATAAATATTTAATTTATATAAAATCACACTCATATTGGTTCAATATGCTCTAAGATATTTAACATTTACAGCTTCATTCAAAAGCAAAGTTCGAATGCCTATGGAAATTCCAAACTTCCCCAATAAATTGTACTCTTTTATTATTGGTCACATTACTTTGCGTTTCGTTACACTAAGATGTGGATTTGATAAAAGTTGGTATATTATCGAAGGAGTTCAAGATATTTGAAAAAAGAAGTGTAAATAGTTTTAATAAGTTAATTTCTTCACCGAAACGTTCTGCATAAATAAAAAAATTAACAAAGGAAGCGTATAAAGGAGTAGTCAACAAAACCGGAAGATCAGGGTTTTTCCCTGGCATAGACAATGAAGTGGAAAAATTTACCAAAACAATCTATTATAAGATAGCCTATTTTTTAAGAAAGGCGATAAACGAATGATATGATGCCTAAAAATGACAAAAATATTTCTTAAAAGATACGTAGTAAAGTAGCGCGTCCAAAACGTTAATCTTATAGTTCTACAAACATGAAAACAGTCCATAATGTTTATTGGGAAAATAACAAAGATGTTAAAAATACCGTCTATTGTAATCATTATATTTAAACATTTTTTTGATAAAGTTATCAGCAGCTTCACTTTGAATAAATTGTTTTTTTTCGAAATAGAGCACGACATTATTTGAAAACAGATGCAATATATATAAAGCCTCTATCCTACCTATATAGTTAGAAGTTTAGGGGTTTCCCGAAGTATAGACAATCAAGTAGAAAAATACACTATATAGGTCCTGTAATATCAATTTCCACGGTAATGTGCTACATTTTACAATGCTTTTATTGTACTGGATGATAAAAAATGTATAGCTAAACAACAAGCAATATTAGTGTTGTATAAATTACAAGAGATTCATTTATAGCGCTACTGCTTTTTGACAAAAAGTGTGAAGAGTAAGCGGTACGGTAAGATAAGCCCATTATTATCTCTTATATATCATAGAAATAAACATGCGATATGTATTTAAGCAAAATTGAGATAGTCTTCTATATTTATAGGGAAAAGATGGCAAATTATATGCATCACACCTGATGGTATGTTTGCTTGCGCAGCTAACTTCAGAACCGCCTTAAAGTTTGATTCGGATTTCATTGTTTGACACGGCCCTTACGACTGTGATTATACGAGGCCAAGAAACAGTATCTTGAAAAAGTGGAGTTTCCCTAAAGAGTAAATAGACATTTTGAATCATTACACACGATTAACGTTCTCTCAGTATACATCAATTCTACTTTCTATTTGATTTTTAACGATCTCTATTTTGACCTGATTTTTCAGAATTAATATAAATCATCATGGTACGATCCACAAAAGCAGAGCAGGTGCCCAAAGACGCATTCTCCAGTCTTGTATCAGATTTTCTTTGTCAATATAATGGCTCCTCTACACTACGGGCCAGCGAACGAGTGAAATGGTCGTAGGATGAGGTTGGTGTCAGTTTTTCGGTCGCACATCAAAAGCTATGGCAGTACGCATCTACACATGCCCCCTTACAAGGTGCATGCTCAAACTGTGTTGCCATGCAGGCCAGGGCAAGCCCCATCATGTAGAGGTAGCATAATAGTGGTGTACTGTCATTTTCAAATGTCTAATCAAACGTCAAAAATAATCAAATAATATCGGCTGAGCAGAGCGATTTTCACATTTTAGCCATGTTTAATACAAAATTTATCTTCAAAAGGAGGCTTGTGCCATTGTATTCATCTTTATTACTGATTATATTTATAAGTGCTGTGTCGCCAGGTGGTAAGTGCAGACAAATGTTACAGGTTAAAACATAATAAACATGGGTATTTTCTTTTAAACTTTTTGTTTTATAATTACAGCAAATGATTTACATTTCTATGATGGAGTTTCTACAGCAGATGTTATATATGGCGATGTGTTTTTCGAAATATTGGATCCACCTGAACTGAGGTATTCTTATAGAATCAGACCCGCTAAAGACTTTGGGGCCCCCTTTGTGAGTATTCATGAAATGTGAACGCTTTAAGCATATACTTCAACCTGTTACTGTTTCATAGGCCCAAATTTATTCTCTGCCTTGACATGGCTGCAGAATAATAAATAAATCGACAGTGCACTTGAAGAAATTTTATTATGTATTTGTTTTACATGATGAGAGTGATTTAAAAGGTTTAAGTTTCTTTTCAGAATGAAAGCATTAATTTTGAAAATACTCGTTTAGTTCCCACTGTACCCCTTCATAGTTGTGCAGATATTGTCAATCATGAAGAAATTGTTGGACAAATTGCTTTATCAGAGAGAGGGTAAGTTTGAGTCTTTATACATTATTAGCTGACCCGAGGAACTTTGTACTACCTTCTTTTTTTTTGGAAATTTTCTTAAATTTCAAAAAGCTCTATCACAACTACCATTAGTACATAATGTACAGTCACAGCCTAAAAAATTTAGCGGTACTGGTTTTCTTTACAACAAAACTTTAAACACAAAAAAATGTACTATCCAATTTGTTGCAGTCGATCAGAGGTTATGAGTTTTTATTTTGTATAGACTAGCTCATGCAACCAACATGACCTATTTATTTTAATTTTGTGTCTTACTATGTGTATTTAGTGACTTACAATAAAAACATTAAGTTTTTTAATATTCCTATCGGACTATGATCATAGCCATTCTGTAAATTGTGATGGTAATGAGTTTCACATTTCAGTGAGTCAAATACACCAAATTTTAAATTATTGTATTTTTTAAAATGTTAGTAATTAAAGTTATTAAATAATATTTTTCTTCTTTACAACAACAACCAAGTTGGTAACAAGAGGTGTTAGATTTCATTAAAAATAGTAAATTCCATTGTTTCTCAAAACCTTTGGGCAAAACAAGTTACAATTGTACTATGTTGTAGCTGACTATAGTCCGAACCAAACTTTATGGTGGCTCAGAACACCATGCATGTTGATGCGCAGAATACAGTTTTAGATGTCTGCGGGGAGTAAAAGTGTGCAGGGGATGTGCAGATACTCGAGGCCTCAGTGGCATCGGAACTGTTGATAATGCACACTGCTCGCCGCTGCAACCGATCGAGACAATCAAGCAAATACTGAGGGATTCATCACGATAATGAGAACAGTAGTCCATGTACGAGCGAACCTGGAACTTATAAAGAAGACACAGATGCTCGGGCAGTTTGAACCATATCACCTTGTTCAGTACGCCAAGTTTCCGCGAGGCCCGGCAAATATCTATACCCAGGACACAGTTTATCCTGTAGTGGAAGTTAAGTGCTCTGAAAAGTGGGGAGGGGCAGAAACTTTTTGGTGGAGAAGACATACTTGTGTTTTCTTAGCGGTGGACTCTTCTTCTTCTGATGGATCTTCGCATTCCACAAAAGTTAATTATCATCATCCCATTGTGAAATGCGGTTCAGAACCCGGCCGAGCTCAGCGACAACCTCCTGTCGTTTTCCCTCAAGGTTGCCAGCTGGGCTGCAGGGGTCCAAAATATCGTCCACGGATTGTGCCGTCGTCGGCATACATTGTATGTTGCCAAGGGCTAACATGTCATTGATATGCAGAAAACTGAGCCCTGAGAAAATATTTACTGTGCCGATTAAAATGGCTCGCGGGCTGTGTGTAATCTGCTAAGTCAAAGTCATTTATTTCTGTAAATAGGTTTTTACAAACCTTTTTACAACGCTTACGCCGACAAATATTAATTTGATTAAATAAAATAAGATTAGTGTTTGAAATTATCTTTAATATACCTTGAACAACAACTTAGAAATAATACTCCTTTTGTCGGTTAAGAATGGCATGAACAAATTCATATTTTTAAGAATTATTGTAGCCAAAAATAGGTACACGTTAAAATAAATTTCATATTCTAATAAGCGCACACCTGCTTGAGTAGCTAACTTCAGAAACGCCATAAAGGTTTATTCGGACTATACCTGGTATATCAAACACGTAATGGTGTACAAAGACATTGTGTATTATGTATATGATGTATTCTATTCTGTTTTACATTACAGGGAGTGTTCATTTGTATATAAAACAGCGAAAGCTCAACAAGCTGGGGCAAGAGCAGTCATTATTACTGAGTCAGTAGACAAATGGGATGACAATCTTGATCACCTAATAGAAATGGTTGATGACAAGTAAGTCTTTTTTTTAAATTAACAACTATAGTCCTTAGAAAACATAACTTGATCTCTGTGAAATTTGGCACTATAATCATTTTAAACACTGAAAATACAAAGAGGAGAGGGCATAAGTGGATAGGCCCCGTGGCAAAAATGTGCAAAATACAGGCCCTGATGTCATCGCGCTTGACGCGGCTTATAATTTTCTAGAATTGTATCCAACAATCGCAAATTTTTATACTATATGAGTATAAAAAAAGTTAAAGTGTTGTATTTCATCATGTAGAAACTACTCAGATAATCGTTCTGATGCCTTGAATGACATCTCATTTCATTTATAAGTAATTTTATAGCTAATTTCTTAAAATAGTTCTAGAAAAATGTCTGACATCTATCGTCATCTTTACTAGATCAAGAAACGGGCTCGTATATATGTATATATACCGTGAATGCAATATGATATATATATATCATTCATATTGCATTCACGGTATACATATAAAGTCTATATTTATATTTTTCTAAGTCGTTTTGGCAATTACAAAAAGAAAATACAGAGTTCGGCTAAAATTGTGTCTCCCGGATAGCGGCCAGGGTCAAGCTGCTGTGCGCGAATCGTGTACATGATTTAATATCTTTCTAATACATATTGTATAATCCGTTCCAATGCGTTGCTTTTGGTGAAAATTTTCAATAACATACATTTAGCTGCATAATATAGAAATATTCTTCACATCTAGATATACCAAAAACCCTTGGATTTACTTGTATAGGTATCAGGTAGCGTCTCTGTATCTTCATACAAAAATAAAAATACTAGTTTACTGCTGACTGTAATAATTTATATATTTTAACCTTCTTTGTTAGGATAGGCCTATGTTCAGCAGTATACTATCAAAGACTGGCTTATTTGTTTCATGTACTTTAAAAAAAAACTCAAAGTTCTGATATAATCAAAGCTAATATTTTGACACAATATACAACACACTTCATAGACGATTACGACAAGCAACAACAAAGAACCAAAGTTAAGTTATTTAGAAGTTTACACATAAATTGTCTTTGAATTGTATCATACTAATAAGTAATTATGGTGTTTCAGAATGAAGGTTGATGTGAATATACCTGCAGCGTTTCTTCTTGGACGGAGTGGTGCGACAATAATACGCACTTTAAGAAAATTAAGGAAAAGCTATGCAGTTGTCAATTTACCTATAAATATGACCCATGTGCCGCTTGGTAAAATGAACCAACCACCTTGGATTGCATGGTAAATTGTGTAAAAAGTTTACAATTTAAGTTAATTTTCACCTACATTGTTTAATTAACCATACACCGGTGTTTTAAGTAACTAGTGTTCTCAGCAGGCTAGGTATGTGTGTACACATGGATTTACATAAGTGATATAGGCCTATAGAATGGTTTTAGTGCAGTCGTGTTGGTGAATGCGACACTTGAGGCCCAATGACTGCCTCCGTGGCGCAGGGGTAGCGAATGCGACTGCTGTGCAAGAGGTCTCGGGTTCGATTCCTGAGTCGGACAAAATGTTTGTATGATCTGCATATAATTGTTTCGGAGTTTGGGTGTCTTCTATGTATAATATGTATGTATTTACAAAAAAAGTATATAAGTATTAATATCAGTTATCTAGTACCCATAGTACAAGCTCTGCTTAGTTTGGGACTAGATGTTGTTGTGTGTTAAAATGTCTGAACGTATTTATTTATTTAATGATGCAGATGCATCTCAATAAGCCGCCATAGTGTGGGTCACCATGCTGCATTGTTTGCCTTCGCAATATGTATAGTGACCACTACTCCTGGATTCAGCTACAAATAATTCAACTTATCTGTGCGCACCATGCTATGTTTAAGTAAACCTTGTTGTAAACAGTGTCTGTGTGTGCGTGATAATTATTTGAATAAAGAAAAAAATGTTAAATGCATGTTTATTGAACTATTAATCTTTATAGCTACTAGAAGAATCAAATGATGAATGTTCGGATTCGCTGCTTTTACCGAGACTTATTATTAATTCAGATTCCATCTCAAAATGTCGATGGTATCCTTCTTCTTTTTACGTGTCGACAAGTATTACGACTCATTTCTTCATTAGTTTGAGTAAAACGTTCACTTATTAGTTTCATTATTCCCATCAAATTTTGTTCGATGTTATGCAAAGCAATATAATCTTATAAAATTCCCCACACATGCTCTATGGGGTTTAGTTCAGGATGATATGGTGATAGGTGAAGAACTTTTATACCTTATGGCTGAAGAATGACATCAATCTTATAAGAAATATGATTTTTTTACGACGACCTCGTAGCTGCCACACAAATTAAAGCTCTATAATTACAAAAGCACGCACACACATCATCGCGCCCACAAATGAGTTGAACTATCACTAATACTTTCTATAAGACGGAGTAGAGTTATTTTGGCAGACACATATAGAAAAAAGACCCACAAAACAGACACACAAATGCCTTAACCGAAAGCCTTAATTTTTTTCATTGTTTTTAAAATTAACAATAAAGGATACTCGAGGGATTAAAAAACAACTGTATTAACATCAGTAAATCAGATAGCTTAACAAATGTAAAGCCCATTAATAAAATATAATTGTGACACATTTTTATGTCAATAAAAACATGTTAATTAATTAGTACAATATAAATATATTGTATTTATATTGTACTAATTAAATAATAAATTAATAGGCAAGCAAGACAATGCAATACTATCGAATAGTGATTAATGTGTAATAATCCTTTAATCTTAATTTGCTGATAATGTTTAGTTTTGCAACAATTAATACAAAATATGTTTTACCAATTCCAGTCCTATTTTACTTTTTTTTGTAACAAACAATTAAAATGTACTGTCTTCGAACCAAAAAATAAGTACAAATATTTTTATTCATAGAATTATTACTAAGCCATTAGATTGTTTTTGTACACAAAATTTTAGTTTACTATAACAAATATGTACACATGTGATATTTTGAATATGTGTAGTAGCAGATACCACATCATGAGCAATAGAAATATTGCTATAGGTATTAAATGATTTGTAGGGGATCTTTCACTGTGCTAATGAAATAATGTTATGGGTATACTCGTACATTATATCAACTCTATCGTAAGATCTTAAAAGGCATTGAAGCAACACTTACATAATTGTTTGTCCATTAATTTATTTTAAGTGTTGCTGTCTCTTTGACTATGGTCCTTTAAATATAATTTGATATTTGTGACAGTTATCATTAGTGCCATTTTAGAACTTACGAGGTGCATTATAGGAGTGAATTTTATATTTGTAAGTATTGCACTTCATTTGTGGTACAAAAGGCACGTAAAGAATGTAAGTGTAGGTGACACAAAAAAGAATCGCGTGTTTAAAGTTACTTCGTCGGTTGCGTAGCCATTTGAACACAGATCAAGCTATATTTTTAAGGACTGTAATATTAATACATATTAAATATTTACTTGAGTAATTATTGAACGAAGGTCTACGTGGTAACAATGTGCACTCTTATAGTAGTTAAAATAATCTAAAACTCGAAAGCTGTAGTCCATATTCGTTCAGAAATGTTACTTGATTGATCAGCCGGTAACGTTTAATAGACGCGTCATTATTTTCTTAACGCGAATGGACGGTTACGCATATTTTGCCCACAATAGGCTTAGATATCAAGTGTGATTCTATTGGTTAAAATGCATGAGATTCAATATTTTTATTGCGGAGATTATGAGTAATATTTAACTTACCCTATTGTTAATTTCAAAGTATACTTTTTTGTAACAATGGATTATGATAATACAAAAGCAATATAGAAATTAATGAGAGATTTTTAAACTAAAATTATAATATTTGTTACGAAATTTTATATTGGGGTGTTTGTTATGAGTCCTTAAATACTATCTCAACTCCTAAAAATATATCGTTTGACATTTATTAAAAAAAAAAACAATATGGTCTCATCTATCTATTGACAATGAATAAAACCCTCTATTATTCTAAATTGAAAGAATATATCTCATTTAAAATAGACCCTTGATGGTATATATTTAAGGTGTCATTTTCATTGCAAGTTTGAGTTTTTAAATAATGTAATCATATAAAGCATATTTACATAGTCATACGCAAGTATATAAGTTAATCTTTTTTGTTAATTATACGGAGTGTGAGATGTGCCAACAGATTATTTCATTCAATTGAAGCTTCAATGTATGAAACAAAGATTTCAGTGACATACATTCTTCCTAGTATCGGTACATATCAGTTACGGGAGCTAATTTCTGTTTGAAAAAAAAACAAATAACTATTATGTTTTAAACTGGTTTAGGAGTAGGAGTGTTATAAATATGACTGCTGTTTCTCTGTGGCATTATAGCTCTTAAACGGATGGACCGATTAGGATGTGGTTTAATTTATTTTAACTGTTCTCGTCTATTTCACTGTGACATAAGCTGAAGGCCTTTGGTCGTTAAAATTGTTTTTTACTAGGGCGTTCTTAATTTCACTTAGATCCTAGGATGTTGGCACATTTTTTACTCAACCGTACTGAATATGATAAATTAGTTATATTTAACCTAATTTTTGCCTTGGCGATGCTGTTTCTACGACTGGCCTTACTATTTTATTTCCACTATCAAATCATGTTATTCCATTGTTATTATATTTTGTAATGTTCCTAAGACGGGATTTTTTTGTTTATTGTTATATGTATGTAGGATATTTAGTTATATGCCGTTATGTTTTGTATAGTACGTGGTAACAATCAATAAATACTTTTTGCTACTGGACGTTGTAAATAGAGTATATAGACTGCCACGCTGATATCGTTAATCAGTCGATGCGTCCGACAGTGGTTGAGGATCTCATTGTATTTAAGTACCTAATCACATAATGCTATGTATATTCAATTATGGGTGATGTAATTTGTTGTTGTGTGATGTAATAAAGACTTAAATGCTTGATGTGAAATATAGTTATTGTTATTATTTTACCCTGCGTAGGTTTATTTTGCAATACAGTTTATTTTATTTCGCTTTTGAAGTGAAATGTTATATAGCCAAGTTTTGATGGGGAGTTAATTAATGTAAGTCATCATCGATGTGATCAGCTAACGGGTTAACGCTCAAGTCAGTTGTGAGTGAAGATAAATTATACGATATCTCTGGGGGATGCGGGGAGCACAGCTAGTGGTATTTCCGGAACAATATACCTTCAAACTTTTAAGAAAAGAACGAATGGGTACGTTCTTAAAAGGCTAGCAACGCACTTGTGACGCCTTTGGTGTTGCGGGTGTATATGGGCGGCGGTAATCGCATGCCATCGGGCGATACGTTTGCTCGTTTGCCCACTATACCATGAAAAAACAGTACAGTAAACATAATTCACCCAATTTTAATTTCAGGTCAAAGAGTTATAATATCCAAAAACAACAAATGTTTCTTTAAAGTTATAATTTTTCACTTCTGTCGGCAGTTCTCATGATTGTTTTGTTTTTTATTGTTTATGAATTTTGTTTAACTTTTGAATGAGGAATTATGAGGTTAGAAAAGGATGTGGGTTGTAAGAACTATACACACCGTCTCATGCACGATATGTATGTCGAGACAAGAATTATAACAGGGGTGTGTCCCGCGAGTGTGGGCGAGCCGGTGTGGAATGACTACAAAAGATCGGATCGTTAGTAAGATACTGACCAAATTGTAGGTAAATATATTAAAGAAGGTTTAACTTAGAAGCATTTGTTAAGGACGGTATATAAAAAGCCTGATAAACGTGGAAAAGGCACGATCTGTAAGTATAATCAAGAATCTGCTGGTGTTGTGTGTATGTACGTACGTTTATATTTTTAAAATATGTATGCTGTATTATATGTATGGGTACCTATACATAATATGCATGTATGGGGATATATATGTATTTCCAGTTATATTCGTTAGAATTTTATAATTCTTCAAAACTCATTGCATCGTCAACTGTTACTGTCTCTCCGATATATTTTGATACATCCTAAGATTGCCTGGAAGAGATCGCTTTGGGCAATAAGGCCGCCTTTTGTACAACATATACTTGTCGTTTTCTGTTCTCTCTTGTAAAACTGTAATACAGTGTACAAATAAAGAGTTTTCTATCTATTTACCTTTCCTTGCATAGGAAGTTTTGGTCCACTATGCCTCGCTGATCAGACGGTTGCCATAAAATTTGTTTATAATTTTCCTTTTTCTTGCAGTGATGTTATCCTACGCAGTTTGCTGCTTTAGTAGTCTCCTACGACACCCATGAAATGAATAGGGGTATTGGCGCACCTTATTCTTAATCCGTTACCACACATATACGTGTACGTTTCCCTCCAATCAACATCACTCCCGGGAGCATGTAGTGACTTGCAAAGGCTGCTGAGCTTCTGGGATGATCTAGGATGGTTGGAGTAGGAAGATGACAAATTCACGTACAAGGGCCCAATCAAGAGACTAGGTGCAGAAATGGCCCGGTAAAAGAAAAGAAACTAACAAAACCCCCTCCCCGCCCCTTACCACTATGTTAATATATTTAGTGGGTCGAAGGGTCAAAGATATTTAGTGGTGGACCGTTGAACTTGACAATCAATAGCGATGAGACTATTTTCATTCAACTAGAAGTCTTTTGTTGAATCATTATTAATTTCAACTCCGAAAGAAAAGAATGATTCTTTTATCTTTAATTTCTGTGTATCTTTACTCACTTCTAGTAAATGACCTTTCATAAAAGCTGCAATTGAGAATAAAACGTCTCACGATTTTCATCAAGCAGAGTATAGTCAGTCTGCTATCGTCTGCATAGCAATGTATGTTTGCCAAGGTTAACATGTCATTGACATGCAGAAGAGCGTGAGTGACAGGACGGAGCCCTGAGGTACATCAGTGTTTGTCTACCGCCGAAAGCCACAGGCCGTGCTGTCGCGAAGGACCCAGTTGTAAAGTCTGAGGGGGGGGGGAAGAGGGGTACGCGATCCTTTCCCATGCTCGGTAGGCGGCTTGCTTTTGAGCGACGGCGTGGAAGCTCGACTCGAACGCTTGATCAAGTAGTCACCTACAGCGGCGAATGCACTCTGCGACAGATCCCTGTGCTCAGAGCAACTAGTCTGCTGATAAGTAGTCCCATAATCGCCTTTTTCCAGCCACTGGTCATGGCAGGCAACAAGAGACACCACGAAGGACACCAGGCAGTGGCCAGTGAATCCCAGAGGGGCGAGGCGAGTCTCACTATACTGGGCTGGGTGACTCGTCAGTAATAGGTCTAGCAATGAGGGCGCTTGACTTGATATGTTTGGTATCCTGGTGAGTTGGATTACCAGCTGGGTGAAGTCATGCGTGAGAGCGAATACGTGGACAATTCGACCCGCGTGGTCAGTTCAGGAAGATCAAAACCAGGATTCGTGGTATGACTTAAAATCCCAGAAAAACATTCTACGCTTGATCCGTTGATTCGCTGAGATGTTCAAACAGACGATTTTTCTTAGAGTCTAAAGAATGGGAACGATGTGGGCACATGTAGATTCGGTTCATAGAGACAAAATCCACGTGGAGCCAAAGGATGAAGGAGCAGCGTATTTGTGTCTCCGTTAAGAAAGACATGGCCGACCATGCCTGACTCAAGATGTTGGTGGAGGGCACTGTGGTTTGAATTTGTGAATTCGACATCAAAAAGTGGATTAATAGGAGAAGGGAATACCACTGTTGAATGTATATGCTTTTTATTCAGACTCAGACAAGGGTAAAGCATGACGATGACCAAAACGTCAGACGGAAGGGCCCCCATAACCTCTTGGAAGTGGTCGCCAGGTCCCATCATCCGGTCACCAACCGTCCCGTTCATGCTCCGTGGCTCTACTACCTACACACGCCTCACAACTAGGCCAATCTTTAGAAGCTTGAACGCCCGTTTCAGGGTCCCGTACCCCAAGGGTAATACGGGACCCTATTACTAACTACTAGACTTACTAAGACTTCGCTGTCCGTCTGTCTGTCGGTCTGTCACCAGGCTGTATCTCATGAACCGCTATAGTAAGACAGTTGAAATTTTCAGAGATGATGTAATTCTGTTGCCGCTATAACAATAAATACTAAAGAACAAAATAAATACTTAAAGGGGCTCCCATACAAAAAACGTGTTTTTTATGGTCAATATTGATAACAGCAACAGGTAAACGCTTGAGATGTGTAGATTATGCTACGGAACCCTTCATGCGCGAGTCCGACTCGCAGCTGTCCGACTTTTTATAAAAAATTGATGGTACTATTTTGAAAACTTTGTAACCTAGGTTCTGATTTTTAAAACACAACTAGTCAAATCTCTTGCTAAATTAGCATTGCGTGCCCCCACAAAAAGCCCTGTATTTACGTATGAAATTAGCTGTAACACGATAGACGATATATATATATATATATATATATATGTATATATATGGAAGATATTTTAGTATTCATCTATGTTATCCATAGATGGCATGACTAGTTTTGTTTTGACTTTATTTCACTAGCAAATTATATTATCGTATTCGTAAAACTAGTTCATTTTCATTACTTTCCTAAATGATAAAGTCCTGGAATAGACAAATAGTTAACTAGAAAAATGTATTCGAAGTATAGAGTTACCGTGGACAAAAAGAAAACGATATATTCGCGTGTTGCGCTATCATGCAATCTAAGTATTACTTACGTTTGTTCCATACGCTTAGAGTAAAGCCGAAACTTATCTGATGTAAAAAATAACATACGTGTCAAGACATTACTAGTTAAATACCAAGCAATACATAACCTGCACATAAGTAACTGCATGGTTGGCTAGTGGTTTAAGCGGTCGCCACCTAGCTTTCTATTGCGCCAAGTGTCATAGTCAAATCCCACTTGGGACAACACTTTGTGTGATCCACAGATTATTGTCCTGAGTCTGGGTGTTCTTTGTGTCCGTTACATGTATGTCTGTAAAGTCCGCCGCGACACAGGGTTTATATTGCTAATGCGAGAGATGTCTTTTTAAAGTAAATCAAATCAGAAAAAAAAATACATAACCTTGAATAATTTATAACACTTGAATGATTTAATTATTAAATTAATGATGATCAATAGATACGAGTATAAATTAAATGGATGACTCGCCCAGGTAGTTTGCGTCACCTATTGTTTGCAGCGTGATGTTATACAGCGTGAACCAATTTATTTTCCATAAAAAGGTTAGAGTGAGCCTACCTTAATATTTTTTAGAACTTTTAAAGGGAAATAATCCTTTGGTACTTTTTTTATGTGATACTTTAACCGTTTATGCAGTGTACGCGATGAAAGCTCTAAAATGAATAATTTTACCCCCGTTTTTGCAACATTGTTCATTAATACTCCGCTCCATTTGGTCGTACTATGATGATATATAGCCTTCCTGGATAACTAGCCTGTCTAACAAAAAAAATTCACATCAGAAATTAGTTCCTGAGATTTCAATCCTACAGAGAAAGTGAAAGTCGATTATACATGTTCATGTCTTACGTGAGTGCTAAATTCACGATCATTAATATATAAAAAATAATTTTCAAACAGACCTGCGCGAGGTTGCTAAGCAACGTTTCGTTGGTAAACATATGGAACGCTAAATCGAAGTTGACTTAAGTAATGAAAGTATTGATTTGTTGTCTTTTAAGCGCGTATTGCGGTTATATACTTCTAGTAGCTTAGGAAAATAATCGAAGCGGCAATGGCTTAGCGGTGAAGCGTCGTTGCGCAACCGATGAAATCAAATGTAACAATGACGTTCAAAAACTATAGGTAACACAACTATTTAAAAAAGTTTGATTAAATTTATGTCCTTGCCTATGTCATCCGGGCTATTATAACGAATCTATTGACAATTTATTGATTAAAATCGGTTAGTAGTCTAGGCGCTACGGTAAAACATACAAACATAGACTGCCAAAACTATTACCCTTCCTTTTGATTTCGCCATAGTTGGGAAAAAAAAATGTTACTAAAAGTGGTAAAAAATTTGAAAGAATGTTTCTAAGTTTTGAGCTTATCTTAGTGATAAGTGATTGATCTTAGTTAGTTTTCGATTAATACCGACATATTTTTTAGTTCATTTAATTTCATGATTGTTACTTGTACTGGTATAATATCGTGTTGGTTAGTATTCCAAAACTTTTGTTGATTTATTCTATTGCAATTCGTGAAAATCTAATTGATTTAATGTTGCATATCAACCTAACCAGTTTCTTTTTTGTAGCTGTCCGTTTTCTAAACCGAAATAAATAAATAATAACGAGTGGGTGGGGAGCGTAGCTGCTCTTTTTATTCATAAGCCATATTTTTACTAACCTCTTTACTAACAAACTCTAAGACCGCAAGCGATTACAAATTAAAGACCAAGGTACCTACCGAAAGTGTTATAATACAATCTAACATTTAATATTCGTGAAAGTGTGTATGTTTTGTAAGGGTAGTGGACGACATTCGTGTCAGAGAATTTATTATTGCGTGATCAAAGTAGTAAAAAGTAAATAACCAAGTGAAATGTTAAGCGTTATCAAACTAGAACAAATGTTAGTAAACTTATGTACCTACCTACTGGTAGAACAGTCACCTCTCTGTTTCATAAAATTCACTTATATTTATTTATGTAACAAAGAAACTATTATCTGCTCCTTGCTACAAATAACCTTGAAACTATTTTATTTCTTAATCTTTAAGCAATGCCAAATTGTCTGTAATTTGTTACTGAAAAAGAATTTAATGTGCCGTCAAACAATATAATACCTTAGTCAAATTAGTTACTCTTTATTATCTGCCAAAACGATTTCTTTGTATGAAAATGTACTAAACACAATCTTTTGGCGTCACTGTTTTAGACTACTCAATAAAATTGAGCAATATAATTAAATGTTTACTTAATTAAAATTTGTATATATTTTCCGAGATATTCTGTAATATTCTTTTTAATGAATGGAAGTTTCCGTTCTCTTGCACCATCCCTTGGATACCATAACGCGACCTGTTGGCTCCACATATTAGCTCTGCACCGTAACATGTGTCCTTTTTAGCCACACTTTAGGTGGTCAATATGGATCTTTTATTTCTGTCGTATCTTTGTCGTGGTGAATTTGTCGCAGAGCTTTGTTCCCAACATACTTCATATAACAGCATAATACATACCATCGAACGTTGTCACTTGGCAAGTTTTTCACGTCGGCTTTGGGTGAGCGACTAAGTTTCGCATCCGTATGTCAAACATGGGAGGAAGCATGTGTTGAACGTTTTCCTTTAGTGGATATACTATAGTCTTTGCTTTTCCTTATTTCTTTGAGAGACCAGTACTTCTTCCAACTACAAGCAACTCTTTTGTTATATTCCTTTTCCATCTGGTTACAAGGTGATATTACTTTTCCTAAATATATATACTCGTTGACATATTCAAGCTTATTCCCCTCCAATTCAATGTCCATTTCTGTGGAGTTGGTCATCAATTTAGTTTTACTTGTATTAACCAGTATAAGACCAGCTTCCTTATTATTCATGCCAGAGTCTCTACCATTTCTTGTAGTATCTTCGGATCACTTTCTAGGATACCGGGATCATCTGCAAATCTTAGATGGTTTAATCGGTTGCAATTGATTTTAAGGCCGTAATCTTCCCAATTGAGTCTTCCGAAGACACTTCCAAGCACAGCAGTGAATAATTTTGGGGAAAGGGGGTCCCCTTGCCTGGCGCCTCTCTTTATGGGAAACAGATCTCGAATGATTTTTGGTTTTACACAACTTTTGCTTATTTTGTAAATGTCGAACATATATATATAGTGCCAGTCCTTGCTGTCTTAAAGTTTGTCATATATACTCATTATTGGGACTGTCAAATGCCTTCGCGTAATCTATAAAAGCTATATAAAGGGACTTATACTTTTCTAAAATTTGCTTTATAGTGTCGATATGATCGATTGTGCTGTAGTTCTTTCTGAAACCTTGTTCTATAGGTTGGTTTTCTTCGAGGATTTCCGTGATTATTTATAAAATTACTTTTGGGAATAACTTGTATATGTTTGTAATTACCTATATCATCTTTGGGGCCTTTTTTGTGCAGTAGAATGATGTGTGATTTGCCCCCATTGGTTTGGAATTATCCCTGTATTAAGTACGTCGTAGATAGTTTCATTAGCATTGGAGGGGAATCTAATCTATACCTTTAAATGTATATGATATATATAATCTGAATCTCTGAAATTTAGTGTACAGGGGGTTTTCAGGGCGGTAAATTGATCTTGCTGGGCACCTATTGTTCAGGTACAATATATTTATGACATCATAGTATGATTAATGAATCCAAATCCTTTTAAATTAACTTAGCATTCTGATGTGATATTACACGGTAGCATTAAATCCGTATCTAAACCTTTTTTCCGTTTATCTGCGATCATAAATAGAATATCATGATGGAAGCAGTGAGATAGTTTAGTGACAAATAAGTATATTATACAATACTAGAATTTCTAAAAATTTTAAGGAATATGTAGGTGACTGCCGTAAATATAGAGATATGTGGTAGATATATATAAACGTATAGTTTACGGAGTATGATTGTTTATAAGTAGGTACAAACTTTATGTCAACTTTTTATAAGGTAAGTATTTGCACCTTCAGAATTCAGAATTGGCTAGACGAAAACTAGTAGATAATTTTAAAGACACAATTTTAAAGAGATTCAAACAGTACCTAAGTACTGACACATATGTGGGTAGAATCGATAACACAGTATAATAATATGTGTAGCGATGGGAATGGAAGCACATGTCCCAACGAAACGTTACTTTCTACTGCTATCGATAACCTATAAATGGTGGATGTACATGATTGCTGTTAGTGTGAGCGTTTATTGTTAATAATTCAGATAAGTTATAGACGCGGATTGAAGACAGTATGGTCTCAAAATATCATTATTGATTTTTATGAGAACCGCAGGGAACATAGACAGATGTTGTATTTCAGCGAAATTATCGTTGTAGTGTCACATTTTTTATAGTCTTGCCCGTAGGGTGCCAAATTAACAACACGGATTGTGTAAACTATTAGTACAATAGGACTACAAGAAGAAGGAAAACATAACACAAACCAATTCGTTTAGTCAGCGTAATACACAAGCCAATACCTCTTTTCTAGGAAGAAGAATGTGTCCTTAAATACATTGAAATAGACACAAAATAGAACTATATTTTGTGGATCAAAAGGAATTGTAGTCCCATGTGTGTATTGAGGCGCTCATAGCCCAGTTGCACTCGGTGATTAGAAACTATCACTGAGGGTAAGCAACGACAGCACGGTCATTACCTGGATGGGTGACCGCTAGTGGAATTTATTTTAGTTTTAGTTACTATGAGCGTCTCCGTGATTCGGAGGTCACGTTAAGCAGTCGGTCCCGGTTGGTATCTTAGGAGTTATCCTAGGCTGTCAAGTCGTGAAGCTTAGTTGGAGGCCTATGGGCGGCTTAACAACATCCAACCGGAAGATTATGTAGCCACAACGTAGTCTTGCCAATCTTCAAACCGCACTCGGCCAGGATGGGGACGTATGGCCTTAACCCTCTGCAAAGAGGATACCCGAGGCCAGCAGTGGGACATTATGGGTTGTTGATGAATAAATGATGTGTAGATTGAACCCACAACACTCAGGGCAATAGGAAACGGTAAGATGACCGCGGAAACCACCACATCTGTGCAGTCATACTAATATCTACTCATAGTATTTTATATTTAATTAGCTCTATTTAAAACTAGGTTACTTTTCGATAATTATGTTTACTAAATTAGTTCAAATGGCAATGCGTACAGCCTCAACTAACGAGTATTTTAGTTATTATAGTCTTTGTGATATCTAGAGCGTAATATTTGAATGCAGTGTTGTGGTTCGTACCGTTATGAAATACTTATTGTTCCATCCACATGCTCAAGTAAGCAACAATTATAAAAAAGTTAATAATTCTCACTTATCATGGAGTGGAGTACTACGAGTATTTAATTATTTTACTATCACGGACCGTTATAAATATTAGGAGAAATAATTTGTGATCAAAAATGTCATGATAAGAGAGGGTTGATATATAATATTCGCTTTAGGTAATACTTATATTTACCACTAGCAGAGCCTGCGGTTTTACCCACGGTTGCAGTTGTACTTTTAAAACAACAACCGGGGGTAACGGGTCTAAAAGTAGCCTAAGTTACTTACTAGTTTTTATATCATCTGCTATCTGCTAGTGAGAGTCTCATCAAAATCGATACAGCCATTGCAGAGATTAGCCGGAATAAACAGACTGACAGACAGACAAACATTTTAAAAATTGAAGTTTTGATGTAGGTTAAGTATAATATGGTTATTATACTTTCATTGTATTTAGTGAAAAGCGGATAATTTAAAATTACAAATAGATAATTCAAGTTTATTTATTTGCGTACAATAGTTTTTTTTCATTAGTCTTGGTTTGTAGTAGTACAAAAGACGTAAGAAAATCTTGATCACAACGACGTATTTTAATTTGTTATCAAGTCTCTGGAAATGTAGAAAATGATAACGCATATGAGTCGAAACACAAACATATGAACAATATTCTGCTGACTGCTATGACTCAGGAGGCGCTGCTTTATTCATAAAAATAATATAGTACTCAATGTATCAATTACCTTTACGTTTGTCCAGTTGCGTAAGTCAGCTATGCAAAAGCCATTTTCCAGAACATTTTCAGTAAAAATTAACAAGATATACAAATTTGTTTTTTCCTTTCATTATTTATTATTTTACATTAATACTGTTAATATCAAAATGAGGGTTTTCTGAAATGCTCTATGTGAGATGGCAGCACAGTAGCGTCAGATTAAACATTTCAAAATACATGGACAATTTGTATATTTCGATAATTCATTGGTTAATACATTTTTAAAAGAGTTACAAAAGGAATGTTGTTTTCTTAAAATGCCACACTACTGTGCAATTCTTGTGTTTGCCGATTTTTTGAGCTCAATCTTCAGTTTGGCAATCTTTGTCTGGCCGTAATATATTTAAAAAATCAATAACATTTCACTAAAAAAAATTCGTGCGATACAAATCTATACTATCTGACAGTTGTTAGGACCTGACGCACATAAAGCGCCGTCTAGTGGTAGAAAAAGTATCGAATACCCTCAATATATGGTCTACTGCAATGCATAACGCACATACGCAATATTATTCATTGGCAATATTATTGCGCGTGTGCGGTTAACTTTACAACATTTTTGTACAACTAGCTTTTGCTCGAAGCCCTGCCCGCATGTATGTCGGTTATTACAACAAAAAGTAGCCTATGTCATCTCCAAGGTCCAATCTATCTCTTTACCGAAATTCATCAAAGCCTGTTTAGCGGTTTAACAGAGAAAGCGTAACACTCAGAAAGAGTACCTTTGGAATGGATAATATTTGTACGGATGTATAAAATCGAAATATATGTGAGTTTAATACCTTAGTAGTTCCGAATCGATAATGGCTAGCTTTGGCTGGAGGTATTGAACATGCGGGCTCATTGCGTATGCGCATTGGTATCACGTAATTTGAATAGATGTGCCTGAACAGGCTCGAACAAAGGATAATCAACCGGAAGTGATAAACAAACGGGTTTTGTACTAAAGAGACAGAAATAAGACACATTTACATCGCGTTTCGTTGTTTTGAATTATCACATACAATTTTGTATATTGTTATGGTGCATATTGATAATGTACCAGAAAATTTGTCCTGTTTTTGTTTCAGGCCACAAACTTTCTATGAAACCTGCTTATCTATATGCATACTTATTTATTTCTAGTCAAAATTAAAATTAAATGTAGCTAATTGTACAGATCGTATGTCGTTTTTTGGATATGGGTAAAAAAAATTGTCTTAGGTAATTCTAACTAACTGCTGACATGGTTGAAATAAAGGAAGAATAAATTATAATTAGTTCCTATATTTTTTTTTATTAATTAAGTTCAAGTAACAAATGTATAAGACAATCATCAGACCTACCGTCCTATTTGATTCTGGATGTTGATCTTTTTGAATATTAATATACTTTTTTTGTTAATATATACATATTATACATAAATAACACCCAAATTCCATAACAAATATTTGAAGATCATACAAATATTTGGTCCGACCTGGGAATCGAACTCCAGACCTCTTTGTTCGACAATTGCATACACTAACCGCTAGACCAACGAAGCAGACACTTCGACTAAACAGTATTTGAATATAATGATACCATATGTTAATATTTAAATTGAGGTAAGTTGAATACCAGAACTAACACCTTTGAGAAAACAACAAGCTAACTCTATATTTTTGCCTCATTATTTTTAACGTCGGGAAAACTACAGCTACTAGTGTAAAATACCAGTAACTTTCTAATTTTGTTACATTAAGAACCAGTTTAATACACATCTATGTACAAGTAACACTATTTCAAACTTATACTGGTTTTATTTCATTTTTATTCATACTGCTACTTAATGAGTACTGTTTATCATATAATAAATATACTTGCACAACAATATATAAACTTAAGAAAACAAAAAAGAAATATCACCGATCCTAGTCAGGAAAGTCTAATTTAAGCAGTTATTTAGACAAAGACGTCACGACGCCATTTCATAGATGTGAAATAATAAATATGTCAGCTTTTAACAGCCTACTATTTTCAAATAGGACGTTTTTCGTGTCAATCATTATACCACTGCTGCATCGTTAACAGGAAATTTATTGTCTATTGCGGAATTATTGTATTTTTAGAACTATACATGTTTACATATACAATTTTATTCAGATACAATTAAAAGTGGACAGCAGAAGAAAAGTAGAAAGTCCTAAGATTGATTCATACTGTAAGTTAGTTACCAATAAAGCGTATATACGTACCTGTTTTCTCTATGTAAATAGCACGACGCAAAGTCAAATCGTTTTATCATAAAATGCCTTAAATGTCAGAAAAATAGGATTTACATACCTACCTACGGAATAAAACAGAACTTTAATTAGTAATGTTAATCACCCTATTTAATGAAAAAAAAACGTCTGTTTCGACCTATTGACCCTTTTAATACCCCTTGAAAAAAATGAGGTGTTTATATGCGTGTTTCGTTAACAATTTTATGGGGTTGTAATGAACATCCATCTGTTTATTGACATTACATTCTATAAAGAATCTTTTTGGTTTTAAAAAGTTTTAAATAGTTGGTACTTGTACAATTAAAATTTAAATGCACTCATTGTTCAGTTTATTTAATACTAGCTAACCTAGCGAACTTCGTACCGCCATATTTTTTTGGTGAAAATTTCCCAAAAGTTATAAACAAAACAAGTTTTAGTATTTATATCCATTGCAGTTTCCTACTGATAGTGTATTGTAAAAAGTACTGGATGCAAAAGCAACAGACCGCGCTTTATGGTGTTCTTTGGGAGAGGCTTATGTATTGCCTAATAGTAAGCGATTACTGCCGCCCATTTAGATCCGTAACACTAGAGGCGTCATAAGTGCCTTGCCGGCCTTTGGGGTATGGGCTTCCGGTAACCTCACTCACTCTGCGAAACACAGAGCAAACGCTGTTTTGCACCGCTTTTCTGTGAGGCCGTGAATGTGAATGTCATTATTGAAAATGAAAGGCATCCCTGTAGAAAAATTCAGGCATGAAGTTAAATAAATGTATAAAGTTGAAGCTCATTAGGATTGTTTGGAGAAATGACTATTCATTAAATATTATTATTTTATAATGTGGCTCAGTGAAATAGTTTATTAAATTTCAGTTTTTCATTATAATTAAGTTAATTTATTCTAATTTAGTAAATATGAAATCCATTATTGTATATTTTTTCATTGCGCTTTTGGAAACTTTGAGTCAGCTTTAGAGATCGTATTACCTACTCAACTTAGCTTTAAGCCTCATGTTGCAGTATTGAATTGGTGAAAATAAGACAGATGCTCAAAAGCTAACGGTGAATAGAACGTGTGAATAATACATTAACTTCAATTTGGTGGCAATTGTAAAGCAGACCAACAATCTGTATTGTTATAGATTGTCACATCATCCTAAATGAACATCATTCATTATATAGTTTTGTATATTTATACGTTATTTTACCATATCACGCTCTAATATTTTCTGCGTTTAGCCAGCGTACAACAATGCCCCAGTCACGCCCGTCGATTTCTCTACAGCGAACAATGTTTATGTAGAAAAAAACTGTTCATGCTTCAGCAGTCAACCGTAACGGACACGCCGAGTGGGCAGTGCTCTATGCGCGCCATCTTGGATGTGCGGATTGAGTTGCGCTCGCGCATGCCGTGAACATCAAGAGTTTCATTAACTGACCGTTTGGTTCAAACTAGAGAAGTAGGTGCGCATCACACAAGAGTACTCATCACTTAAAGATAGTTTTTACATCTGAAATGAATAATGACATAATATTTTCAACGTTGTAACAACGGTTCGGACAACGGCTTATTAAACTTAAAGGATTCTGTAATTTCGTAACGCAAGTTACTGCGTCCTCAATATTATAAAATTTGTACATTAGGACTTCTGACTATGGAGTCAACATACTACGGATATTTGTCCGATAGAGTTCTTTAAAATAGACATGCAGTATGCAATATTATACTAGGAAGTTTACATTTTCCTTGATAACATTGTTCTTAAATATTATTATTAAATTGTTGCATCTTGGAGAACGCTTCAAAACGTCGATCCCGGCTTTCGTAAATATCTATGGATTAATAAAGGCTAGTAAGAAGAAAAAGTTATTGTTAAATATTAAAATTTGTATTAGGCCCACGAACTTCCCACATTGGAATGTGGATTGAATGCCTGATACGGAAAATAATATTTGAGTTGATTTCTGTGTCTGGTAACTTAGTTCTTGTCGATCATACGGGTGACAGCTAAACAAAATATATATACTTATTAGTCATTATCTTCCTAGCCTTTATTATTCCCAATATTTTTCCTTGGAGCAACTGGCATTAAAGTCTATTGTAATAATAATTTTTTATTGAATATAAATGTATCAACTTGATTTGTCTTCCTAAAATATAATGATTAATTATTATTTTTATCCACTTAATTAGTACAGTTTGTAAAACTGTACAGGTACTGTAAAATTTCTATGTAACAAATAGATAGTGGCAATAATATAACATGTAGTTAAGCATAGGAGCTCGGCTCAGTTTAATCCACTTATGTAATTAGCTGAAGCGAGTTAAAAGTATTTAAGTTGCTTTTTCAGTAATAATTCATTCATAATCTAATCAGCTTGGAGTTCGGAGTATATACCATTACTATTTTATCTGTGTTGTAATTGAATGATTGCAATTTGAATAAAATGAATGGATTTAAAATATAAGTAATACGTACTAATATTGGTCTCTATACGTATTAGTTTTATTTCGGTTTTTTTTGATTGGTCTAGTGAATAGTAAGTTTTCATGAGCACAATTATGTGGTCTATGCCTGAGCTTAATTTGTATATTTTAAGTTAATATATAGAAATATATAAGCGCACAGATAGCCTAATTTGTGATCAAACAACTTAGTGAGATATGTTTTTAGTTTTTATTACTATTCTTTAATTTTAAGCCCTTTTTAGATACATCGTACAGACTTAGCTGCGAAGCTATAATCAATTGTTTATGATCGATTATATTTACAAGAATAATAGGTACAATCATAAAAATGCTAAACATTTACATTATCACGAAGATGACCTAGTTGATGTAAGTTTTACGAACAAACGATAATCTTGTTAATTGGCTGCCGACCTGGCTGCCGACATCTTTGCTGTTCTAATTGTTTCGGTAACACGCAAATGTTTGAGTTAGATTTCTAATTGTTTTTCTTAGCGGCCTCGCAGTCTCAAGGCTTCTGCAATTTACAATAAACAATGGATTTTATTACATATATTGATGGCATATCAATTGTCGACCTTTAATTACATGATTAAAATATACCCTTTAATTATATGATTAAAATATTACCACAATATTTTAATCATATAATTAAAGGTTTTCTTAAACCTTTTTATTAATATAGTATACAATAAAACGAATAATGGTGCAAATGATCATAATACTTTTATCATTAGTGTAAATACTTTATTTTTTGGTTACGGTTTTTTATAAATTTAACTGGATTCTTTCTCCTTTCTTTGAAATGAATGAGCAGATTTCTAAGAGCCGTAATTGGTTTATAAATATCACCTTATTGCATGTACGAAGTAGGCGATGACATTCGTAAACCGAATGGACTTAAAATGTAATAATAAAATAAGCTGAAAAATCGTTCCCTCCTGTTTTAGAACAACAGTGTTAGAATTTAAACAACTAATAAACGGAATGACCAGCTTCCATTTCGTTTTTTTAAATCAACTCTGACTTACCTGAATAAAAATAATCTTCTCTAAGTATAATGTGAGCAATATACTTATACCTATAGGAGCAGATATTCAATTGAAGACTATTTAATATAAGTATTAAATAGACGTTGAATACCTCTTCTTGTCATAGTTTTCTTTTTATGGAATAGAGGGCAAAGCAGCAGACGTATCGCCTGATTGTAAGCGATTACTGCCGCCCATGGAACACGTGTCTCAAGTGCGTTGCCGGCCTAAGGGGGATTGGGAAGGGGGACGGGTTTATGTATGGGCCTCCGGTATCCTCACTCACTCAGTGAATCACAATTGTTTACAGTTTAGATGTAAAATTAATAACAACTAAATGAATGTCGATGATGTGAAGATTTTAAGTCAATTACCGAAAATTACTTGTATAAATAAAGTCAGTATAAAAGTAAACCTTTTCCAATTCACAGCTGCGACCCGACTCTTCGTCTTGTCCTCCGGTCTGCAATAATAATGTCGCACTAAACCGCGGAAAGGCAGGTACGGTACGTTACTAACTAGGTATTCTGTTGTTGCAGGATAATCTTAGAAGGAAAAGAAAACATGTAACTTTTTAATTGGGTCGAACTATGCAGAAAATAACCATTTCGCTACTTCTCGTTGCCTAGCTGCTATTGCTTTTTTCTGCGTAATTTGAAGTAGCGACATTGCCATTTTCTGCATTATTCGATCCAATTAATGTTAGACAATTTTTAAATACTCTTTAGTATACTGTATTAATTACTGAGATCTTTAGAGGTAGGTATTAGTTGGACGTTATTATTGGGGCTAATGTCTATAATACTCACCCAAAGTAATCTAACTTTTGTGTTATTATAGAACTGTTTTCATTATTTGGTTTGATTGGAAAAGAATATTCTTAGAAAATTTAGGAATTTCTTTGAAATGTTTATGTTAGTTATGGTAAAAATGTCTAGACACTTATTATGCTTAAGGAATTCGGAACATTTGAAAATTTTTCAGAGACAAAATTACACAGTATCAATTTTTTTGAATAGGTTACACCTAAATGACAAGCGGCTCACTGATTTTAACTTATTACCGTTACTTTTTTTATATGTGCAACTTAAGAGACCTCGAGAGTACGTCGAGGGAAGTAGTTTGGTTTTCTGCTAACCACAGTGTGAAAACCAAATTAATAAATAAATAAATATTTTCGGAGATCTAACACATAATGCCATCTTGTCCCAAACTAAGCAGAGCTTGTATTATGGGTACTAGACAACTGATATAAATACATATATACTTTTTTGTATATACATACATATTATACATAGAAAACACCTAAACTCCAAAAAAATATATCTGCAGATCATACAAACATTTGGTCCGACCGGGGAATCGGACCCGAGACCAGCAAACGCCTACGCTACCACCGCGCCAAGAGGAACTCAAATAATCGCTTAACAGCAATTTTTAGTGAGGTCATCCGGTGTTATATCAGTTTGTGTGTAGAAATTCAACATTTGTAAATACATTTGAGTCCTACAGTCTTTAATTCACATTTGTGTAAGTTAAAAGCAAGAGTACGAATCAGTAACATACCGCATTGCCAAGAAAATGGACGGAGGTCGTTGGGATCCATTTTATCTTGAACGTTACCAACGTAGTTATTCTTCAATATTTATATAAAATGTAAATTGTTCAGGGGCTTTGGGCCGTGACTGTATTATACATATTAACGTTAGAGACTTGTTTTTTTGTACGAAAATAACGGGCTCCGCAGAGAGCGGTTCGTTGCGTTGACATAAAATTTTATATTAATATTTTGCTTCGTTTCTATAATACTTCGAGTAACATTGAAATATAGGGTTAGAGAAATATCGTATTTATATAATTGTGCTACATAATAAATTATAATTAACTTGGCATGAAGATACTTTGATTCTTGATTTATTACAAAGAATACTGTTTACTGTTATAACCGATATATACCCGGGCGAAGCAGCGGGCCATAGCTACTTAGATATTAAAAGTATTATATACATATATACAATGACTTAAATAAATAAATTTAACTATCCAGACCTAATGCTTTTGTTATGGGTAGCTAACCTCTACATCGATTATTTGTGTCAATTGCGTACCATGACCCTCAGTAGTATGACGTATATAACAATTTTTGAGTGTAATGTTTTCTATGACAATAGATTTTACATCCTGGTCCTTACACACACATGAAACAAAAATATACAGTTAAACACACTAACAAAAGAGCCATTAACATGTAATCTAGTCAATATTAATTGTATACATATAGCAATTCACAGGCCGTATAAAGTACGTGGATCATTATCATAACTGTATCGTAACAAAGCACAGTAAGTTCCGATCCATTGGTCGCTTACAAAGAACAATAAACCATTAATTTGAAGACAGTTTATTGCGTCCATTGAAACAATGCATTGCGACTCCCGTGCGTATTACAATAAATACCTTAATGTTATTGTTCTGTTGCGTGATGTGTACCACAGAAGCTATTCGTGTTGCTGTTTCAAAATTTCTACTCATATACTTTACCAAAAAGCCAAATCATGTAAAAGTCACGATAAAAATCAAACGATAAATTTCAGGGTCATAAATAGAAGAAGAGGGTAAAAATAAGTACTAGTTTTAATATTGGTTGTGCTCTTTACAATGGAAATCACAATTTTTGATGGTGCCTTTGTTTTTTCTTTTATATATATAAGACAATAGACATAAGACATAGAAATCAGTCTACCGCAATATATCCGTATATGTTACTATCTTTTGCTCTCGCAGAAGTAGATATTTTCATCCCCTATTTTACCCGCTTAGGGGTGGCATTTCCAAAATTCCTTTCTCAGTGCTCACTTATGTTATATAAAGAACCTACATACAAAAACTCAGGATTCTAGGTTCAGCGGTTTGGGCTGTGCGTTGATCTCTGGGCATCTTAGTCAGTCTTCCTTATATATATATAGATAATACATTTATATAAATAGCTGTGCCTGCAACTTCGTTCGCGCGTGCGTAGATTAAAATTCAAATCAAATTTTATAAGTAACACAGTTTTTTTAAATCTAAACCATTCTCGAATCTTCAGGCATAGACACAAAAAAATCAGTAAAATCGGTTCAGCCGTTTAGGAGGACTTTAGTAGTAGTAGTAGTTTACATACACACACACAGAAGATTTATATATCATCATCATCATCATCCTCCTCAGCCTATCGCAGTCCACTACTGGACATAGGCCTCTCCAATTTCACGCCACTTAGTTCGATCCTCAGCTTCTCGCATCCAGCTCCTGCCAGCCTTCTTGCGCAGATCATCACTCCACCAGGCCTGAGGACGTCTCACACTACGTTTGCCAAGACGCGGTCTCCACTCAAGGACCCGTTTACCCCAACGGTTGTCAGTTCTGCGGCTAATATGGCCAGCTCACTGCCACTTTAGCTTACTAATCCTGTGGGCTATGTTTGATCTTGGTTCTCTGTCGAATCACCTCATTTCTGACGCGATCCCTCAGAGAAACGCCGAGCATAGCCCTCTCCAAAGCACGTTTTATATATGTAGAATATATAAAAATGTTTATGATAATTAGCGCGCGATAGATATATTAAGTACATATCTTTGAATTATCTTTGACTATGGTCACAAATTGAAGAGTGTGTGTGACCACGACCAGTGGAACCTAGTCGAAACGTCAGGTAATTGGGTCACTTTAGAATTACTACATGTAAGTAAGTGAGAAAGGGGAGTGAAAAAATTTAACCACTTAAATTTTATCACTATTTTGATGATTAATTTTTGAAGCAAATTAGAATTCAGTTAATTCTGCTTTTTGCTTCCTTGTATTTACAGTATCTAAACTCGAATTGACGGACATACAGACTGTCGTACTGAGGTAAGAACTAAATGGAATAAAGGCTTCTTGGTTGATACCAAGGTAGTGATCTACCACACACTAATGAGTGAACAACAACAATAAAGTAAATTTATGTCGTTTTTCCAACTACGGCGAAGCCTAAGGATAGGTAATAGTTTTGACAGTCAATGTATGTGTGTTAGTATATTCCACCATTACGCTTAAACTACTGAACCGATTTAATAAATGAGGTTTTTTATATGGAATAGGAGGCAAAAGAGCAGAAGTTTCACCTGATGGCAAGCGATTATGAATGGACTGGACACCAGTACCACCAGAGGCGTCACAAGTGCGTTGCCGGCCTTTGGGGGATGAGGAGGAGGACGGGGGAGAGGTTGAGGAATGGGCCTCCGATATCTTCACTCACTAAAACACAGCGCATGCGCTGTTTCACACCGGTTTTCTGTGAGGCCGTGGTATCACTCGGGTAGCAAGCCCATTTATGCTGAAACGTGGTCCTCCCACGGTAGTGTGTCAATATATTAATGACACAGGCCATATATATTCTATCAAAAGCTTTAACTTAGTCAGATTATATATACTTAATGTTATTATTCTTAATAAAAATATAGAATTACTTAATTAAAATATAGAAACTAATTTTTTTTTATTAACTTGTATAAGATTAATAGACTTTCATTAGAACATTCCTACATCATAGATATGAATAGGTAGGAAACTAGGTTTGTCTGCTCTGAATAGATGCGACGTCGTTCCTGGGGGAACCATGAAAATCCATGGTCCGGTTTCTCCTCAGAGCAGGGCGCCTGAGACCGGCAGCCCGGCAGGTTTTTAGTGGTATCACCACATACTTGGCTCTCCAGTCACCGAGGAGCCGGAAATCTGAAGGAATTTTCCAGCCCGTCAAAAGAAAAGGTACGAAACTAGGTACCATTAAATGAAATGTCATTAGTTAAATGAAGTTTTCGGTCCTGCGGCAAAACGTAGCCTTTAATATTATTATCTACATTATTGTTACCCATACTACGACATTTCAGTCTACAGTCTTCAAAATGTCACGGCGAGTATTCAACCTTGGCTGTCGCGTTTTTATAGTCTTTTGGGCATTTTAATGTTAACAGGGAGACTTTATCAGTCATATTTATTTTATTACTTATCAACATAGATCGTTTCCATGATAATTAAATAATGCTTATTGTTATAAAGACATAAAAAATTTGTCACGAAAGTTTTCCTTGAAAGTTAGTACACCAGAGACCAGTATTAGATTACACAATATCATTTAGTCACAAACTAAGCAGACCTTGTATTACAAGAAAACTGATATAAATTTTATGCATACTTTTTTGTAATTTCATAAAATACATCCCATGCATAGAAAACAACAAAGCTCCAAAACAAATATTTGCACATCATACAAACATTTGATTCGATTCCGGAATCGAACCCAAGGTCTCAAGCACAGCAGTCGTATATGTTGCCATTGCATCACCGGGGCAGTCAAAGTGAAATCAGTTCGATTTTCTTACGGCTAAAAATACATTTGAAATAACGTGATTCGGAAGTAAGAGGTTATTTATGTAATCGTCCTATACGATCATATTTGTATTAATGTTAACTGTTTATTCGACATATTATACGACATTTCCCAAGATTTCCCAAGGAGGCCCAATGATGTAGAAGCTACACTAGACCGCCATGGTGTGGGTCACCATGCTGGATTGTTGCATTGTCTGCAATCGCAATGAATGAGATTCAATTGGGCAGGGCTATAAGTAAAAAAAAAAATCAAGTTGCGAGAATGGATGTTTGTGTAAATCGCGAGCTCCTGGGTGAGTGGTAACCACGTATAGTTTTATTGTTAACCTCTATGTTGATAAATAACGAAGAAGGAAAATAAACTTACAATATGTTATAGGTTTAATTTTCTTTCATGTGAGTAAGTAAGACAGGAGGCCAAATGATGCAGAAGCTACAACAGGCTACCATAGTGTGGGTCACCATGTTGCATTGTTGCATTGCCTGCATTCGCAATGAGTTTGGTGACCACTGCTCTTGGATTTCGTTCATGCTTTCTATCAGGCAGAGTAGAGTAAGTAACTCTCTTCTTTGGCAAGCATATATTTTATAAAAGAATTACCTATGGTTCTTTTTTCTTATATATTTAATATTTATTTCTATAATGTATATACACCAGAATAACTATAACAGCGTTCTTTCTCATGATAATGTTCAAAATGAAGTATGCTTGACTTGACTGTGTTTATGGTTCTTATTTCTGTATACATGGCGTGACAATCAGTAACATTTCTTTCATTTCTTTAATCTTTTATAAAAGCGAAATAATAAAAATAATAAGTACCTTTGTGTTTGCTATTGAGCAAATGCGTGTTTCGTAATAATCAAGTGTTTTTATTTAGAAAGCTATTACTTACTGGGTTTAAGCGTTTTCCAACTAATAAATTATGGTTATTAAAAGCGTAGACTTTTTGAAAATTTAGTTTAAATCGCGTTTGTTGGTGAATAAAAATGGAAAAGTTGTAAATCTAATACAAGAAAATGGGAAAATGTAATCGTTGTATTAAAAAGAATTTTGGGCATATTTAATGAGAATATTTATCACTAGATTCTAAATATCTTTAGGAAAAATTACGAGTAACTTAAATTTGTTACTACGAGATCTTATAAATACAATGCTATACTTTCATGTAACTGCTACGAACATGTACGCAAAATTCTCTAAACCACTGAAATTATCTTCTGATCCCTGCCTTCACTTTCCACCCTCCGAGCCGTAGGCCTGTTTTATCGACATGAAATGCGCGGCTTGTCAAAAAGGACTCAACTGCGCATGTCTACTTCATCTGACAACTCTGACATTCTCTGGCACGCTTAGAAAATTACTGCGAAGCAATACACCCTAAATATAGTTCAAAATAGTAAATACACCGCTATCAAACTTTAATACTAGTGCTATATGTTCTATAGTTTTTTTTCTACTAGTAGTTTTTCAATTTCTGTGTTTGTTTGTATGCTGTTTTCTAATGTTACTAATCTAACTAGCGAGGCGCCATAGCTTCGACGATAAATGATTAAATGAGTTAAAATAACATCGTGTTTGAAGTGTGCTTGATATAATGTTGTACGAAATGAACAATAGACTGTTATATGTGGAAGCCGGGAAGAAAATGTCCAGTGTTTACTGAGCATTCATCTCAGTTATGGGCACAACATATAAGCACACTATACAAAATAGTAAATCTATGTGAAAGGAACTGTGGTGATAAATATTTAATGACTTAATATATAACATAATCAAAACAAATACATATCATAACTGTGCCTGTAAATTTAAATATCCCTTATATTTACCTAAATTTACCAAAATTTGCATTATAAGCATTTTTATAGTATTTTAGCGATTTTAAATACATTATTATCTATACCAAAAAGCAAGTATAAATATTTAATAACTACATCAAACCGGAAGGAAATTTGGTAAGTCTTTTTTTTAAACAACTTTTGCTAGATTTTAATACCTTTCCTGTGTGATTTTTACTGATTACTGAATGCCAAAGGTTAACCTATTTAAGAAATTTAAATTTATTTTACGTGCTTATCTCTGAACATGAACTGATATCTCTGTTTCCTCAGCTTGTTCTAGTACTGTTTTTAGATACGCTTCTCCCAAAGTCTTCCTGTCATGTCCTTGTTCTGGCCAAGGCGCACGCCGCCTCGGTCGACACCGTGCGGTAACCGCGGGCACCTAAGACGTGCCTTATTCTGGGCGGTCAGAGCTGCTGCCGGTGCACGGTGCAATTGACCCCCGTGTAGAGCTGTCTCGTTGCGCCGCTGGCTTCACCTAAATTGGGCAAAAGTCGCCCAAGGGCAGAGGCAGTGTCGACCAGCTTCGGAGCAAGCTGTCAAAAGCGCTCGTCGAAGAGCTACCTACCGTCAAGGATCAGGCCCAGATACTTCAACTGGGCCCAAACCGGTACGAAGACCGAGTTGACCTCGATGCAGGCACCGGGGGGTGGACCACAACGGGGCCATGGAACACAGGACCTCCGTCTTATTCAGCAGCACCCGTAAGCCCAGCGCCTTAATGCACCAAGCATGCAGCCTTGAGTCTGAAGAAGTGTCTGGTCACCGATACCGACTCAAGACGGTCCTCTCGGTCCCCGCACATGACGGTACGCTCCTCTAAATATTCTGCCTCTAGCCGCCTCAGGTACTCTGGTACAACGTGGTACTGGAGTGCTTCCCTGATGCAGCTAAATGACAAAGTATTGAATGCGTTGGTGATGTCCAGGGACACCGCCAACAGCACGCCGTCACTCGGGCTGGTATCCCGTCCGACTCGGGGGCGGTGTTCTTGGAACGTATCCGCAGAACAGCTGCTCCCACCTCCGATTCTTTAACGGGCGGAACATCTTCTTGTCTGCCCCCGTCATCTCCGACCGAGTAAACTGAAGTTATCTTAGCCCAAACTCCCCTATTGTGCTTCCCCTGATTCTGTAGCAAACACAGTCATTGCACAGATATTCTAGCCATCTTTTTAAACAATGAAGTTTGAGCCTCACTCGATAGGCTTTGGGAAAGTGGAAACCTTATTTTTGGTGCCAAAATGTACTTAAAAAACGTGTATACAAATACAGAACATATAATAATAATTCTTCTTTTTATCAGCTAAAAGAAAACTACAAAACGTTTATCGTAATTTGACTGGGACAAGATTATTCGCTACAAAGAGCTAATTGATTCGATCCCAAAACAGAAGCTCATCGTAAGATCAATTTTTTTCAAAGGTATGCTTGGTTTGAGTCGTAGATGACTGAAATATTTCAGTATTGTTAGAGATCGCCTATCACTCTATTTTTTCCCATTTTGAATGTTTTGTTTTATTTCATTGATAAGAACAATTTGAACTATTATTGTTAAGCTGTTGTACCATAATAGATGAAAATCTATGCTAAACTTAGTCCATACATTTGAGTTAGTTTTTAAGAAAATTTCTAACTTTATAAGCCAAAATGCTGATAAATGTTTCTGGTTCTTGCACTTTTTCTGCATAAACATTACGTGCTCCAATTGTAATAGGCTTTTGTGCACTATATTTGTTAAATAAGGTGCACAAAGCATTATTTTTATGCATTAAAATAAAGTGAGATTAATAATGCGTAGGTACAATATAGGTGGTACTTTCCATTAGGTACTAAACTAAATATCTAAACAACAATGCGTCAGTTTTATTTCACTGTTTAATTTCTAAAATTGCAACATTTTTTTACATAATAAAATATGTTTCAATGAAAGTACATATGAACTTTCATTGAAATATGCTGTGGAGGTGGACACTCACCGTTGGACTGGTTTATAAGTTAAAACTAGCTCTGTGTGTAATGGCACTAACGATGCTGGATATTTTTATAGCCGATAAAATTTGTAATGAAGTTATTCGACAGAGAACTAGAGTACCTAACCAATATCTCACAGAGAGTTATAACGCTGAAAGGGAAGAGGCCTGGTCTTGTCACCAGCCGGACTATTGATCGCAGAAGCCGAAATAAGCTAAACTGAAGACCATGATTAGGCAAACGTAATTTAGAGCGTCTTGCGTTATGACTATCCGACTATTGAAGAAAGACAGAACAGGGTTGGTTGGTGCTCCTTGGGGAATTTCTTCGTTCTTGGCTATGGGAATAGGCTATTGATTAACATGTGTAGCTAACATAAGAAATATTTTTTTAATTTTTCCCTAAATTTAGAAGTCATGTCTATATAAGCCAACTAGGTTTTAAACTCGACTCTTACTTAGAATTCTCATTAGGTTGCTTTTAAGACAACTATAAACGCTTGCTCTTAGCTTGATGAGAATTATAAAACGTTAGAGCAGTATTATAAAAGAAGATTATTCTGTGTACTACATTATAGCATGATATGCTTAAAACAATATACTCTCGATTGTCGGCACTTGATGGAACTTGTTACAATACATTGTAGAATTAAATTCACTTGTACTTATTGCACTATTTTATTTATTTATATTTACACCTGACGGGTTTCGTCTTATGGCATCGAAAATGGGTGCTATGGGTAGAATGTTTAAAAAAAGCATTGACAAGTAATTAATGCATTTAAAAGAGAAGTGTAAAGCAACAAATAACACGCAAAACGACTAAAATTACATGGTACAATATCGTTTGATACATTACGCGTATTTACTGAGTCGTTTCCTTGATGGAGTGAAAATTCGGGGTAGTGACGGGAAACCAAACAAAGGCGCGGTAAGACAACATGAGCGAATTCAAATTACGTTCTTTCGTGCCCGCAAACGTTTGGGAATGGGCACCGCATTATGTTACTTTTGTTTTAACAGTTGTTTTATCATGAAGAAAGGATGTAGAAGTACCTATTATTTTTCGTTAACGAGCACTTGGACTGCTAACAATTTTAATTTTATATTAAATACTCTTATAAGCTTTACTTATAAAGCCCAGGCGCACGTGTACTTGCGAGGGATTTTAACTTGTAACCGCTCATAGTCTGAGATAATGATTTAATCACTTCTTTATTGCATGTTATTGCAGGCCCCATAGTCATACCTACATATCGTAGGTATATAATATATCCTCTTTCTAGTTGATTGTTTTACAAATGCTGACGCATCAATATACATCGGTACGTCATATTGTACACTACAGTTGTAAAACTAAAAATTTTTGTATTAAATTTTCCTTTCCTACTTCATCTGTGTAAATATACGTACGTACGAATTTTTAGATCTAGAGTGATTTTAAGTGATGTGTGACAACTGTGACGATCAACGGTTCTGAATCACCCATGGTGTCGCGTTTGGTTGCCCACAAAAAAGGACGCTTATTGCTAACCGAAAAAGGTATACTAATTATTTGATAAAATAATAAATAAATAATTATTTTGGACATTTAACACATAACGCCATCTAATCCCAAACTAACCAGAGCTTGTACTATGGGTACTAGACAAATGATATAAATACATATATACTTTTTTTTGTAAATACATACACATTATACATAGAAAACACCCAAACTCCGAAACAAATATTTGCAGATTATACAAACATTTTGTCCGACCCGGGAATCGAACCCAAGACCTCAAGCACAGCAGTCGCTTATGCTGCTGCTGCGCCACCACGAAACTGTGTCTGTATAGTGTGCAAACTAGACGTGAATATAAATAATGACATTAGTAAATATCGATAATTATAGGTAAGTAATTGGTTTAATTACGCATCATTGTGTTTCCAGCTCACCTTGAAACGCTGTAGTGGGCGTTGCTGTTAACTTGATCGTAAATTTTCCAACCATATCTTTCGGTTGAAAATGTTAATATTCTCTTTGTAAAGATGTTTATTATCGGTCTAGCAAAACTTAGAATACGTTTGGAAGAACAAGTTTTAAATTAGGTGTATTTTTTTAAATTTAGTTAAGTTGGCGTAAGCATTTCTTTTTTTTCTTTTTAAAAACACAACTCCCGCATTAGAAATATACATTCCTGTGTCACGGGGATCTTTACAAACATACATGAAACGGACACAAAGTACACCCAAACTTAGAACAACAATTTATGGATCACACAAAGTGTTTTCGCATGTAGGATTTGAACCCACAACACTTGGCGCAGTAGGAAGCGGTGTGGCGACCACCGAAACCACTAGGCCAACCGTGTAGTCAAGCATTGATTTTGTAGTGTCTCTCTTAGATAGAGAAATTGTACATATATTGTATTTGGTAAAATGCTTATTATTTCTTTTAGACATTCTGTTGATATATCTAAGCTAATTATAGGAATCGTTACTTCGCTTCTCCTTTTGTGAGGATACGTCCGCCAATGACTCTGTTTCGGTTAGGGTACGAGAGCGCTTTTATGTAGATAAAACTAATGGGCCATTGTAGACTTAACATTGTGCATAAGGACCGATTTGAAGCTACTGAGTTCCTGTCTGTCCACATCACATCCAAAAGTGGCCGAGAAGCCCGTCGAAAAAATTTTCGTCCTTTGGAACCTCGATACTGAAAGGTTCACCTGTCTTACCCTACACACTCCATAACTTGTATATTCTCAAAGTAGATTTTCTATTACTTCCTTTAGGAAAATAGAAGAATTAAATTTGTTAATTTCGCTGTCAATAAATCCAGGCACATATATTTATGTAAGTTCAGTAACTTCCATAACTTTGTATTTATTAAACATATCAAATACAAAAATGTTAATACTTTTTCATCTTTTATCCTTTGAATTCACAATTCTCTCACAACTTCCTTTAAATTGATAACGAGTTAAGGAAACGTTCGTACTACGGGTACTTTTATGAGTAAACAAGAACATTATGTCAATAGCAGAAAACATTAGCTATTTCCCCTATAAAATGTCGACTGGAATGGAACAGTGGGGTGCGGTTCGCGTGTTCACAAGCGCTTGCGTTTCCTTCGCATGCTGAGGGTACCTAACCTCTATAGCTGCCTACATTTTTTCACATTTTAGTACACGGCTAAGTAATTATGGATATTGACGTTCGTGCCTCCCTATATTTAGACTTTTAAAGAAGAGCTTGAGTTCTGTGTAACTATTGTGTACGTAACCCAATTAATTCCAATGCTCTATACCTATTCCAAATACGATTAGTGAACACAAAATAACTATATATTCAATTGAATAGTATGCTTTTACGTTCGACGTAACATAGCGTTACAATTTTCGTTGAATCATTTCCAAGATATGAGAGTCTTTTAGCGATGACCTTTAGTTTGACCTTTTGTAACTTTTCACGTTTCAGAAAGGTTGCAAACAGAATATAGGACAATCTGAAATATTATTAAAGCAGTGAACTAGAGTTTGTTTTTAGGATTCTTAGACTTCTTTCCTTTTTTTTAAACGTGGAGTACGTTTATATATGACTATAACATGCTTATTATACAAAAACTTTGACACAAAAATTCAAAAGAGTTGGATTCTGCTAAGGCTATTAAAAGCTTCTTTTTTAAAAGATACATAATAGCTGACTATGAGTTTTTATATCACCTGAGCTATAATTTGTATTTTTAAGTTGGGTTCAGTAATTTTATAAAAATAATAGGAAATCTACAGCAAATTGAGTTACTTTTACATTTATATTAACGATCGAATGTGGAACCAGACTAATTCTCAAAAGATACAAGTGACACGACATTCTCTCATCCTTAAATTAAAATATGTCAAGATAGTTATTAACCGGTAAACGAATAAGTGCATTACCAAATCTATTGGTAATTAGAACTAAAATTAAATAACGGAGACGTGATCGTTAGCAACGCCTCACAGAACGCCCTAATTGTTCGGTTGCGATTTCGAATCCGGCGCGAGCGCAACTCCGTGACTGAGCCGGCAGTTCTATGAATTAGTAAACGCAATCGTCTAACTGTTTCAGTTTCATTTGTATTACAGGAATATTTTTTAATGAGTAGAATATTTGATCATGCGATGTAAATACCTGAATACACTTTGGTCTACCCTGATTGTAATGCATAAGAACTACGTCTTATCTTATTTTATGATCTATCAAATTTACGTGTCTATTGATCACGTTAACAAATGTTTGAAGCTCATATTGTCCGTCAACTGTTTCTCCGATTCATTATGATCCATCCTAAGGTTGACTGGAAGAGCCCTTTGTACAACATATATTTATCGTTTTCTGTACTCTCTTGTAAAGCTGTAATACGGTGTACAAATAAAGAGTTTTCTATCTATCTATCTATTTGTAAGAAAGTTGTTTGAAGCACATATTTAATATGTTAAAAGTTAATTAACTTTTCTATTTAATGTTTACTCATTCTTACTTTGATTAAGCTCTACTTCATGTCATGTAACCAAGGAATTAACATAAAGAAAAAAAAAGATATGATATGATTTATAATGTGTATATACGGTGATATATAAGGTTGATAACTACTGAACCAATCACTACAAATTTGCGGTAAAATGCATTAAAATATTAAATTGTATAAGAATTTCAATTTCACATTCTGACTATTAAGTACCAAAAAAATAATTCAGGCCGTGTCTATTTTACAATATGTTCAAGACCTATGATAAGTGTTGAAAGGACAGCAACAACGAGTGTGCGCATCGCACAATAGATCGGCGGGCATGTCGGACGGGATTTCATTTCCTGCGTGCGCGCGCGCTGACCCGTGGGCCAATTTCCGCCGACATAGTGTACCTACTGTACTGTATCGACTGATTGACGCATTACAATAGACACCGATTTATCATCATTGGTAATTTCACTAGCAATCTCGAAATAATTATTTGAGTTTAATGAATATATTATATTATTTGTCACAGATTTAGCTGTGTTATTCTAGATAATGTATTAGAGTTTCTAAAATCTGAATACGCCTTCAAGGGAATATATTTCAAGAGTTTAACATGTACAGCGTTTTATACTTTTCTTTTGTAAATACATAACAAAAAATACATATATACTTTTTTTGTAAAAACATATACATTATACATAGAAAACACCCAAACTCCGAAACAAATATTTAAAGATTATAAAAACATTTGTTTCGACCCGAGATCGAACCCGAGACCTCAAAAACAGCAGGCGCATACGCTACCACGATGCGCCATCGAGGTTATTATTAATGTTAAATATTTTACTATTTTATGTAACTGTTATTGTTTTACCTATTCCTTTATTATGAGATACACATATAATCACGATATAGAGTTTCTACTTTTTTATTCTCAGTCAATATTGTAAAAATAATAATTACTTATAAAGGTATATTTTTTCTAAATGAACAGAAAATGAAAGTCCTTTTCTTGTGCCCCATAAATTTCATATGTAAGGTGAACTTATTACAGTTTGTCATGAAACACCTAATGATAGTTAAAAAACTATTTAATATTGACTAACGCTTAGATTATATCGTGGTAGAGCCACGCTTTGGCATGCATAGGCCGGCTCGATGATGGAGTGATACCACGGCCTCACAGAAAACCGGTGTGAAACAGCGCCTGCGCTGTGTTTCACTGAGTGTTTCACTAATCCCCCTTCCCATCCCCCAAGGGCGGCAACGCACTTTTGACGCCCCTGGTGTTGCGAGTGTCATGGGCGGCGGTAATCGTTTACCATCAGGCGATACGTCTGCTCGTTTGCCCCCTATAACATAAAAAAAACCAAACCTTAAACCCTTACTGAAATAAAGTAACCTTTGATAATGTCATTGGGCGATACCGGTCAGGATTTAAGTCTATTAAAATGGTGGTATAAGTGCAAGTGAGTTTAATTCTAGAATGTCAAATATATATTTGATCTATTTTACATTGCAATGCCTAAACATCTCACCCGGTTTACAGATAAATCCTTTACTGTGCAAGAAGTAAGACTCTAAACGTTTTACCTGAAACGATCGGTTACACTAAAACCTTGCCTGTATTTAAAAAGTTAGTGAAGGAATATTGTCTTTCATTATAATATCTTGTTTATAGTATATATATTTAGCCTGTGTATGTATTTATGTATGAGTATATGTGTATGTTTATATATGTAGTATGAGTAGATGTGTATTTATATATGAAAGTTAAATATTTTGAATTTAGTGTCTTTTTTGTTATTATTCACATGTAAACATAAGATTTGTGCACCCTGCTACTGTTACTCTAATTAATGTCACCAAATTATCCGTATAAAGGTTGTCTGTAAAAGATCGCCATGAGCGATAAGACCGCCAATTGCCACATTTGTATGTTGTAACTCTTTTTTTTTCTATCTCTTAAGTGTGTACAACAATGATAAATAAATAAAAAACTAATATTATTATTTTATACACGTATATTTTGTTTTTTTCTTCCAGTTATTTCTAATAATGACGTATGAATAAGGGTCTTATAGTTAATTCAACATATAATTAATTAATATGTTTCTTGTCTTCCTTCATCGGGGTGCTTTCTGCTACGCTGGTTCATAGGGAAAACTTTGCTCAGCCCGTAACAAAAGCCTTTCAGTCCATAAAACACTGGAGTATATTATTCAATGAAATAAAGTTTGGAAGTAGAGCAGTGTTCTTTTTCTTTCCATTTGGAGGAATTATTTTTATTAATGTTTAAAAAAAACAAAACCAAAACCATTATTACGAATACGTTGATACCTCGTCATCATTGATCATCATTGATTAAAATCGGTTCAGTAGTTTATTCGCTACTGGGCACAACAAACATACATAGACTGCCGAAACTATTACACTTCCTTTTGATTTTGCCACTAAATAGCATTAAATAGCCTTAAATTTATTATTTTTATGAAAAACAGAATCGATGATATTTAGTAACTGTTCAAAGGAAGGATATCTACTATGAACTCACATGAAATTCATGAGTTTTTATAAAGCTCTATGAGTCTCTGTAAGTCTCCTATACTATGACTGTGAATATGTAACTAATCTTAATAACGCATAGAGCGTATTTATAATCTCACATTTCAATCAGAAATCTGAAATAAAATCTTATCGTACATTCAAAAGTACTACTTTGTTGAAATGTATAACGCGTAGGTATTTCTGTCCAATAACATGGCGTACCTTAGTTATGAATCACGTAACGTTACAATAGCCACATTACAGTTTACTTTACATTTACCATAAATAAATGGTTATTTCTCATAAATAAAATAGTATTATTTTTGTTGCGTGCTCGATGGTATGACAGATTTTGAGATGTAGCGTGTAGCACGCAGCAATACCGACTATCGTAGGTTGACGTACGATAAAATACTGTTTGAAAATCGACCATGCACAATCAAAGGTTTCACAGTGCGAATGGCAGACACGCAGATACATATCTCAATATATTTTTTCACATAGCAAAGCACAACGTTTCAAAAATTTCTGGATTGTATTGTAGTATTAACAAATTACAGATTCTTTTTGTTTTTGAATAGAATATGTATCTTCTCATATCCTTACATACATGGCGAATGGTGGTCACAGTACAAACTAAATGTCATTTCTGTAAGAGTTTTCAAAAGTATACAAATGGTAGTTACGCGTGAGAGCTGTGGAGTATGCAAAACTTAACGAATATACAGGTCAACAAACTGTATTATATCATTTATATCATACGTTTTAAACATTTGACCCTGTCTGTAATGTCAAGAAATGTTACTCACGGATCGTGGGTCGATTTAAAATTATTTTTAAGAACAGAGATTGCATTTTTTAGCTTACCATTTATTTATTTACGTTTATTACACATAAGCAAAGATAACAATAATTCAAAATATGTACAAATATTATCTCTATAAAAAAAAAGAATAATTTAAGGATGGAGGAGGAGCTTCTCCTTAGAATGGAAGAAGAAAACAGAATTCTTCTCTATTTAGTGAAGAATTCTTTGTCTAGTTGCGCCCACAGTACTACCCGCGGTTTTTCATTTCTTTACTTATTCCATGGGGATAATACTTTTTTAGGATAAAAAGTCTTTGTGTTAATCCAGAGTGTCTCAGCTATCTCCAAACCAAATTTTAGTAATATCGGTCCATTCGTTGGAGCGTAATGAGGTAGCTAACATACTCTTACAAACTTTCACCTTTATAAAGTTAATGTATGGCTGGAGAGCTGTAGGGCCTTTGTAACCATACTAATATTATAAATTCGAAAGTAGCTACGAGTATGTCTGTCTGTTTAGCTGTCGCTGCTAAAATTCTACACCGATTTGAATGGGATTTGTCACGGAGATACATTAATTCTTGAGAAAAGACATAAGTTACTCTACATACATGCGGGCGGAGCCACGCGCAAAATTTCCTCTTATATAAATACGGGCCTGAACTGGTGTCCAGTTCTGTTGATCTAATTGTACTCAAGACCCTTACCCTTGGTGGGTAAGAATCAACATAGATTTGTATGAAGAAGATCAACCTAGATTTATGTGAAGAAATTTTACGAAAATTTTATTCACGAACATATTTTTTGGTTTATTAAATATCGTAAACAGTTTTGTTGTCGCTTTTACTTACAGGTAGGTAATAAAATAATTAGAGGTCACCGTCCACTAAAAAAAAATTTTGAGTGTCGTAATGAAATATGTATAGTAGCAATGAAACTCCGCGATAAGGCAATTTAATAATTAGTATGTAAGTTATTTTGAACTGTATTTTGTAGAAAGTAATTCAGATAATTTCGTTCGATAAACAACTTGTTATTTAACTAACAGTTTCTTGCGACTATTCTTGTTTTTTTACTCGACTACGGCGAAGCTTAAAGGAAGGGCAACATGTTTGGTAACCCATGTATGTTATATATTATATGCTATTAACGTGGGAGAGCCACGCTTCAGCATGCATGGGCCGGCTCGACCGGAGTGATACCACGGCCTCACAGAAAACCGGTGTGAAACAGCGCTTACACTGTGTTTCATCGAGTGAGTGAGGATACCGGAGGCCCATACCCCAATCCAACGCCCCCTATCCCCCTCACCATCCCCCTTCCCCCCAGGCCGCCATAGTGTGGGTCACCATGCTGCATTGTTCTTTATAGCATTGAGGATGGTGACCACCACTCTTGGATTCTGCTCATGCTTTCCATCAGGCAGGGCAGAGTCATTTTGGCAGCTTAAACATAAAAAAAAAAATATCCTGATTAACTATTACGTGGGACTAAAGCACTGGTGAAAAGTTGGTCTTTAATATGCCTCTGCCTATCCTTTCAGGGAAACTATGATTTTGTAAATGTATATCTGTATATTTCTCCGTAGCGCCTAAACTACTAGACCGATTTTAAAGAATGCGGCGTTAATAGATTCGCAATAATAGCCCGGGTCACATAGGCTATTTAATTTTTTTTTACAAGTTAGTATGTAGTCGGGTTATACTTTTTAAAACTTTTTCTAAAAAGTTATCTATTGAAGAAATTAACAAAGATCGTTAAAACACATGTTTCGGTAAACATGATAACCTAAATTATAAAAGATTTGAAGTTATCCTCATAAAAGATGATCGAAATACCTTGATTTCTTTATGGCTCCGTTTCATCATCATCAGTACACCAAGAAACCATCATTTTATACATATTCTACGTAGTAAGGATTCTACAAAAGAAAATGGGCTACGGTAACCGCTTACCACTAAGTAATATGGAAATAGAGAGTTGCCCTACGGTATTTCTTATAGTAAAATCAGAATTAATGAAATATGTATATAATTTGGCAAAAGCTATTCGTAACTTTAGAACTTAGAACTTTCAAATGTCAAAGGAAAATGACGAACAATTGCCAAAGCAAAAGAAAAGTATTTACTTTTTTGGCTTTCCTCACAATCGCCGTTTACTTATGTGGAATGGAATTCTTTGCATTTCATTACTAACGATTAATGAATAACTTAAGCTGTGTACTTAGGTATGTTTAAGCATATGTTCACTACAGTTATTTACAGTGTTGGCCGTTGTCAATAAACTATCTCCATTTTTAACTAGTGTACATGGAAACGGTCTGAATTTACCTTAAGAAGTGTATGTCATCATCGTCAGCACATTGCAGCTAACTGCTGGACAAATGCCTATCGGAAAATTGTAAGTCTTGTAAAAAAAGTATCCTGTATATCAATGAAACGATAAAATAAATCGTATATATAAAACAATACAGACTATCTCCAGTTTAAAGTAGACATCAGTTATTGGAGTTTCCGGCCGGTCCGTCTCCATAAGACCGACATTTTGAAATTGAGCAACTAGAATCGAAAGTGCTTGAAAAGAATTAATTAAAATAAAAGCTATTTGATTTTGATTGAAAACCACAGTTAATTCCAAATTCAAAAGAGCGCTTAATGTAATTCATATGTACGGAGTGTTGCTATCACAAATATAATCTTGTTAATTATAACCAAAATAAACGAGTACTCTATAAAGAACCGTCTTGGTTGTCTGCGTTTTGTATGCGTGTATGTGTTAGGTACTTACACAGAATTTGCCATAATAACGGCCGTCCAGGGTAAACTACCTCTTATAGCATCAATTACGAACATAACGCTTCTGTAATTTCACCGAATGTGTGCTTCTGAGGAGTTATCGCGGTCGGAAGGTTTCGTGGATAATTGAATATACAAGAATGTAATGTATGTAATGGTAACACTTACCGTAATTAACCTTCTTTGTTTTATAAGAAGATGTTTTATTAGAAGCGATATAAATGTCGATGTATGCTTAATGTGCTACAAATGTCTAATTGTTTACATTATTTAAAGGATTTCACCAGTGTGTATGTTAATTATAGCGATAATATTTTTTCGGGTAAATATATAGCCTATTGCGCTGACAAGCAAAGTGGCTTTCTATAGGTAAAATAGTTTTTAAAATCGGTTCAGTAGATCCAGAGATTACCCCGTACCACCTCACCAACTTTATCTTTTCATCATATTAAGTTTAGAAGAAGTAATCTATGATCTAATCACTAAATACAGATATTTGTACCCATATACCTGTTGGTGTGGTGGTTAAACCAAGACTGCTGCTCCCGTTTCTACTACGGCTACGTTTTCCACTCAGGACAAAAATTTGTGTGAAGAGAACGATTAATTATTGTGTTTCCGTCTATTGAATTTGTTCTTTTCTCTAGACTTTATTATTCTCAACATTATCTGGGGTCAGCTACATATTCAACTGGTTTTACCTGAATATCAGTTTTTCCATGGCGCAACTGCCATCGGAACTCCGCAACCCTGAGGGTAAAACTGAATTCGAAGGTTGAAGTAGCTGTAAGTATATTTTGCTGCCCGTCGAGCCACGATGGCTCTTGGTCTTCGTGGCTGGTGGCTCCACGTGCTGGCTTCGCCACCGTGTAGGCTCTCCAGCCGATCATCCTGGAGTGGACAGGGAGGCAGCACGGGACCCTTTCTTTCCTACTGACGCAGGTGCTTTCCGGGCACGGTCGCATCAGGAAGTACCTGCACTCGGTCGCCAGGAGGGAATTGAGTCCCGCCTGCCACCACTGCGACTGCAGTGAGGACTCGGCCACACGCTAGCTGTGTGCCCCGCTTGGACGTCGCAGCTTCGGGCCCTCACTGCAGTCATCGGAGGGGATCTCTCGCTGTCGGCTGTCATACGCTCCATGGCCGGTGGCGAGAGCAGTTTTACCGAGGTGGCGGAGAAGGCCCGGGAGGACGATCTCCTCTCGGACCCGCCGCTGGCGACCGAGTGTCGGAGGTTCTGGCCGCCATGAGTGTGGCCGCGGAAAGGCGGGACGCGTTTTCCCTCCGTTCGCTTCACAGGCCAGCCATGAGGGAGTGACGTTACGCGTGTGCCGTACGTCGCCTAAGTTGAGAGTCTACCAGCTGACGGAGGCGCTGGGAGGGGTCCGTATGGCGTAAAAAAGCGGTTCCCGGATCCCTCCCGTCTCAGGCGCAGAGTGGCACACCGTGTTGTTTAGTCGGTTCGATTCCGACACACCGCCCCGCCGCAAACCCCGGTGGGGTGAAGGCCCGAGGGGGTTGCCACACGTAAAAAATAATAAAAAAAAAGCTGTAAGTATATTTTCGGGCACTGACGTGTCAATAACGATTGGCAAAGATGTTCCTAAGAACCGGGACCGACAGCTTAACGTGCTCTCCGCTAACTACCATACTCCGGACTGTTGTTTACAGTTTACTTCAGGAAAAATCCAAATTCTTCATTGGGAATTATAAACGGGGTCTGGTTATACTACTAAAGGCTCTGCTTAATTTGGAATCAGACAGCCGTCTGTGTGAAGTGCTGCCCCTACAGACTTCGTTCTGTGGTCAGTTTTTCAATTCAGTTCTGTTGTTTTTACTAGTTTCCTCAAAATTTGTGCGTTTTGTCTCTCCATATGAACATTCCTCGTGCCTTAACGAAAATATTGAAAACAAAAATAACCGAATTGGTCGGGCGGTTCTTGACTTTTTGCGCTTACCAACACATTTGGCTTTTCAATATTTATTTACAATATATGGATTATCATATTAATCGAGTTTTCTATTGATAGCAGATTCACATGGGATGCAATGCACGATAAAACTAAATTGTCCCGAAGTCAAGCTATACAGTACCTGTGTCGATCTGATTTCAAGTCGAACAAAGCCAGTACACATTACTGGCTTTGTTAAACTTGTACACCCGACGTGTGTATAAAGTACACAGTACATCGTATATGTCGTCTAAAATACAGCTCATTCTCGTCCCTTGGGTGTCGTACAAAGTAACAAAGGGATAACAGCAGGCTGACGGACAGCACCACTCACCTGTTTATTAACTAAACGACTAAGTAAGAAGTAAACTCAATTTGTTTAATATGCACAACGTGGTTATGCTTGAGCTTACTTTATAGCAGCACTATACTTATTACAGCCTCGTTGGTCTAGCGGTTGAAGAATGCGACTGCCGATCAAGAGGTCTCGGTTTCAAATCTTGGGTCGGGCCAAAAGTGTCATTGAGTTTTTATGATTATATAAATACTTCATTACAGCTTGGAGTTTAAGAGCTGGCGTTCGAATTCCTGTGCCTCGAAGAGCACGTAAAGTTGTCAGTTAACCGTCTCATCGGATTATGAGAGAGGGGGAACAGAGAGTGCACCTATGATTGCGCACACACTTGTGCTCTATAATATCTCCTGCGTAGTTGGCTAGTCTCTGTTGAGACTGGCTGCCATGGCCAAAATCGGCTAACAGAACATCATATTACAAAATTATTATTACTTTGCTGAACTACTAAACAGTGGTTTTCCATAAGAAAATGTAAGATAGAAAAGCTTAATAAATATACTTCCATTTATTCCGTCATTTTTATAATAGTTGTATATATTATGAAATAGAATGACAACCGTGTTTGACTTCCGTGAAGGCAGGTCTCGGTCAGATACCCTGTCACACAAATTGACAGGCCTTCCTTCCTTCATTAAAATGTTTATCATGAATACGCAATAAATGGAGGTTTTTGTAAATGTAAATTATTTGAATTGATAGCTTTTAACAGGATAATTTAACTTTTACATTCGTAGAACTGAAACTGTTCGAATATTCTACTGTACTGCAAAGCCTGTAATTTTGAGTATATGTACACGGCTAATAATCCAAGTAATGTAGGTGGTGGCGTTTTTAAATATTAAAACGTGTTCTATTTCCCGCGTGTATATTTATTCTGTTTACATAGATGTTCGTATGTGTGCACTCGTGTAGTGTGTTGCTATCTACGCTACAACAAACAAACGTATAAAACATACATATTAAGGTGGGTTTGTGTGTAGAACGCGGTCGGCGCCGCCACGGCGTGTTGGGGCGCGGTTGTCATGGCGACGCGTACACCCCTTCCCCACACCCCCACAAGTTTCAGCTGACCCGCCGACCTCTAGTGACGAGTCGTAACACTGTCAGTGTTATAGGGTTGGGGTAACATAGAAACGAAGTATTCCATTTCATGATTATTTTCTTTTGTTACTGTGGTTATTAAAATATTAAATTCAGTAATAATAAATTATTAGCTTGATGCTTTTAAAATTGTAAGATCATATTACTTTTTTATAGTAAAACAATCAAAATAATTTAGCACTCATTTACGTTAATAATCAATAACTAACGTGTTCAAAGATAAATGAATATTTTAGTTGAGTAGAAAGGTTTGCCACCTTTCCACTCTACTTTTAATGGAGTTTAGTTTGCACTACGTAATGTAAAATATTTTGTGTATTTACAAAAGCAAATTATATTTAAACACATATTGATATCTTAGCTTGGTCCAGCGTTGGACACAGCGTTGCTTCTGAATATTATTGTAAATAATTTGAATGTAAGCCATAGTTCAATCGATCAATAAAATTTTATAGAATCGTCGCACGTTCATTAAACAAAAAAATCAGATACACAATTACTTATGTCTTTTCATAAATAACTGTCATAACGATTTTAGAATAATTTTCCTAGAAACTGTAATAGGTGTTGCAGGAATTATTTTTAGCTACATCACTATAGAGTGAAGTCTAGTCTAGTTCCCGACGTCATCACCTTTATGAATACTTTAGATTCTGGTGCTTGCACATCGTACACTTTGGGCCAATAAAAGGTAATGCTCCAAAAATCCACGGCTTAACGGCTTAGTAAGGAAAATCCTAGTTTGAGGTCACGTTTTAAAAAGTATTGTAGCTATTTCTTGGAACGATGCTAGTTGTATATTTTAGTAGATCGATAGAATCGGTAATGACTTGTTTCCGTGTATCAACTACTTGTTCGTTTTATCGAAGCAATTGTTAATAAATTGAATTCTGTTTTGTGTCTTCGATTTGTGCGAGTATTCTTCTTTCACATGAAGATTAAAATTCAATTACACTTGTTTGAAAATAGTTTAAAAAAGCTGGAAAGGCGTTGGAGAAAACGTATGTAATAGAGCCTCGTTGATTTCAGCTCAAATGGTAACCTCGCACAGTCGCACAGAAAACCTGAAATGACAGTATTCGTGCTGTCGTGTTTACTTGGTGAGTGCGAGACCGAAGACCTAACGATGTAGTAGCATTATTAGGTCGCAAGGGTATGGGTCACTATACTGATGTGTTACGACCACCCTCTCAATTTTTGTTCTCTTCTCTCAATTCAACCCTCAAATATTTGAATGAAATCCGCATTCGTTCTTATCTATCTCAGATTAGAACAAATGTGGATCATTTGTATATTAGAACTGGCTAACCCGTCTGTCAGTACGAATAAACTTTCTAGCAACATTTTCATTGTTGCTCGGTACCTATTGAATAACGTGATGTTTTATTTTGTTATAACCTTTCCCCATAAATGAGGTATCCAATACTAAAATAATTAGCGAAATCAGTTCAGCCATTCACGCGTGATACCGTGATCAAGGGAAATAGAGATTCATTTATATACGTATCTATATAATGTATTCAATGATACCAACGTAAAGATAGGTTTATACCGGAACCGATTCCGTGGACAAAAGATGTTATATTGTTAATGTAATAATTTTGGTATCGAAATCTTTCAAACTTATTTTAGCCTACCAAGGGCAGTCCTTCCAAGAAGTGATTTTAATTAACGATTTCACAACTGTCTATTTTTAGTTCTCTGAGCTGTAAACCATCCTACGCTTTTTTTTGCTTTACCGAGATAGATAATTTTTTTTTACATGTAGCTGGTATGTGTGAAGAATAATACTTATCAATTGGTCAAGTACCTTCGTTTTAAGGGTTCCGTAGTTGAAGTCTCGGAAACCATTTAGTTTCGTCATATCCGTCCATTCGTCTTCGGCTTACCTTACAGACGGTAAGTGTTAGAAGGATGAAACTTTGCATGAAGATGTGTATTTACACCTCGATAAAGTACTAAAATAAAACCATGAAATATATATGTTTTTGAGGTACCTCCCTTCCACGTAAAGTGGGGTTGATTTTTATTTCTCGCATCTACTCCATAGTAACTTCATATAAATATGATGAAATCATAAGTGAATTATTCATAGTAATAAATATCAATTTAGAAGACGGGGTCTGCTAAGTCCATATAATCCACATGCCATTATGGGTGCCTACGGAAACCTATTCTATACGTGGCGTGACACGCACTTGGCCTATTTTTATTCATATATGACTGATGGTTAAAGAATTTTCGTTGAACGGCTTCGCCTTTCGATAGTAGGGTAATAACCTAACTTTCTTGCGGAGAAACTGGTGAACTACAAAATGTTTGTACAGTTGGGTAGTTTCTTTTTATTGAATATGGGGAAATGAGTACACATATCGCCTGATGGTAAGCGATTATCGCCGCCCATGGACACCCATAACACCAGAGGCGTCACAAGTGCGTTGTCGGCCTTGGGGGATAGGGAGGGGGATGAGAGGAAGGGTTGGATTATGGGCATCCGGTATCCTCACTAACTCGGTGAAACACAGCGCAGGCGCTGTTTCACACCGGTTTTCTGTGAGGCCGTGGTATCACTCCGGTTGAGCCGGCCCATGCATGCCGAAGCGTTGTAATGCGCAAAGGTTATCAACGCGGAGTATTCTCAAGAGCTCAACCTACGAGTAAATTACCAATAGTGCGCTGACACCTCTAAGCTTTCCCAACGTCTTGGTTTAACGATACAAGACCGTACAGCTCCACAGAATTTGACTAATGAATATCACATGTAATTAATTGTTTATATTTTCATATAATGAAGACGGGGCTTTTTGTGATACCAAAAAGTCTATACGAATTCAATTTTTCCAATTAATATTTCAAAATTAAGATTATTTTTAATATTTTAAATACTACTAATATTATACATAGGTAAAGTTTCTAACTTTGTTTGTATGGTTGTAGGGCGCAATCTTCGGAAGTATTAGTCCGACATAATTCTCATGTCACGTTGTTGCTTGTGTCTTGCTGGCGTATCGAAGATAGAATAGTTAATATCACACTTGGACTCATAGGAGCCGAGCATAATTAATAAAAGAAGCTGAAGAAGTTTCGTGGGTCAGCTAGTAGGTTAATATATATTTTTTAATTTGAGTATCGAAACCCACGAAACAAGTTTTCTAAGATGAACATGACATGCACAATATTTTGATGATGAGACTAAATAAAATGAAAAAATAATGTGGTAAATAGTGTGTATAAGCACGTTGATACTAAAATAAAACAATATTATATTTGTTACCCAAATAAAATACAGAAAGAAACGAATAAACGTAGAACTTGTCGTTTGTTTTATCTTGACTCATTACCGACCCTTACGAATGCTGTAACAATCTAACAAAAAAATGAGAAAGAAATATATTTGCTCTTGGGACTAAATAAGTCCTCAAAATTATTATTCCGTTTCTTGTTATAAAATAAAATGGTATGGTATTCATAATGTTACCTATTCCTACTTTAGGAATTAGATGTAATGTATGTCCACACATATATTATTTGTACCTATATTAACAGCCCAATGCTGGACACAGGCCTCTACGTAGATAGGAAGCTTAGGCCTACTGTTCCATGTTTGCCATTTTATAGTATAAAAATGCAAGAAGTCATTTGCTATTATTTAAAACGCAAATGAATGATTTTGGTTTTGTAGGCAAAAATTTAATATTTATTATTAACATACATATTAATAATATTCGGCTATGTTAACCCATTAGAGGCCAAATGATACGTACTGATATTTTTAAATTACCATTATTTTTTGTTCATATAAGAATAAAAACAAAATATTAGGATACAATAAAAAGTAATTTTTACACAAAGCAACAATCAGTAATATGGTTGAACTCGATTGAGTACAATGACTTCCAATAGGTGAATTATTATCAAAGATAATACCATCAATTTGTGTGTGTATGATTTGCAAATAAAATTTTACTATATTTTAAAAAGATCATTGCAGTCAAACAATTTGAGAGAGACATTTACTGCTCAAAAAAAAGGAAAAAAATATTTTTATATATGATTTTTTCAAACCAGTAAATGATATTAGATAAATAGCCTACTTCCAGTTAGCTTAATTTTTCTTTTTTGTCCCTCAATAACTATATAACCTTGAATAATATCAATGAATTTAGAACATGCGCTAAGTTTGTGAAATCAAAACATCATTAAACCTATTTACTTCTACCTCCACAGTGCCGAATCTTCTTGGTGTACTTTTTTTAATTTGTCTTGCCCGCGCTTTTTTCTTTCGCCACGTCATATTATTAAAACCTAAGGTTCAAAACAGGAAACTTAAAAACAAGTGAAAACCTAAAATGAGTAATTCTAGCGACGAGGAAGTTTATTTGAAGCCAACAGTACTAATTGTTAATAATGCGCAAATGAGCTTTCTCCCTCAATAATCACGCGACAAGTATTTGAAACAGTACGATACGTTTAACACGTGGCGACTTTATAAGGAGCCAAAACTTTCTTAGAAATCGTTTTGCTGGGATATTTTATCTCGACTTAAGTAATTGTAACTGTTCTTAATTATACCAGAGTATTATTTGAAATAATTTAAAGATAATTCTGTAATAATGACCTATTATAATGTAGTATAAAGTCAAATAAAAGTATCTTGTGATTGTAAATGCTTTTTTTTGGATTTAGTCATTTCGTTGAGATGGGATGAAAGTTTCGTGTTGCACTCGAGTGCAAAGAATTTTCACCTCGTGCTCTTTAGATTCCCTCACTAATACTCAGGATTTTAATTTTTGATCCTTCAATTTTAAAATCCTTCGCTTGCTCGGTCATCAAAATTGACGACGCGGCTATAAAGCAACTTTGCACTCTTGTATGTTATAATAACTGTTTCCCACATTTTTTTCAATCCCATGTTTTTCACTCGGCAAATTTGAAAATAAAAATTTCAAATTTCCTTTTTTTGCTTTTTAGCTGATAAAGAGAAAAAGAGAATCTTTTTTGAAGGTTTTTTTACCCTTTCTGTATTTTTATTTTCTCGTTTTTTGAATAAATCAAATGTAGCCCAGAGGTGCATCAAACATTCGTAGTACGGATATTGGTGCGATTCATTTTTTACTTTTTCTGCGAAGCTGCGTGACAAAGATTTTTTTGTATCTGTAAATGAAAAATAAACATTGGTAAAATTTGTATGTTTTATTTTTAAAATGTTTCATCAAGTATGATCTCAGTTCATCAGTTAGGGCATTAGTAAAACCGAATGATTTAGAGTACATTAAGGTTGCCTGGAAGAGATTGCTTTTGGCAATAAGGCCGCCCTTTGTACACTCTAACATTTTATGTACTCTCTTCTAACTGTAATATTATAGTGTGCAAATAAAGAGTTTTCTATCTATCTATCTACATCATTATTTTTTGGAGTACCTTTATATATATGTTTACAGTGCAAGTAAAGCTAATTCTGATATGTTTGTTAGCTAAAATTGTTATAGATTCAAACAGGAGTGGTTACCGAGGGAAAACACCAGAACATTCCATAATTACAAACAAAAATATTGAAATACACGATAATAACAAAGACATTGTTTCCCTGAATAGTTACAACGGAAAAACACTCCTTGGTTTACAATATAAAAAAATAAAAATGGCGCCTATTCAAAGGACATTTCATATACAAAAGGATAATTTCCCTTTAGTTTTCATTATGTACAGTGGCTATTGTAATCCACAGCCGCGGTTTAAACATTCCAATTTGCAAATGCACAGCCTTTAATTTTCCCTAATTGAACGTTTTATGTCGGCACTACAGGTTAACGTTAAGTTGATCACTGCGTTGAAAGGGTTTGACCGTAAAATATAGCTCAGCACGTGATACGATGAAGTTCTAACATTTTCTCTAATTACTACGTTACGGCTAGCAGTGAATTGAAAGCTAAAGTTTAATATTTCACACACAAGCGTGTGAATTTTGCAATGCTCTCTATACGATGCAAAGTTAGGTACTTTCTTCGCCCTGTGATTTTAATAAGGCTTGTCTTTAGGATCATTATGGCGGTTATTTATTCTAGATGTTTTTCTAACGCCATGGCAACAGCGACTTTTCTCGCAGAAGTTTGTTGTTTTGAATTATTATCTATTATATAAAATTCTTGAATCACATTTTTAGTGTTTATACTCCTCCGAAGCGGCTCGACTGATTTTGATGAAATTTTATATGTATATTCAATAGGTACAAGAATAGGTTTATGACTACACCCCTATTTTTACACCCCTAAGTGTTAAGGGTGGTTCACCCCAATTTTTTTTCTTTTTATATTTTTTATGATGTGGAATTAAAACATTCATTTAAGCCTAAATTTTGACTCTCTTACCACCTTTCGGTAATTTTGAAAATATTCACGGCAATAAATATGGAGGTACGAAGTTTGCCGGGTCAGCTAGTATTTTTTATAAAAGTATGAAATGCGTTCTAGGTACTCTAACACATTCTGATGTATATAAACTAAATAAAACATTGCTCCTCCATCCTCTGTATAGAGTTGTAGTATGATGTTTCATAACACTTTCCTCAATAAATAGGCTCTCTAATACAAAAATAACTATTTAAATCTGACTGATAGTTCCAGAGATTAGCGCCATTCACACTAATATTATAAATTCGACGTTAATATCTTTGTTACGCTTTCACGGTCAAACCGCTTCACTGAACCGCTTCAATAGTATAATAATAATCGTATGGAGATACTTTAATATTTGAGGTAGGCAATTCAAGTAAAGCGTAGCTTTTACCGCAATAACCAAATTGTCTAGTCAAACCTTAAAACTCCAGGTATATATATATTTTTTATATTTTCATTTCTACTTAGATCTAAATAGCTCATATGAATTTGTTAATGTTTGAACTATATGTTGTGTTTTACCCAAGAAAACGATAGATTTAAATTGCAGGTGTCTTACTATTTTCCTCGCATTTTTTGCGTTTTTTCTCTCCATAAATAGCTTACTTATACCTTAACGAAAATTTAAAAAAATAGAAATAGCCGAAATGGCCGAGCGGTTCTCGAGTTTTTCGCTTAGCTTAGATTTGGCGACTTACTTTTATTTATTTTACATACTAGCTGACCCGGCGAACTTTTAATCGCCATATTTTTCTTCCAGTTGTGTACACAGTTGCAGACAAAAAACTTTTAATTTTCATCTTTGTCCCAACAATAACAAACACATCATTATCATCATCATCAGCCTATCGCAGTCCACTGCTGGACATAGGCCTCTCCAATTTCACGCCACTTGGTTCGATCTATGGCTTCTCGCATCCAGTTCCTGCCAGCCGTCCTGCGCAAATCATCGCTCCACCTGGCCTGTGGACGTCCTACACTACATTTGCCGAGACGCGGTCTCTACTCAAGAACTCGTTTACCCCAACGGTTATCGGTTGTTCGGCAAATGTGACCAGCCCACTGCCACTTCAGCTTGCTAATCCTGTGGGCTACGTCGATGACCCTGGTTCTTTGTCGGATCATCATCATCACAAACACATGGACATAGCATAAATTTTTAGTTACAAGGTTTGTATGGAACCCTCGGTATGCGAGTCCGACACGCACTTGGCCGGTTTTTTATTTGACAATGAATATGGCGGTACGAAGTTCGACGGGTCAGCTAGATTCCAATAAAAATGTGTCTATCTTGTAAACGTTACACAAAAGATTTTTTTTATTTTGTGTTCAGTGAGTAACCTGTTCAGAGGTGAATATTGAGTCAATAGTTTCCTAAACTTTCCTATTTCCTAGCTTTATTTATATAAACAGTTTTACATTGTCCTTGAAGGAGGAAGTATGTTATTTTGGTACCGTAACGTTTGGTCTCTTTAAAGGGTAATTAGTAGGTCATACGCTACGTTGGTACTTAACGATAGTACGTCGATGTATGCTTATGCCAGAGTATTCAACAAGTACTCTAGATTCATCGTAGTCAAGAAACATATTCGTATATATCGCTCAAGCCACGCTTCGGCATGAATGGGCCGGCTTGACCGGAGTGATACCACGGCCTCACATAAAACCGGTGTGAAATAGCGCTTGCGCTGTGTTTCACCGAGTGAGTGAGGATACTGGAAGCCATACCCCAACCCCTTCCCAATCCTTATCCTCTTCTCCATCCCCCAAAGGCCGGCAACGCACTTGTGAGGCCTCTGCAGATGTCATGGGCGACGGTAACCGCTTACCATCAGGCGATACGTCTGCTCGTTTTCCTGCTACCCCATAAAAAAAAAATTATATCTGCATTAAAGAAATAGTCTTTTCATTAGGACTATGAAGAGTCTTAATGACACCGTTTTCTACAGATGTATTGCAGAAATGAACCACTCACGTGTTTATAAGTCTGAAAATAATCTGCCTAATCGTATTAGGGAACAGTAAAAACCAATACAAATAACCAACGTTCGTAATTGTATTATGACACGATTTTACGACACAAGAAATAGGGTAAAAAATACAGTTATGTGGTCATGACCCTAATTCGTGTAAATAAACGAGTTGTCCAAACTAATTCTGATGGAGATTAAGATTTATTCTCTTTATTTATTTGTATATCGTAATAATATTCCACAAAGCTATAGAATAGAGTGTAGATACATGACTTAAATTTTGACAAACATTCTTATTTGGGAGCGAAAATAAAATATGCGAAAAGCTTTTGGTCTATGAAGTGAAAAAAAAATAAGTAAGATAAAATGCAAGATAATAAGATAAGATAGAAGAAGCAACTTTTCTGTCTTACAGTCAGTACAAACTGCCGACAGTCCACCCTATACGTATCCATAAAGATTTACATTCTCACCTCAAACTAGTTTCTATCTTAGGTAGCCTGCTCCGTACGTAGAACAATAAATTACCAAAATTAACAACTCATACAAAAGAAAAAATAAAACTTTACCCTTAAACATCAAATGGTCATGAAATATAAGACCTTAGTCCAGGGGAATTTGATTTTTTAACATCAGTACTTAAATATGTTATAAAATTAACCTTACTTTAATCCGTACTAATGTCATCAATTCGAAATTAATATCTGTCTGTCTCTCTGCCTGTCTAACTGTTACGCTTTCACGCTATAACGCTGAACCAATCTAAATAAATTTCGGTGTAGAGAGAGTTTGGACATTCGAGCAAAGCATGGGTTGCTTTTTTGTCGTTGGAACCATGGTGAAATGGTAGTAGAAAGATAATAAACTATTTTACGCCCGCGGCTCCGCCCGCGTATGTGTCGGTTATCGCGGCAAATAGTAGCCTATGTGTTATTCTGATATATCAGCTATATTACTGTAAAGTTTCATCCAAATCCGTTCAGTAGTTCTTACGTGAAAGAGTAACAAACATCCTCATAAACTTCCACATTTATAATATTAGTACAGATATAAAATGTCTGTAATCATTTAAATCTAGAAACAAACTTGCCTCGTTGTGGTTGTTTGTGACATTCTCTGGTAATCAAATTGAGTTTCAAAAACGGATCACCCTACTCACTGTCAATATGTTTTATAGAAAGCAACTAATCAAATCTAATGGGCCAACGTCTTACTATAATTACCAATCCATCTACGAAATCGTCTTTACGGTGACAAAACCGTCAGCTTTTGAAGAAGGTCGAAACCCAAAATAGAATTGTAAGTTTTCCGTAAACGAATTATTTAACGGCAATCTTTGATTAATTAATGATGAAATAGAGATGATCTTTTCTTTTTATATCAAAAAGAAATTTAATTAGCTTGAAACGGCTTAGGGTATTTTGCTCCGAATCTATTTTAGTCATTCTAGTTGAAATTTGGCCACTGAGCAATTCATGTGACTCATCTAGGATATCTTTCGTAAATTTAATGTATTAATTAAAATTGTTTTATACTCAGGACTAAATACTTGGATAGGCTTTTATTTAATTTTATCCACAAAAAATATCTAGTTAAAATAAGTAAAAACTTAAATTTATTTGAAAAATGCTTTTTTATTATTTTTATATACTTTTATTATTAAGAAGATAATATGATAATTAATATTTTGAAAATCTTTAGGGCTAAATTCTCGTTGGCAAATTGTAGCCGTTAACCCTGCAATGCGGCTTGTTTTTTTGACATTTATCATAGCGCGCACAGGAATACCGGTTCAGTATGCCGTAATAGGTTTTTTGGAACATTACCAGGTTTCTTTTTAGTTTCAAGTTGGAAGTTTTTAGTTTAGACTTGCTACAAGGTAGGTCGACTTCCTACTTACTAAGCATATCTGAGATTACACTTATTGTTTAAGTGATTAAAGTTGTCAGTATGACGGAAGGAGAACACAAAAGGATTTTTTCTATTAGACAAATTAAAATTAAAAAATTTTAAAAAAAACCAAGCACTTAATCGAGTAATGATACGCCAAACACACACACACACACACACACACACACACACACACACACACACACACACAAATACACATATACACACTCACAGAGAGAGAGAGAGAGAGAGACAGACAGACAGACATCGACGTCAAACTGTCAAACTAATAAAGTCGGGGGTTAAAAATAGAATGTTTACTGTCAGAAATATAAACAGCTTATATATAGCGTCTCATTGATAACAGCAACATATGAAAATAACTATTTATTTTATTAACTCCAATTTATATTTCATCACAGTACAGTAAAATTCATTTTCACTTATACACAACAAAACTGAAGTTAAAAGTTAACTCATTTCATCATCATCATCACAAAAGATGTCCACAGCTGCACATATACCTCTTTCATAGTCTATAGAAAATATTTTCTTTTCTAGCGAGAAAATTCTAACACCAAGTTAACAATGTCTCGACTTTAAAGTTGTTAGTCTGAATAAACTATAAATATCTCCGGGCTTAGGATAAAGATCTCTCATTGAAATTATTAACGGTTAAGTTTGCTATTCTTCTTTTTCTTCGCATTAGGATTTAAAAGTCTGCTAGACGAGTTCTTAAACAAATGTTATATTTAGCTAGTTTCAATTAAATATTTATAGAACTTTTTTTAAAAAGACATCTTCCGCCTTGGGGATATAACTTTACAAAACATGAAACGGACTCAAAGAACACCCAGACTCAGAACAACAATTTGTGGATCACACAGTGTTGTCCTATGTGGGATTTGAACCCATAATTGAGAAATGACTAGGCAAACCGTGCAGTCAATTTTCTTAAGTTTTGTGGAAAGCAAGAGCAGAAAAACTTTATAAACTTGTAGAGTTTTCCCCTTAAAAAATATTCTATTCAGTTGTTAGCATTTGTCCAAACTCTGAGTTAGAACAGATACATAAAAATACTACTTAATGACCCTTTATTTGACACTATCAAAGATCATCGTCCAAACCCATTTATATCATCTAATACAAACACGAATGGCGCTACTTCTGAACTGTTAGAGAGGTAATTTTTATTGCCTTTGTTTATAATTAAACATAGAATAATAAATTTATGTGTTTAAAAGAGGAGTTTCATACCCAAAAAAGGTTGTTTTGCTCGTACCAGTGAACTGAATAAAGTTAACTGTTAGGAGAAGTAGATGGAAGCTAGCCTAACGTAAAACTGTAAGTAGACTTTATATTTTTTGTTTTTACACACACACACACACATATGTACACTTATCATTTGAGTGTAGTTTTACGGACCAGCTATGCCTGAGCTCGAGTAAAAGTAATTTTTTCATCTCTCAAGAGCAGTACTTTTTGTCCATATCTTGTAAAAGTCCTATATATCGTGTACCAAACATGGCCTTCTACATATTTGATAAGGTGTTTAATATAAAAACCTTATTACTCCAAAGCCCTTACTTTATAATGTCAAATGAAGAAATGTTTTTATGTAAACAAAGACTTTTAATGGGTGTTAAAATAATGTTTTTTCCGAGAAACAGTGAAGCCAACATTAATAAAATTCTTCAGTCAAGAAACGTGAAACTTTTTCACTCCAGTCTTCTGGCGAGTCGGAGCATTTTTTCTCTCTCAACTTAATAAACACAAGAAGAATTTAATAAAAGCGTCATATTTGGAGTATCACGTTATGTTTTTATAGAATAAGATTGTTGTGTAGCTGGATACCACTAGATATCGGGGATGTTATTGTATCGGTGGTGGGGTGCAATTTCGAAATAGGAATATGTTTTTCCGATAAATAAGTGTCGAGTTCTTTAGTGGAGACCGCGTCTCGGCAAACGTGGTGTGGGACGTCCACAGGCCAGGTGGAGTGATGATCTGCGCAAAACGGCTGGCAGGAGCTGGATGCGAGAAGCCAAAAATCGAACCAAGTGGCAAGAAGTTGGAGAGGCCTTTGTGAGCAGTGGCTGATGATGATGATGAAGTAACTGTTTTTGAATATGTTAATTGTTCTGTGAGTGCAGTTATAGGTTTAAACATAAAAATATGTATAATTTATTTAATGGCTAATGGATCGAACGTTTATCTATCTTTATATATATATAAATCTTCTGTGCGTGTGTATGTGACTAAACTCCTCTTAAAGGGCTGAACCGATTTTAATAAAAAAATATGCCTATTCATGAGGATTCGTGGATAGTTTGTGCTAAAAAAAGAAATTAATTGAATTCTCAGCGTTACTTTATACAGCGGGTAACACCGCGGGGCTCATCTAATGTATAATAACTGGTAGGAAACGGCTGGCAGGAGCTGGATGCGAAAAGCCGAGGTTCGAACCAAGTGGTGTGCAACTGGAGAGGTCTGTGTCCAGCAGTGAACTGCAATAGGCCGATGATGATTAAGTAACTATTTAAAAAATATTTCTCTTTAAGAAACAATTGACTTGTACTTGTTTCATATATATACATAGTAGCTTTACTCCACGCCTCCGACCGCGTAGTCTATGTGTTCTGATGTAAAGTATATAACTGAAATGTTTGCGCGAAAGAGTAACAAAATTCCGTACATCTATCTTCACGAACTTTCGCATTTATAATATTATTATTACACCTAACCTTACTATGATAATTAAAATAAAAGAAATGAGGTCTCGGTCATGATTCCCGGGTCGGACCAAATGTTTGTATGTACTGCAAGTATTTGTTTAAGAGTTTTGATATTTTCTATGATATGTATGTATTTACAAAAAAAAGGAATGTATAAAAATATATATATATATATATATTCATTTTTTTGTATATATATATATCAGTTGTTGTACCCATAACAGAAGTTCTGCTTAGCTTGGGGCTAGATGGCGTTGTGTATTATGTGTCCGAAACATTTATTTATTTATCTCTAGATTACCTACCTGTCAAATTTCAGGTCTCTAGCACAAAATCCCATGACATATATAATGTAAACTTGCGAGATCCCTTAAACTCTTTAATCCGGTCCTGTCTCAAAGTTCGTTCTAAGCTGAAATGCCCTCCCTAAGCTAAATTTAATTTCGTTAATACAAACAACCGAAGACTTTGATACGTTAAATTGGTAGGTCTAGTAGATTTGTAATTTCCTTACCTAACATATCTTTCATTCGTGTGTTTCCCGCCTGCTATGATTCTGGATCCTTTAAGCGAGTTGAAAGGAAAGATATGCCACAATAGTGTGAGTCACAATGCTGCATCCAGAATAAGTATAGTGACCACAACTCTTGGATTCCATTCATGCTTCGTCCATACCCCGGGCTTGAGAGTCACTTCAGTAGGCATATTTTATTATAAACGTGCCTTTTAATATTCACCTAGCTAAAAGACAAAGATTTTTCGGATTCTCATTTCTAATTCTCCTGTGTTTGAAAATTAATCAATTGAATCCTAATATCATCTCGAAGATATTAAAGATGAAATCAGCATTATTCTTAAAGAGAAAAAGGGCTCAGTTTTTTGCACATAAGTGCTTCATATCTCCATTATATTGGTTAGCTAAATAAACAGATGAATTTTTAACCTTTATTCAATTACAAAGTTCTTTCAAATGCGGGCTTTTAAACCGTATATCCTATGTCGTTACTTAGTGTTGATTTTTAGGGTTCCATAGTTCACGCCTCGGCACCCCGTATAGTCGTCCGTTCTTGATTTACATTCCAAACGGTTAGTGGTAGAAAGATGATTATGATGCTTGATGGATATGTGCATTTATCACATCGACAAAGTACTAAAATCATGAAAACTATTTTTTTGGGGTACCACCTTATACGTAAAGGAAATGTTTTTTTTTCTCACGTTTGCACTATAGTTTGGGGTATCAATAGACAGATACTTAAAAAATTGAGAGGTTGCTAAGACGATTTTTTAATTTATGTATCCACTTGCGGGATATTCAACTTAAAAGCGCATTTTTTTAATTAAAATAGGGCGAGCCTTTCTAAACTAAACCGCTGACACGAAGAATCTGAAAAAAATCACGTAGGTAATAAATACCGTTCTAAATCCACCTGCCACTATGGGTAACTACGGAACCCTATTCTCTGCGTGGTCTGACACGGCCCTGGTTTTTATTATTTGAAGAAGCATCGAAAGGACCTCAAACTAAAAACAAAAATAAAAGTTACGTACTTTAATAACAAGACTCACGAATAAATATTGAAATTCTTCATGCGCAATGATATGCGCTACTGGTTTTGTTTTCTGTGAATTCTAATGTTTTGGTTAAATCGGAAATGTTTGTATATGCATAAATATTGTATGCGAATAATAAAACACGTGTTTTATAAGAAAAATGTGGAAACAACATTTCATATATTATATTGTCAGAATTGAACAAATGGCTGAAAATACGAGACCTATATACTAAAATATGGTAACATTTCATTAAACTTTCTAAAATAATTTGAATTTACAAACATCTGTGTCCCTATTCTGGTGTGAACGTTGTTTGTACTTGCCCGTCTAACAAGGATCACATTCGAGAAACTTTTAAAAGCCAGTAAGCCTCAGCTTGCTATGAACGAAATCACAGCCTACTAAAGTATATTTCACCCTTTTGACGACACATTATGTACATTTGCAGCGCGTAACGACACGGGCACGGCTCACAATTTCCATTAAGGCGCGCCGTTATATGAACAGCCCAAATTTTATAGCCTGTATGCAAACTTGGTCTTTAAATTTTAGTCTTTAGAGTTGAATTCTAATTGTTACATAAACGCATTTATATCCTAAACCTTCGGGTCTCATGCCTAGCCCCGTGTAACACATATCGAATTAGCAAAAGGACGGTATCTTAGTGCAATTAGCTTCAACATATTAGGTGTCCCTGGTTGGTCGCTGTTTATTTATATGTGGTCTTCTTGAACTTACTTTGTATTACATTCAGTTTGTTGAGACAAAAATCAGGCATAAATACATAAATATACTTTATTTAAAAAATGGAGGTTTGTGCGTAACTAGTTGAATCAGATTTTTACTTCTTTTGTGTATCCAGTTAATGCGTAAGCATTACGGTACGGTAACGTAATATTATAAATGTTAATAAGAAACTATTATATTTGAACGGTTAAACATTGCTATTTAGATTTAAAACAAGCCGAACTTTCTCTACTCTCTGAACTATAGTGATCTGAAACTGAAATTTCTTAATGTTTAAATATTTTACTACTTTGTCATTTTGACAGCAACGTTGCTGGTCGTCGTGGTTGGACCAAAGCAATTTATTTCACTTGTAATCAAGAAAGCGAAACGTGAAAGTTGAAGTAATAGTTTTTATGCTTTGTATAGGATTAAAACGATGGATAATAATGTAAACAATTAGAAAACTGGACCGTGATGTTTCCGGCTATCAATTAAAATGCTTTTTTTAGAACACTTTTTTAGCAAGCTGAAATTGGCTAACAAGCATACAGCTCGCCTCTTACACAGCGGTAAAAATACTTGTAATAATGTGGAACAAAACACTACTATTTCAAACAATGTATTTTTGTGTTCATATGTTGTTAGTGAATTAGACTGACTTTAATATAGAACTTCATCTAAAGATTATTCAGGAATTAAGCTTCATCTGTTTATCCAACGAGGCACGGAGGGGATAATAATTTATTAAAATTGTTACCATACTCACAGCGAGTAGCGACGGTTTCACATCGTATTAGCTACTGTGAAATTCCCCGGGTGAAATGTACGCTAACCATTCACCCGTCCTTGTTTCGCAGGATGAGATTTTTATTATTCGCGCTGAATAATGTATTACGCTTATTGCTACATTAATTTTAACATATAAGCTCCAAAATATATGTACAAATAAATTATACATCGAGGTTATGAATGAAAGTGCTGAGTGTAAATTAATGCATAAGGAGAATAAATTGGCTATCTCGGTTACAAACGGCAAAAAGTAAATGAACTCGTAATTATTTTTGTCTGTAAGTATTAGAGATCTGAATAAAAGCGTAAAGCGAGTACAATCAGCATGCATGCAGAATATTTTTAAACAGGATTCGCTGTCAGTTTTAACATAGACACTATTATAAAATTTTCGAATGAATTAATGTCTCTTATTTCTGTTAGAGGGCAAATATTTCGTTAATTATTTTTTATTATTAATAAAATTTGAATCGCGTCTAAAATAGAAGCCAGCGATTTTGTTGCGTATGTGCGGTTGAAGTTATTATTCGTAATACAATCGCTTATATCATAATAGTTATCAGTATATGCCTGCGCACTGTTACAAAAAATTGGAAATTAAATCCAATCAAAAGCAATCAAGACATAATATAGCTACTTATTCTTTAAATTTACTTAATAAACTCTTTCGTCTTGTTTTGACATTATAGTATTAATGATAATTAAACCAGTAATCTGCATCCATGCTAATATTGTGAATGCGAAAGTAACTTGTCTATCTGTTACGCTTTCATGGCTAAACTACTGCACCAATTTCAATGAAATTGGCATGGAGATACTTTGAATTTTGAGAAAGGACATAGATTACATTTTATTATGATAACCGACATGCACGTGCACCGAAGTTTCGAGCAAAAACTAGTAACAAATAATAAATAAATAATAAATATTACGGACATCTAACACACAACGCCATCTAGTCCCAAGCTAAGCAGAGCTTGTATTATTGGCACTTGACAACTAATATAATTACATATATACTTTCATTTTTTGTAACTACATACAAATCATTCATAGAAAACATCGAAACTCTTAAACAAATATTTGCAGACCTTAGAAACATTTGATCTTTCCCCGGAATCGAACCCGAGACCTCAAGCACAGCAGTCCCCTACATTACCACTGCACCAATATTCAATATTTTTAATTCAGCTAATATTTTTACTATTTACTTGATTTGAAAAAGGCACAGATTTTTGTTTCAAATACTTTTTACCAAGTTAATTATATAACTTACGCTTTTTTATATCTGCATTACAATACGATATTAATGTTATAAAATAACGGATAAAAAGAAGAAATAGAGTCGAGTGCTCATCACCTTTCTCACTTTACGTCTGTTTTAATTTATTTATTTATTTATCTTCATTACGTACATATTACAAAACATAAAATAAATTAAAATTATTTTAATTTTATTGTTATTTTCATGTAAATATTTACATTATATTGAAATATATTGTAAATATTTACATTATATTTCAAAATATAATGTAAATATTTACATTATATTTATGAAATAATTTATTTTAATTACGAATGTAGATTATACTGCTATAGAAATTTTTGATACGAAGAAATAGACTACTTGTTCACTTCGCTATATTCGATAAAACGTCAAACCGAGAACGTGCTAAAAAAATTATTTAATAAGAAATATGTAATCAGTGTCCTGATGAATAAACTCCCTACTCGTAGTATTATTAATAATATACTAGATTGTTATACGTTTTGAAAGTCCAATCTAATAAACTCTGCAGTATATTGTATATACTACCAGTACTGTTGTGTAAAAACTCTCTAAACTGAACTAAAAATTAGTTTTATTCTATCCAACGATGTTCTAATTGTCTAATATGGACTAAAATAAGATATTTCATACATAAAATACACGTTATATAGATACATACACATACAAAAATATTATTTTAAAAATCGCTTCACTAAAATAAGAGTATACAAGAAAATTTTAGAGAAATTTTAGATTAGTGACGAAACAACAGAAATTGTACCAGTATTTGTACAATCACACATTTTGGTGACCGTACTCTAAACGTAGACCACTATTGTTGCTGACCCGTCGTTTTTGTTGACGAAATATTTAAACAGGTTCATTATCGCCCAAAATCGGCTGTTGTAATGTTTGCTTATGTTTATTGAAAAAATAAGTTTGCCTAAATATTTAAAATATTTCAGTTGATAATTATTAGATTCGAATATTAAGCATTCCGAAACATCATGTTTTTCTCACTTTAATACTCAATTTTTGAAATATTATCTATGTTAAATACCTATACATTTTGTGGGAAGTAGATAAGGTATATTTGCATAGTCAAACTTAAACAATGTCAAACGAAAAATTTGGCGCTTAGGAACTGACTACGTGGACTCAATATAGCGTATAATGTAACAAAAACCAGGTTTAAGCATTTCCTCCCAATTCTGATTCGAGTTGCGGTTATCTAACAGCGATGGTGATGAGTTACCCTACAGTGACTTTTCAGCTCGTTCGCTACAGTCGCTGTATTTACTTTGATTTAGAGCTTTGATGGATTTATCACTAAATTATTCTGATGTATACATATATAAAAGTACTTTGAGCACTGGACCCTCGCCAAGTTGTAATTCTATAAATGTAAGTTAGAAACGACGAAGTGACGTCTTCATAACGATGTCATGTGGTCAAAACAAATTAGGCAGTTATGTCGACGCAAAACAATTACAAATTGGCTAAAGGAACTGATTTTAATTTCTGTACATCTAAAATGTTGAGGTCTACATCGCACTAAAGTCGACTACATACCTAAAAAAATAATTCGTGGAAGTAAAGTATATACTGACGTGTATATTATTAAAAAAATATAGCGCTTGATGTATGGTAGCGGCCTCAAATTTAATCTTTTAGTGGCGGGCATCGCATAAACGTAAGGAAAAGTAAAAGCCCTTAAATACAATAATGATAAACGAGAAGCTCACACGATAAACGGTTTAATCTCTTTAAGTGTGACTTCAGATATATTGAGACCATAAAATGTACTGAGAGAGAGTGAAATAATGTACCATTATTCTATTTCTATTACTTGCCTTTTTCCGGACTTAGCTAGCGTTGATCATTCTTTTAGGAGGTTATTTTCATAAGAGAGGCACAATGGCAACCGATTAGGTTAATACATAGCAAATTTAAACAATTCCCAAGCTGGTAGAGCTACGCTGATGCACGAATAGACCGGCTCGACCGGGGCGGTACTATCCTCTCACAAAAGACCAGCCTAAGCTGACAGTGTTCATGCTTTCGTGTTTCGTTAGTGAGTGCAAGACCAGGGCCCGATAATGCAGAACTATCTCAATAATGTGGGTCACCATGCTACATTATTGCATTGATTGCAGTCGCAATGAGTGTGATGATTACTAACTCTTGGATTCTGATCATGCTTCTCATCAAGCAGAGTAGAGTCAGTTTGATAGGTTAATCTAATAATGTTAATAAAGCTAAATCCTAGCCTAGTCTTAGATGGGTGACCATTCTTAACATATCGTAACCCCTCCGTGCTACAGAGAGCACATTAAACCGTTAATCCCAGCTGCTATATGAACATCTTTGGAAATAGTTACGGGTAGTTGGAGCCCTAAAAATTATTTTTACTATTACGATGAAGTGATAGGCGTCTAAATACCTCTCAGGTTGTAACGAGTAAGATCGAGGGGAAAAGATTTAGAGTCAGTAGCCCGCTGAGCTGGGTAGATCAAATTTGCTCTACTATCATCCATGCTGTCCGACACGCGTATTGTGCCACCGCTCAGGACAGGGACAGGTGGTAAGCTGTCACACACAGAATGGCTCCAAATAGAGACGACCCTCAGTATTGAGTGATACAACACTAGGAAATACTAGGTACTACGATGATAAAGGTTCTAGCTACAAAGAAAACTTAGAATATACTTTATTTGCTTAATTTGGCTATATAATTGGTCACAAAAATATTATTTGCTGATAGAAAACATTTATAGTTACTACCCTATATAATTTTTGTGTTTAAAACCTTTCAATTCACTTTCCAAAACAGAAGTATTGGTAGATCCTAGTCTAGTTTGCCTGATATTTTTTTATTTTAACCTAATATGTAATGTTATATTATTAAGTCTGACTTAAAATTGTGCAAACCACAGTCAGGTAAATACTAAACTGACCATAGATTCAGAAATTATTTCATATTTCTGCAAGTACACATCGGTTTACCGTTTTATATGAAAGTAGTTCGAGAGAACTAAAAAGATTATGATACTAACACCTGTGTATTCGTATAATAGCTAATCCCACTGCGGCACAGAACATTTACAGTTATCAAAAGTCGTTTCACGTTCGTGGAATTAAGTCCCAAGTTTATATCAATCATAGAGACTGCTATCTATAACTATTCAATCATGAAATAATGATCTAGAAGTTTCTTTTAACTTTTTAATTATGATAAATAAATATTTTTGGACATCTAACGCACAACGCCATTCAGTCCCAAGCTAAGCAGAGCTTGTGTTATGGGTTCTAAACAAATGATATAAATACATACATATATAGATTTTTGTAAATACATACATATTATACATAGAAAACATCCAAACTCCGAAACAAATATTTGCAGATCATACAAATAAAATTACCAGTAGTAAGAGGTATTAACTCCATCTAGCATTTCTTTATCTACCGGAACATTTGTTTGTGTAAAGAAAATTAAACCATTCTGACACTTGATGTAGGTTCTACATAAATTATCATTCAATAAACGATATCTAGTATTATTTATTGAAACAAAGTTAGATACATTAAACGTGAGCTTACTGGACCCTAAATTAATGAAAAGTATATTTTAGGGACCAGATCTAGTAACTAAATAAATAAGTTTGTAATATAAAGACGTTTATTGATTTACTTTTTTGGAAAGAAAAGGTAAACTTTAACTTTTTATCCACCTTTATTTTATTTTAACTTTTTATAAGCTTCGCTAAGATAATTAAGTTACAAGTTATAAATCATCAAGTATGAAGAGATAAATATTAATTTAAAAAATAAGATTGCAAGGGTAAGAAGAAAGGAATGAGCAGTTGCTGGACAACTAAACTAGAAGACTATGCATGAAGTTCATTAGTAACTGTTTATTTACGAATAGATCATGAGTAAATAGTTACGAATAAGTTTAGTGTGATGAGCAGCGGAAAGCACTTATCGTTATAGCTTAGGGGTGTTTACCAATCGGATCGAAATTGATGGAAACATTTTTCCCCCTCTAACTTACAAGCACGTTACACCTTAAGTGTATGCTATTTTACTCTTAACAAGCTCAACAAAGCGTTAATCACAACAAGCTATCCTCAACACTTATTCGCATAGAAAATTCAATTACAAAATACGCCATGTCCCGGTTGCGCCTTGCAAAATTTACTGAATGCCAACAATTTGGCTACGTAACCTAGGTGCATTACATTAATTTCTAGCTGAAAGCTGGGGCATTAATTTGCGTCTGCCTCCACAGGGAAACCGCAAAATACTAGTTCCGTTGCTATTCATAATAAAACCGGTGCAAGCCGCTAAGTGCTTCAACATCTGGGCGCAACGAAATACTATTATGATGACAAAGGCCCGTGAAATAGTACCGCTGTAAGTCATTCTTGTGATAAATACGGTATATTGTTAATTAAAATAGTGCGACGTTGTGATATTAATTGTTTCACAATCTGAGGACAGTTTTCTGACAATTTAGAAAAATCGTTTGAGGTGTTTAAATTGTTATTTAATTAAATTGATGCTTTTTTTATATTTTCCATTTCATTTTTAGGGAATTGGTTTGATTTTATGTACGCTCATTGAAATAGCGATAAACGTTTCTGTTCGGGTAGTTATTACAATTAAATATTTGTATACTTAAACTAGCTGACGCAGAAAACGTTGTTTATCGTATAAAAAAAATGTAGAGAAGAAATTTAGGGGTGGGTCGCCCTTATCATTTATGGGTATAAAAATAGATGCTATCCGATCCTAAAATCTACCCGATATGCACACAAAATTTCATAAAAGTCGGTCCAGCCGTTTCGGAGGAGATTGGTAACAAACACCGCGATATGAGGATTATTTATAGTAGATCTTTTGTGCGTGTGTATGTGACTTAACTCCGCCTAAACGGCTGAACTGATATTAAGGATTTTTCTTGTGTTTATAACTGAGCTTTCTTGAATGGATTAGATTCACAATTCGGTAAAAAAAACATAAAGAATATATTTGTGTAGCTAATTGATTCGACCCGCAAAGTTACCTGCGGGTAAAGTTATATCGCGCCTAACACCGCGGGTTCGTCCAGTATACTAGTAAAAAACGTTGGCTCTCGGTTACACGAGTCTTTGCGAATAATTGTATTTAGCAAATTAACTTATTATAATAATTGTATTTCAACGGAATTGGTTTTAGTATTATTTTAACCAAATTGTAGTTGATAAGCAAACGAAGAGGTGACTTCTACTTATATAGAGGATAATTCTAATTTCTTATTCCGAACTTTTCAACTTAGTTCAATTCAAATTAACATCTATCTGTCGTTCTACATTTACTTTCATTAAAACATATCCTGAAAATCTTAGTAACCAAAAACAGCCGTTTGTAAATTAAACTTTACCAGTGGTCGCCTGGAGGTCGAAATTCGACCATAAATCTTTTAAACTTTTAGTTAGAACTATTTAGAATTTCTCACCACCACACCTCTTTAATCCAAGATTTCATTATGGCTACTTTTGAGATTCAGTATGACAGTATAGACAAAAAATAATAATCTTTTAAGTTAGACTTTGACATATATAAATTTCTGTATGTGTATGACAAATGCGTGATAGTGTGTGTAATGTTTTATTTGTTGATTTAATGTAATTAATAAGCATTATTATTGAAAAATATTAGCGTTCTGCACTTCTCCTACATATAAACTATAAGTGTACCAAATTTCATACTTAAAACTTACGTTCGCGCAATTTTTGTAAAAAAGGGTCCAAAGTTTTTGCTTCACGTATTAATATATAGATTTCCTATGCAATTTATTACTCCAGTTTACAAATAAATGTTTTTATTGCAACGTTTGCACTTTTCCTCTCTTTCCAGTGGCTTCCAATTTCAAAATTATTCAACTATGTTCTTGAACATGACGGTATTTACTCTAGGAATACTTCCAAGAAATTCCAAGTCTCTAGTGTTACCAATTTAGAGAGTGCGCTGTCTCTCAGCCAGTTATAGTTCTTCTTACGACTGCAGGTAAAACTTGACGTATGTTCTCATATAAATAAATCACAGTTTGGTTGTACTGCCAGGGTTACAAAGGCAAAGAACTTTATATGTATAACTAGCTCGCGGCTCCGCTTGCGTGTATGCCAGTAAACGCGGTAAAGAGTAGCCTACGGAGTTCCTCAAGAATTAAAGTATTTCCAAATATTTATTTCTCTCGAAAAACAAGGTTATTTCAATTAAGTCCTAAAGTTTTTAAGAAAAATGGTTAATTTAATCGTGTTTCTTGCATGTACGTCATCGTAAAAAGTTGCAAAAGTAATTTAGAAGAGGTTGTTATTTTGTTTTAAATCGAAACGGAATTCTGAATGTGATTTAAATCATTTATTTTTAAATGAAATACAAGCAAAAGAGATGAGAGACGTATCGCCTGATGGTAAGCGATTACCGCCGCCCATAGAGACCCGCAACACCAGTGGCGTCTGGCATCACAAGTGCGTTGCCGGGCTATGGGGGATGGGGGGGAGGGGTTTTGGCATGGGTCTCCGGTTTCCTCACTCACTCAGTGAAACACAGCGTAAGCGCTATTTTAAACCGGTTTTCTGTGACGCCTATCACTTCGGTCGAGCCGGCCAATTCATGCCGAAGCGTGGCTCTCTCATTGTAAAATTCATTGAAATTCGATTAAATTCATTCAAATGTTTAGCTTAGCCCACAAAGCTAACCTTTTTAATCTTCATATTGCATAATTTAAATACAATTTGATTAGATTGATATGTATATTAAAATTGGTTAACAAACTTCTTTAAATAATGGTAACAAAGGTAATGTATTTTATATATTGACTGAGACTTCTAATAAATTTGAAGTAATTACAGTGATAGAGTAACTGTACTAAGCTGCATTAACTCGAATATAATACCCACCAATTTTTACTATATAATGTTAACATTTGATATATATTAATTAACTCATGTGGCTGTCTACGAAGTACCCTAATAAGCGTCCGTTTTCAATAAACTATCTCCAGTTTTAACTAAAGATAATTAAAATAGTTGTACTGTATTTACCTAAAAAAATGACTTTGCATTTCTATGAAAGTGTTAAATCAATCATATTGCGAGAATTTGATACAGCAAATCTATTTTTCTGACAATAGATTGGTTACTTAAACAGCCATAAAGAATGGAGACAATGCTAAATACTTTAGCATTTATAGGCGTAATAGGAATCATCTGTGCCATCTTAGAAAAATGAATTCTTAAAAACTTCTTCTTCTTTTGATGATATGGCAATCAGCCGGATCAGTTATTTCTGCCAATGTCAAGTATTTCAAGTCTTCAATTCTAAGTCTTCAAGTCTTCGTCGTGATGGAATTAATGATAAAAAATATAAAAAATGTGAATGACATGAAATGGGGACCGTCTTTCGCAAAAACAAAAAACGATTCCCTTCTTAAAAACTATTCACTTATCAAGTGAATTTCAAAATACTTCATGTGAATATTCGACCGTAATGTTGACATGCTTGTACTTGTCATATAAAGTCATCTCAAACTTCACATCGTAAGACGTGACTCTGGAAACCTGGAAGTGCTATATTTGTAGTAGCAAGGACATTTTTACGTTAGATTTTAATCTAATATCTATAAGCGAGCATTTCTTGTATTCACTTATACAGAATGGAATTTTATAATACCACCTGAAGAGAAAGTACTCTTTATACTGTAGATACAAAATTTTACTTAAAGAAAACATTCCTTTATTTTTAAAAAGAACAAAAATTGCATTCAAAGATTACCGATAATCCGCTTGCCACACCCGAGAATTTAACCGACTTAAATCTGTAAAAATTGCACGTAAAATAGTAGTCAAGTATAAGAATGAAATTAATCTAATAAACTTGATAAATCAAATGAGAGGAAAACCATGAAATTCCACCCTGTGTAATTTAAATCTCGAAAACGGCGCCAATGATTTTCATGAAATTTTGTATGCAAAAGATTTCGGGGGCGATAAATGGATGAAGGATTCTTTTTTGGAAGATTTACCAAAAAAATACATAAAATAAGTAAAGTATTTTAATCAGGTACTTTTAAATAGACAAAGCTAAATTTAAGATGTGTGTAAGCTGTTTGCCGAACTCAGTCATCGTGAGACTACGAAAACAATGCATTAGCAATGATTAACCACGATTAGCTCATTCTAAGAGTAAACAAATTGATATGCAATAGTTACGCTAAAGGCACGTCTGTTAAGATTCACCACTTAATTTAAAAAACCCTCTATTAATGAATTGAATTTCATTTGGCGTAAAACCACTTTGAGTATTACCGCACTGAAAGACCTTTTTGGTTTTTATTTCATTTTAATAAAAAACGGCCCGCTCGAGAAAACGTGGCATGTTTTTCAGAAAGAGTATAATTTATTACATTTGCTGCTTCAGACTTACGAATGTCGTAAAATACTTCTTTAGCGAATTACGTAAACGGTTGAAATGGCTTAGTCTAAATTGTCCTAACTTTATATTATTATTTCATTATCAGCTGGTAGCTGGTAGTACCAGTACTAAGCAATTAAAATAATTAATCAGTAATTTTTTTTTTATTTCTTTAAATTAAGTAAGTTGACTCGAACGAGTGGTTCGCTTTTATATAATTCCGTAATTTCGTAAAACGCCCTAGTCTAGTCCCTTAGTATTCACAATAAAACATTACCAAATTAATTCAAAGTTGCCCGTGCCAAACGTGCCCATGTTATGAAAAAAAAAAACACTACCCGTTAAAAATTAAAAAAAAATGAAAACAAGTATCCCAATTGCACAAAATACTTGAAATTTTCGATTTCGTCTTTAGACTCGTATCTGTCTCTTCAATTTCTTTTTTTAATTTGATATTTCGTGGTTTATTTCTATGACACAGTATTAGAAGAACTTGGATAGCAAATAACTTTCTGTTGAGCAAATGCACACGGATTTGAGCCATCTCCACTAGACCAATCATACTCGAGACTCGTAGTTCATTTGGAATTATGTAGTACAATTCAATTGGTTTCATCATTCCATCCAACAATAACCAAACTTTAATATCTTTTTCTTATCTTTTGTGCTATTGCCTAATTTCCAACGCAAAAGTGGAATTGACTGAGAAGGCCAACTTTGTCAGTTCCCCTCTTCGTTTTTGTTGAAAAGCAACAAGTTAAGAATAAGGCCTCTCTTAGGACAAAATTAAATGTTTTCCTATCAGAGTGTAGGTTTTAGGTACTTATGATGTTACTTCATAAGAACAAAATTTCAAATATCACTTCAAGAATCACAAAGGCGAAGTGGTCGTTTCATTTGCATCCCTAATATTGAGTAGTCATTGACATGAAAGTGAAACCGCGAATAAGAATCAATGCACAACTTTTCGCATCAGTGGTCAGTGATTGATTTCAACTGACTGGCTTTTGGAAAGCCTCGATAGAATATAAGTCACTAAACACGGTCTATTCAATGAAAGGTAGATTCGGTATTAAGTATTTGATAGCCCTTGAAATATATTTATTGGGGATTACAATTAGGTCGGAAATACTGTAAATTCGATCAATATGTAGATGTTATGCAAACCATGGCTAGTAAAAGAATAACAATCAGATAGTTCGCTACTGTTTTGAGGCGTGTCGACCCATTTATATGAAAGGAATTGGGTTTGTCTGATTTATTGTAAGTTACTTTGCATTAATGGATATGTTTTTGACATCAAATATTCGTTATATTAAATAGGAATTTTCTGTTTCAATAAAGCTCAGATGAATATTGAAAACTTTTTTGTTTTAAATATATTATACATTGCAATTTATACAAGTAGTGTGTATCAAATACATGTATATTTAAATCTGACATGCTTAATCCTTTATTAATTATTCATGATTTAAAAAAACGATATTTGAGAGGATTTCATTGAATTTCCCGTAAAAAAAGCTTTGAATTTTATTTTCAGAATGTAGTTTAGGTATTGAACAGAGTACTTTTACTGTTCTAATATGCAATAGTTACAAATGGTTATCAATGTAAGTAGATTGGTCTTCAATTGTTTATATAGTACCTACAGTGTGGGTACCCCCACACTTATACGTTATCGTTCGTACGCTAAGATACAGCCACATCGCATGAAAATTTAAAAATCTCATTTGAATTGGCAATGCGTTAGGATACTTGTATTTATTCTTTTTGGATACATTATTTGGTTATTGGTGGTTCAACATTTTAAATATTACCTCTTTATTTTACTCTTTAGAAAATTTTCTTTTAATTAACTGCGCCAGAAAACTTCGTCCGCGTGAATTTTGGCTTTGTTATTATTTGGGACTAATTGTATCCTTGGTAACTAAATTGGTCTTTAACTTTTCATGCCGTTTAAATGTTTTAAGAACAAATATATATCCTACACGATTTCTCGAGTTTTAGTGAGAGTGACGAATATCAATTCAGTTTTATGAATATGACATAGATATATTATGCTCATACTGTTAAAATAAGAATATTAGGATTTTTCTTTTGGTGATAATATGATAATATTCTTAACAATTTTAGGACTTCTAACAAAATATTTGCAAGATGGACTGTAACGCATTTCCTAATCCTCCACCATAATTTCCATAGGCACTATCAACAAACTTGAATCATGACCCACTTTGTTAATATGTCGTTTGAAACTTTGAAACCGAATCGTTTTTTTTTTTGGTCATGATTAAAATTTGTCGACATTATATTTTATATATAACGTTCAAACTAACTTACAAAAAACTATCCTATAGTACGTATACTAATACCTGATCTTGGATAACAGAAAGGATTGTATTACGGCCACATGGTCTCCGCTGTACCCTATCTACCTTATGACGATCATCTTTCTAAGTCAGCCATTGACCAAGATTCAAAGAACATGATATTATATCTATATACCTGGGTTTCTAAATAAGTATTTATACATAACATTATACATTACATATCTATAGGTAACTTGTTTTATATTATTTTTACTGAAGATTCATTTCAATGTGTAGAGCTACTGACTCTCGCGACTATTGGACCGTAACGATGTTGTTACTTCTCAACCATCATCGATAAAAGTCATCTATTTAAAATAATAGGGGTCAGTTTCACCAGTTCCTGATAGTTTCTTATAGTTATCTGCAACTTAAGACTATTTAACAGGTTAAAGTTATAAATATATCTTACTTATATCTGTATATAGAAGACTTGTTATTTGACAGAAAGTTTGGCATTAGTCTATAGTCTATACACAGATCTTTTTTCAACATGCTCCGTATGGTCTCTGTTCTCTTCATGGTAGTCGTAGCGTGAAGTTCGTTACCTAAGTCCCGATTCCGTGATTCTTTTTCCTGCATGATTATGACAATAAAAAAAACTCGGGCTCCTAAGAATACTTGCGACGACTGGTCTGGTTTTTGCTCCCATTGCAAGTGTTATAATTATTTTCTACAATATAATTAACTATTCACTCATTGATCATGGATCTGTTACATTATTTTAAACTCCCTATTTTTGCTAAGCAAATACCTGATTCTTATGTGGTTTTTTGTAGCTGCTTTTGCAGAAGTTGGTCATGCAGTATGTTTGCAGATGTATATGGTTACTTAGAGCTCTTTGAAGTCTCCGCTGTAAATAAATCTAAGGAGTATTATGTAGGGTTTGATTTCCTTCTTTCGTGATTGAGGTATGGGTGTGTGAGGAATGGTATATGTTGATAAAACTAGTTCGTAAAAATCTTTGCTTCTACGTCTTTTATATGGCAGTTTATGAGAGACGCGATCGTTTAGTTAAAACGTTGTAGATAACGTTCGTAGGTAAGTATGAGTATGTCTCCAGTTATATTGCGCGCCATAAACTACGGTCGAAAGTTGTTGGTGTTGGGATCGATACTAAAGGTTTACTTATCCACGGACGCACGGGCGCGGGCCGGACACATCGCGTGCCACCTTTAATACAAAAATATCGATTTTTCCACAAAGCCGCGTCACCGCAATCAATATACCTTTCCGCCCCGTGCCTAATTATGCCCGCCTACATCACTCAAACATCCGTAAAAAGCTCAGTAATCATGGTCGGCGGCTATCCTGATGATATCCACCCTGAAAAATAGCGCACACTGATTCATTGAAAGCGCACAGGAAAACGCTTCATTGTAAACGTTTTATTTAATTTTCCCTCCATTTACTTTTTATAATTTCTGCCGGGCATAAAAAACGATCCGCCGCCGCAGGAAGCGCGCATACAAACGAAGCCAACCATATCTGGACGCACACAGGGATAGGAACACCTGTCTCGGGAACGAAAGGTGTGCTGGTACGTGTGCGAGCGAAACGACCGTATGCGAGGTGCCGGCGTACGACAGAGAGGCGTTATGCGCGCGCAGCGTGTTGGCACGCCCGCCGCGCGTCCCGCTCGCTCGCTAGTCCGCCCGAGAACCGTCAGTCTATCGCGCGCAGAGGCAGCGCTTGTATGTGCCGCCCTTTGCTCTGACGCGACCGACGCAGTGTCCGTAATCGGTGTTCGGAAAATTGTGCATGTGCGTTTTCCGACGAATGCAGTGTGTGTGCTTGTGAGATGTGCTATTGTTTTCTAGGTAACGGAGACTCTTGTTTCAAAAAGGCAGTCGGATGCAACGTATTATATTATTGATGCACTTGTTGGCGCGGTGTTAATTTCACTTTTATAATATTTCCCATAGACTTAATGTTGGAAAAGCTGCGAGCTTAATGATAACGTGACTTCTGTTTCTTTGACTGTGTTTTAATATTTAACGATCTGGGGAATGTTATCAAAGTTTTATTAAAGCGCGCAACTCTCGTTAGTCACGATGTGAATTTATGATTCGTTAATTGTTTGCCTCGCTTTAGATAAGCCTAACAAACTGTTAACGCTGGCCACCAAGTGTACTTGTATTGTAACAAGAATTATTAGAATCTAACAAGAATCACACACAGAAAATTTCTGCGAACTATTATTATTCACAAGGCTGGCTTGAAATGTTTATTTTGATATGAAAATCGAAATACGACGAAACATACGTAGTCTTGTCATTCGTGTGATACACAAAAGTTACAAAAGCGAGGCTTGCAACAATAGCAACGTAGAAATTACTGCCGAGTATTGACAGCGGGAGCACTTTCTGAAACCAGAACGCATTGTACTGTTCCAAACAATGAGACATACACATATATAACATTTACTTATTAAGCCATTAACCCGCCTGATATTTATAATAACTCAAGTCGGGTTAATTAAGTATAATCACCCTTAGCGCATAAAAAAATTGTTCAGAAACAGTCAAATAACTTTGTTGAAGTTTCCAGAAGTACGAAGAATATAGTTCAAAAAATAAATAACGGTTGAAATGAGTATACTTACTTTTCTTGCAGTCGCAATTGTTATGTTTTATAAGTACCGAATATAGTCTATTAAACAACAAAGTATCGAAGTACTCAATGAAGATATCTGAAAATATTAATGCTATTTGTGCCTATATATATAACCTATATGCGCACCAACGTTTCACATTTAAAAATTTAATCAGGTGTCACAATATTATAAGATAAACTTATTATTAAATAAGTTAATTCATTAAATGAGACTAATTCAAATTAGCATATGCCGTTTACAGTTGTAATATAACATCATTCGAAAAAACAGACATATTACAACTATCGTTGAAAATATTATATTTTGATTAATTTCCAGAGCACGAGTTTAAACTTAAATATAACATTTCTGGAATAGAGCTAGAACCAGTTTTACGCACAGGACACGCTCGCAGATTAAAATATGTGTATAGACTATAGACTAATGTCAAACTATCTGTCAAATAACTACTATTTCGGTTTGACAAGACTTCTAGGGAGACATAAGTAAGATATACATTAAATTTAAGCTGGTAAATAGTTTTAAATTGCAGATAACTATAACAACTTAAGCGGTAATTTCAGGAACTGGTGAAACTGAAACCTATTTTTTTAAATATTATCGATGATGGTTGACAAATAACAACATCGTTACGGTCAAATAGTCGCGAGAGTCAGTAGCTCTACACATTGAAATGAATACAATTGAAATGTAAAAATAATGTAAAACAATTTACCTATAGATATGTAATGTATAATGATATGTGTAAAAATTCGTCACATACTTTCATGCCATCGATGATACCAATAAAGATGACAGGTTTAATAATTGATGTTAATAAATTGAATGACCTTTTAAATACCAGCGGCACCAATAAACTCCCTAGCGTAAGAAATGAGAGGTTAATTGAATTAATTAAATAATTGTCTGGTGACGATAAGAATTGAATCATAATATCGTTACGTTGTCGGAAAAATAATAATTGAATACCTTCAATGTCAAATATTTCTAAGAACTTTTTTAGTTTGAAAATGTCTAAAATTTACTAGTGAACTCCGTTAGGTCACATGAATGTAAATAACATTGTCATAATGTTGATGTGGGAAAATAAATGCTCAACGTTCCTACCTACATACCTACTTATTCAGAACTGAACAAAATACGTAAAAAATATAATATATAACAATTAACTCTTGTTTTAAATTGAATAGTACTCCTTTTATCTCTATGTTATTAGGTACGAGCTGATTTATCAATGTCTTGTTCGTTACGTAAATATTAAAGTGAATTTACTGTTATTACCTTTACTGTGCCTTTAGAGGTGCTCATAAGCCAGTTACACAGTTACGAGGGTAAGCAACGACGGGCGGTCAGTACCTGGATGGGTGACCGCTGGTGGCATTGTACCATGAGCGTCTCCGTGATTCGGAGGTCATGTTAGCAGTCGGTTTCGGTTGTTGTAATAGTATAAAAGTCGTGAAACTTAGTTGGAAGCCTTTGGAGGCTTGAAGACATCCAACGGCAAGATTACGTAGCCACAACGTTGTCTTGCTAGTCCTCAACCCGCATTAGCCGGTGTGGGAAGGTATACCCTTAACCCTCTCCTGAGAGAAGACCCGAGCCCAGCAATCGGACATTATGGGTTGTTTTTCATACCTTTATTATAACTTACAAGAAATTGTATTATTTGTTAAACAAAGTTATTTGTTTTTAATTAGTAATGTGCCATTTCGATGTATTCCAGTTCTTTGAGTCAATACTCAAATCGCACGTTGGTAGAATTTGGATTATAATTTCATGGTCCAATAATAAGACTGTCTTTGTCTAGAGTCTCCATAGTCTCCGTACAGACAGACAGACGACATCTATATTTATTGATCATTAGAAAATTTTCTTAGCCATTTTAACACATTTTTTCACCTTGAGCTGATGAGATATATTTAACTTTTTAGAGTTAAGGATATATATACACAAATGGGTACATATATTTACGTAGTCTTTTAAGTAATGAGTCATGAAAACGACCTCTAGTTTGATTATCATACTTCGTAGTTTTTTGTTGCAACTTCTTATGCGGTTAAAAGGTTTTTAAGAACAACATACCTGTTCTATTATGTGATTTTTTCCACTTAATCTATTTCTCTGCTTGTATTTGGATGTCGTAATTACAGTTTCAAGATCATTCGAATTAGTTGTAGTTGGGACAAGGTCTGCTATTGTGTACGTTTCCACACATTACTTGGCCACATAAGGCGGACTAATCGCTACTTGTTCGTTTAATTTGACTAATATAAATATATAATACTCATTCGCTTATACTTTAACAGATTTGAATGTAGTGACGTGTATGTACCCATTGTTAACTTTGCAAGAGAAGAATAGCTAAACAATGTTTGAAACTGTGTGATTGTTAGTATAATGAATATGTAGTATATTTGAAGATCACCTTCGTTGTTGTTGCTTCTTAATCAGTTTAATAAATAGGGTATAAATATAAAATTATTGGTAAGTTAAAATATTTAGATCGGTCTGAAAACGGGTCAAAGTGAGGTTAGTTGAATACTTGGCAAGAGACATCAAAGCCTGTCGCGTGTCGTAGAGCATAGGTATAAAATAGCTTTGATAGGATTTCCACCGACGAGCAATTTGTTTTGTGTGTTCAGGAAAACGATCGGATGGCATTGATTTGCAATAAAAAATATTGCTTTGTCACGATTTCCGTGGTTCGGCCTCTTTCACCGCGAGGTGCAATCGCTCGCGTGCTGTAATGACTAAATGACTAGCAAAATGGAGATATCGTAAAATGTATTTATGAGATTTTTTACAACTTGAAATTGATTTATGTTTGATGTTTTCATCGTCATCAACCTTAAAAATTCATAATACTAGGCCGGCAACGCACTTGTGACGCCTCTGGTGTTGCTGGTGTCCATGGGCGGCGGTAATCGCTTACCATCAGGCGATACGTCTGCTCGTTTGCCTCCTATCCCATAAAAATACTACAGTGATATATTTTTGGACATAGCGCTGGAAACTTGTGGGTAAAAATCGTCGTCAGCCATAAAATGTTTATTGTATTGAGTAGATGTTACAACTAATTGTTATCTATAAATCTTAAATTAATGAATGTTGAAGATTTCATGGAAACCATCTTCAAAATTATTCAAACGTTATGTTGGAAACGAATGTTATTTGGACATACAATAACAAAATATGTTACACGCGTTTGAATACTCGTGTTGTGTAGACAGGAAAGTGTGAATCAGTAAATTCATATTTTAATTTTCTTACAACTAGAGCACTGTTCCGTTATAGCAACATCACTTTGGAGTGAATGTAAATATTTGCGGTAATAAAATCTGTTTAGGTGATTAATTTAATTTAACCTAACACGTTTTAAACCATTGCGCACAGAGCACATGTCGCTCACGAATCGAAAAATATACGTAAAATCTTTAACATCATTTTCATTGCTGTCTGGGTTGAGTTGGAACGAACACATGCACTGTGTTATACACTTTGAACATTGGCATGTTTTGTTTCGTTACTGTTGGACCACTTCAAAAGATTGACGGTATTAGTTTGATAAAATATTCGAATGAAAAACCCACCATTTGGAACGTTAATAATGAATGTTGTAGAACTAAAATCATTTTTCACACTGAACTTTGTTTTTTTGGGTTGGTTGTGCATTGTTATACAAATGAATAAAATAAGTAATGAATGACGTTAATGACTTAAAGATTATAGTACAAGATACATAATAAGTTTACCTTAAATTGCAGTATTTTAGAAAACAGACGAAGTTTGTGACTGTAAGGATGCAGTCTAAAAGCAAATCAAAAAAGAAGAAAAAAATTGTTTATATAACATATACATTATTGCTTTCATTCTCAAATCTCTTCGTATTAGCAGAATCCCTTTTCGCCCATTGTCAATACTTGTTATCTTTCTTTTCAATACTCTCTTTTTACCTCTAATCCCCAAAGTGCCTTGCTGAAAGTAATAAATTAACCACCTATTACGTAAATGGGACTAAAATTACAGTTGCCAAAACATGGGCGTTTTATAAGTCTCTGCCTATTCCTTGGGGTATACAGGTGTGGTTTGCTGTTTGTGTGTTTATAAACATAGCAATGATATGGGATAATTGCCTTATGACGACATCTTGAGTATACTACTAAGCGTCCGTATGCTTTCTCCGTTGATAGTCTTGCTACAATATTATCTAACACTTCTAAATCCTCCGTTCCTAATCCACCTGATTAGACTAGTGCGAACATGATAGCGGCAGCTGGCTCTTTAATAACTACGATCGTACAGCTGATGTCATCGTCTAGCAAAACTTTAATTCCATAAATAGGTGTTCTGTGGGCGTTCACAATTTCTGATCCTAAATGGGTAAATAGGCACAATTTAGGCCACCGCTTCACCAGGGCCGACCGTCTGATTCAACACTTCGTTGCGGCAATTAGATTCAATTTGCGGGACTCTCCGCTCTCCATGAATATGAGCCCGCGTGTAATAAAGGTTCATTTCTCTCAGAATTAGACTGAATTCCGTACGAAGAGATGCTAATTTACCTCTAAATAGCCACACTAATTAGCTAGCATGGAGGAGAAAGTTCTTTCTATTAATGTTAAAACGGAAGTCATTCGCAATGAGTCTCGTGGCAAAACATGTTGTGTTAAAATAACTGTGAGATAATTAACTAAATGTTAATTAATTATGAACAACTTATGTATAAGTTTAATTATATGAGTGTATCTATTGCTTGTCTAATAGACATACGTAGTTAATGGTCTGGACTTTTGTTGACCAATCTTGCATTTTAATTGCGTTGTATTAGCGGCGATAACGGCTTAACAGCTTAATAATGCACACTTTGTTCTTGAGTTATGTATTTTCTTTGGTTCCTCATGACTAGATTTATCATCAGATAAACTGAGTAATATTACTAGCAAATGTCTATGGAATCTGGTAATGATGAATATCACTAAGTGAATGATAGTGAATAAATTAGGAATTTTATTTTCAAGTAACCTTGGCAATATAATTAAAATAACAAGTTGGTTAGTGTACACTTGAAAAACTCAAAAGTTATGCACTCATTGAGCTCAAATTTTAACACGATGTACAACCTGTGCTTTTATTTGTTTTGCTCAGTTAATTTTGTTCTTCATTTCTCATAAATGCAATTTCAATGGACCACTCCGGGTGGTACAATGAACTCGGGTTCGATTCCCGGGTCTGACCAAATGTTTGTATGATCTACAAATATTAGTTTCGGAGTTTGGGTGTTTTCTGTGTATATGTATGTATTTACAAAAAAAAGTATAAATATATGTATTTTCTATGTATTTATATTAGTTGTCTAATACCCATAACACAAGCTCTGCTTAACTTGGGACTAGATGGCGTCGTATATAAGATGTCCAAAATATTTTTTTATTTATTTTCTAGCTTTTACTTGCGGCTCTGCCCGCATCTATGTTGGATATCGCGCTAAATAGTAAACTATGCCCTTCCTTAAGAATCAAAGGTTCATCATTGTAAGTTTTAACAAAAGCGTAATAGAAAAACAGTTACTTTTAAATTTGTATTGTTACTTAGTATGGATTAGGAAATGACTAGCGGTCGCCCAGAGTTCAAAATTCGACCATAATTCAGAAATTTATATTTGTGGAAGAGCCACGCTTCGGCATGTATGGGCCGGCTCGACCGGAGTGATACCACGGCCTCACAGAAAACCGGTGTGAAACAGCGCCTGCGCTGTGTTTCACTGAATGAGTGAGGATACTGGATGCCCATAATCCAACCTTTCCCCTAATCCCCCTTCCCATCCCACAAGGGCGGCAACGCACTTGTGACGCCCCTGGTGTTGCGGGTGTCCATGAGCGGCGGTAATCGTTTACCATCAGGCGATACGTCTGCTCGCTTGCCCTCTGTAACATAAAAAAAAATCTTTGTTTTTTTAGCTTTCTGCATCAGTAATTTAAAGATTGTGTTCTTAAGTTAAGATAAAGCACACCTCTGCACCCTTCCGAAAATCCTTCCTGATCCGTCAAACTATTTCCCTGTACCCAACCCCATAGTTTTCAAATTAAATTAAAGTAGTTTGTTGAGGCAATATGAATACCGTGCTTTGACCACAGGATCTTAAGCTAAGGGTCTCGTGAAAACGTACGGTTAATGATTAAATAAAATATATAAATCAGGACTTCTATTGACCCCTTGGCTCAATAGCTCATATAATTAAGAGCTGAGTAAGGAAACAAACTTTGCCGGATAACATCGCTGCTAGAGAAGGAAAACTTGATACAGTAGGGAATATGCATAAAAAATTTATTTGTCCGACATATTTTTTTTTAGATTCTTTATTGTCTTTACAATATACTTTAAGGGTATTTTTTATGTAGTTGTTTATTTAAACTCAAAAAAATATTAATTAAAAGTGAAAATTACTTAACTTTCAAAACGCTCGGAACGAAATGTGACGTCAATGGTCATGTCATCAAAATTCTCGGAGTCCAAATTCAAATTGTGTTAAACACTACGTTTATGAGAAAAATTTCCTTCTATGATTTTTATAGCAATTAAAACTGTTAATAAGTATTAAGTAACTGAAACATTGAATAGTAAACAAAAACAAAATGGCAATGATGTCATTGGCTGTGTCAAAAGCGCGCGCAAAATGACGGCGTTTGAATAGTTCAAATTTAGTCAGTGTTTTAAATTTTACTTTGAAAATTAGCTTGACTATTTTCAAGCCTATTTTGATTTTTTTTTTCTATGATATAAAGACGTAAATTATCAGAAGAAATAAAAAAAACATGCATATTCCCTATTTTTTGGTATAGTGGACCAAAACAACCTTTCTAAGAAGGTGTTTATGTCCATCATCATCATCATCAGCCTATCGCAGTCTACTACTGGACATAGGCCACTCCAATTTCACGCCACTTAGTTCGATCTATGGCTTCTCGCATCCAGCTCCTGCCAGCCGTCCTGCGCAAATCATCGCTCCACCTGGCCTGTGGACGTCCTACACTACGCTTTCCGAGACGCGGTCTCCACTCAAGAACTCGTTTACCCCAACGGTTTTCGGTTCTTCGGCAAATGTGGCCAGCCCACTGCCACTTCAACTTGCTAATCCTGTGGGCTATGTCGATGGCCCTGGTTCTTTGTCGGATCACCTCGTTTCTGATGCGATCCCTTAGAGATACGTTTTTGTCCAGTAGTGTCCAATGAAAGACTTTTGAAGAACGATGATGAGTTATGATAAACATTCGTATTCGTATATGTGTTTCAGTACCTGTAGTGAGCGAGAGCTTGGAGCGTGTTGAATGATTTTACATCATTATCGATAATAGCGTTACCACCGTATCACGTATAGTTTATTTGTCGCATTTAAAGACGGGTAACAAATTTATGACTGTACTAGCTGAGTCCCGCGGTGTTACCCGTTATTGTTGTACCTTTATAGCCCCGGGAACAATTAACAGCTATCTGACAGTGAAAGTCCCGTCAAAATCGGTCTAGCTGTTCCAGAAATTAGCCGGAATAAACAGACAGACATACCGTGAGACAGAAAAAAATTGTAAAAAATATTTTTTTGTTATATGTACCTATGTACCGTTTAAACATACATATGCAATTAGTAAAAAAAAACAAACACTCCAATTTTATTTATTTGTATAAATGTACCCATAGAATGATAGCTGTATGTCTGAGCATGAGCTCTTTATTGCTTACCTCATTGTTTCATTGTTCATTACGATCGTGTCGATTTTAATGAAATTTATTCAGTAATTGTTACTTTGTAATGGATCACAGTGTCTCACTTGTTCGTTTTACTTTAATTTACCTGGTCTATAATGTAGTAAAAAGCCGTTTTTGGTCTCTTTGGTGTAATGATTAATATAACTGTCCATAAATCTAGCACTTGCTTTTACTTTTAAGTGTGGCGAATCCCACATACAGCGCCATCTAACGTAGATACACTGAACTACGGAGTGATGTACTACACTAAGAAATTACCACTCCTGCATCGCGCAATAGGAATTCCCGCGCCAATTAACATATATACAACATCCCTTTTCTTTTTTCTTTGTTTTTACGTGGTGGAATGCCTTTACGCACTTCGCTCCCCCCCGCGGAGACAGGGGGCTCGCTTTGTGTGGGACTCCTGACCGACTCGCCAGATTACCCACTAAAGCACCACGGTCTGCCACTCTGCGCCTGAGACGGGAGAGATCTTGATATACAACATCCCAACGTTAACCTTTAGGCAGAGGCCCGCCAGGCATGATCACCTCGCATGGTCGGAGGATCCTCCCTTTGTGTTGGAGGGACATGTGACCCGTTTCTCCACATAAGTAATGTAAAATTAGACGTTATTTTCATTTCGAAACATAATCTCTCAAAACATTTAGCGTTTGACAAAAAATGGTTAAAGTCTTTGTACGAAAATCATATCGGATATGTTTCTAGTTAACTTTTCCTCGATAATAATATGTCTGTGAACAGGCACAGTATTAATAATATGTCCATTAAAATTCCTTTTTCAATTTGCTTCAGAAGTTTTGCTAGTTAAAACTTACCGCGTGAAAAATGTGCAATGTACCTACTATAGCTATTAGTCAAATTCAATCAGCTTCTTGTCACTTATTCACAAAGTTTTACATCCCGTAGGTATAAAGTCTCGCCGAAGTCCAGGGCCTACTCGGGATTTCGCAGTTATAACAAATGGAAACTGTAGGAGTTGGCCGGGTCGAATTTACAGACACGACCGCAGCATAAATACAGGAGCGGATTAAAGTATTCAACAGAGTAGGAAATATTATGTTTCGTACTTTTCTGAGCGTGTGTACTTTTAAAGTTTTCTAGCTTTAGTCGTTACTGCAGTGTATTGTACATACGAAACATCTATTCCTTATATTACTCGTATAGTAATATAAGGAATAGATGTTTCGTATGCATATATCTCACGACTTAATGTAAAAGTTTTAAATGCGTTTTTTTTAGTTTTATAATATTACTAGCTGAGCCCCGCGGTACAACAACAACCGCTTGCAAAGCCGGCGGTGAAAAGCTAGTCTAAAAAATGTAGTCTAAGTTACTCCTTATATCATCAGTTATCTGCCAGTGAAAGTCCCCTCAAAATCGGCCTATCCGTTCCATACAGCCAGAACAAACAAACAGACAGGCAAAAATTATATAAAATGATATTTTGGTACATGAACCAAGTGGCGTGTATACATACATATGCATTTAGTATAAAGCGGTTATTTTAATATTATAAACATACACTCCAATTTTATTTATTTGTATAGATGACTGTTGTGTTCATCGGCTGAAACTGACCTATGAAAGTAACTTAAGGAATTATATAACGAAGACACTTATTGATTGCTAAAGTTAATCTTTTAGGGATATTGTGATAAAACCAATCAAAAATTTTATAGAAAATACTGCATAATCTTGAATGTTTTCGAAGAAAAAACAACAACAAATACTTATATAGTCAAATATTTATTGAGTATCGAGGAATCTTTGGCATCATTATTAGCTAATTATTTACAAAAACTTCGTTAGGCTGGTCACGATCGATTCTTTGACTGATAAATTTACTCATTACTTCTCTCAGTTGCAATAGGATAAACTTATGCAATCTTCTGACGACACACTTATTAATGAAACTGCAATAAGGTTCCCTGTACCTAGGTTAATTTTGCAATAACTTGTTTTTATATAAAAGTTAATAATGTTTTTTTCATTATGCAATATGAAATATTTTCGATTGTAAAACTTATATTTGAAGGTTTCCGACAATTTTGTATTTTAAAAAACCTTCCCACCCGTTCTCGGATGTTGTTAATTAGTGTTTTTCATATAATATTCGCACGTTTACATTTAAACAATTAGGTAATTTTGCAGTCCTCGTCATAACATTAAAGGTCACAACTTTTTAATGAATTCAAATACAATAATAAATCTGTATTTTAAAACGAATTAAATAGCAAATCTTTTATGTAATGATATTTATTTTTTATGGAATGGGATGCAACCGAGTAGACGTAGTAGTAAGCGATTACCACCCATCGACACCCGCAAAACCCGAGGCGTCACAAGTGCGTTGCCGGCCATGAGGGAAGGGTTGGATTATGGGCCTCCGGTATCCTCACTCATTCGGTGAAACAAAGCGCAGGCGCTGTTTCACACCGGTTTTCTGTGAGGCCGTGGTATCAATCCGGTCGAGCTGGCCTATGCATGCCGAAGCTTAGCTCTCCCACGAGCTACTTACAGGGCAACTTACCCGGCTGCCGGTGTTTCGGGATTACGGCCTAGCGACAACGCACTTGGTGGCTCTTGAGTTGCGAGCGGGCATAGATATCTGCACCTTTTTCAGTCTATATCATTAACAAAAAAATAAGCAGACAAATGAATAATACTTTTTCTCTCGTGTATTTATAGTTAACACCCACCAGGCCCATAGAATACACATACAAGATTATATTTTTTCAGATTTAGGAGTTCTTATACGATGTAATTTAACTTGAAAATTACGAATGGCTTAGAAAATGTATATGTAGTTTTTTACCGATGTTCGTGTCTTGGTTACGGCTTCGAGCAAAAACAGCTAGCCTTGAAAAACCTAATGGTCTTACACGTGATTGTTACATATTATGTCCACGTCCGGTTCTATCAAGTCACTGCTGTGTCTGTTCAAAACATTAGTGCTATTGTTTTCCTGACGACTGTTAATAAAAATAACCTATATGTAGTGAAGACTTCATTTATAGTATCTACTTGTAAGGCTAACTATAAAATTTTACTGCGAATTATTTATGGATAGTGGGTCAGGCATTTAGTCCAACTAAGCACGGACTTCGAACCCGCAACCTCTTTAGTGTGAATCTGATACATACCCTTACATATCTGGTACGTATGTTAATTTGTCTTTACCGTGACCTAATCTAAACTGAATTTAGTATCAAATAAGGTATGTTTGATCTCCGATCACTAGATAATTCCCTATTTTACTCATCAAATATGTTAGAAGAAACAAAACATACTCTGTTAGATAAGGCATAACAAAAACTGTTTGCTATCGCATGTTCTTACCGCTATCGCAACCGCTTATGATTCAAAAAGCAAACTAAACTCTTCCCGCAAGGCCAAAAACCCGTAGACTTGATCACTTCTATTTCTATTTGATTTTATCACAACGACTACTCAAAGACGTATCGGTAAATGTTTACCATCAGGTAAGACAACAATCGGACTTACTCTGAGCATGAATTTGGATAGTTTATTTTTTGAATACGGGTTATTCAGTCAATCAAATTAGTAATCTATATATATATTATAGAGGAAGGTGACTGACTGACTAAGATATCCAGAGATCAACGCACAACCCAAACCGCTGAACTTAGAAACCTGAAATTTTGCATTCAGTTTGTTTATACAACGTAATTGAGCACTAAGAAAGGAATTATGGAAGTGCCACCCCTGAGGGGGCAAAATACGGGATGAAAATACCTACTTCTGCGCGAGCCAAGGCGCGGGCAAACACCAGTATTAAATAATATCGAAAGTAACATATTAACAAAAAAGCATATAATATAAGTTATTTAGCGGTCAATCTAGCTTACACAAGCTCTGCTTAATATGAGGCTCTAGCACGCTATCTATAGCGTTGAGAGTCAGGTGACCAAAATAGTATTCAATAACTTTGCTTATTTTACTATAGAAGCTGTACATTTTTGTATGAAATACTAAGACACAACATCGTAGCAAAAACATTTTATTGATTGTATCAATCAATCCAATCAGGCTGTATTTAAAGATTGAGGTGAAAATATTACTTTAAAACTATCCCTTTTGGAATAAATTGTTCTTTGTTAAACCCTATTGTGGTTTTATAAAAAAGGTTTTATAAGGTATGTTACCAACTTCGTTTAAGTACTTGAAAACTATTGTGTCATCAGTATAGCCAGTAATTTAGACGATTCTAGATGTTTATTACTATGACTAACCGTTTAAATCCTTGATGACGACCCACACAATTGGAATCGGCGCTCTTTGACGTATAATGAAAAAAAAAATGCAATGCAATTTGTACCTTATGACAATTTGTGTAAGGTGAAAATTGAGACAATGGAACACAATTTTGGAAGTCTAGTCAAAACCATTATTGTCATTATGACGAATGACGTGTACATGTGGCAATTATCATTTTATACCGGTAGTGCCTGAGATAGTAACAATGTACCTACGTAACTAAAAATGACAACATACATACTCATATTACAAGTTATTATAAAAATAGGTTCATTTCATCTATTTACTTAATTACGTTACCTTTTATAATATACTAGCTTTAATAAGAAAAAAAAAACGAAATGAGTAAAGAGTAGCCCTTGTCCTTCCTCAATAATCAAAGTATGTCCTTGCCAAATTTCATCGTAATTGGTACATCGGTTTAGCCGTGTTAACGAAACAGACTAATAAGTTTCGAATTTATAATATTACCAGCTTTTGTCTACGGTGCGGCCTGTGTGTGTGTCGGTTATCGCGGTAAAAAGTAGCATATGTCGTTCCCGAGGAATCATCTACACCAAATTTCATTGTAATCGGTGCAGCTTTTGAGCCGTCAAAGCGTAACAGACGGACAGTTACTTTTGAATTTATAATATTAGTGAGTATGGATATTTAAAAGTGGTTCTAAAATAATTTTTATTTCAGTTATATTCCTAATAACATTTCATTTCAATATACATTTTATTCAAATTTTATGATCAAGTATAATCCCATCCGGTATTTTAATTATAAAATTCATGAAGAATAGTTCTTTATGAATTTTGGTATTAAATATTTTAAATAAATAAATATTTCTTACATTTAACACACAACGCCATTTAGTCCCAAACTAAGCAGAGCTTGTTCTATGGTTGTTAGACAACTGATATAACACATATATACTTTTCTTTTGTAAATATATATTTATTATACATAGAAAACACCCAAACTCCGAAATAAATACTTGCCAATCATACAAACATTTGGTACGACCCGGAAATCTAACCCGAGACCTCGTGGATAGAAGTCGCATACGCTTCCACTGCGCCATCGAGTCAGTCAAATTGAGTCGGTATTGCAATTACTTAGTATTGATCGGCAAGTAACTTTACACGTCGATAACAACATTAATTGCATTAAGTCACAACTAAGTGTGGCTAGCTATAAACTTTATGGTTCAAGTCCAGGCACTAAAAATGCTATATTAGTATTTATTATGTTAAAATCATCTAGTGTGGCGTGATATCTTAATGTGCTTTATAATAATAGATAGAATGAAGATCCATACTGTCTCACTTGTATAGGTTTTTTAAGCAGAAATAAGCTTTATGGAAACTTGAATAATCTTACTATAATTGTTTGTGTGTAAATTATATACTTATAGCTTTTTTTAATACTTATCGTTGCATTCGACTGCTGTTATTGTTAATTTGTAGCTATAACGATAGTAGTAACTATGTAAGTGGTATTTATATAAAATAATTTAAATTATCTTTTTCTTTCTTTTCAGAAGTGGTTTACAAGCAGAGGAGATAAATTCATAGTGCTCAGGCGCTAATTTAATACAAAAACCATTCACGGATAACCGTTCTCAAACTATCTAAATTGATAAGTCAATTAAATTGCGTACCACATCTAGTGTAGCGTTGCGCCGTTGTCAATACGTCACATCGTAACCGCGACGTGCCGCGCGCGGTCTTTAAGGTGTCGCTGCATTAGTCTGTGCTTGCCAGAGTCACGTGACTCGGCCGGCACGCCAAGCCACAGCCGTGGATAACCTCGGCCAGAGCCCCCTCCCGGTAAAGAGGCTGCACGAAGCGCTTCAGAGTGCACAAGTGAAGCGGCAGCGGCTCTCCCCTCCGTACCCCGCACCCACCGCGTCACTCCATCCCATTCATCAGCTCGCCGTGCACCAGCACATCAAAGTGCAGCAGAGTATAGTGCAACAGAGCATCGTGCAACAGCATCAATTGAACCTAGCCCACCAATCGCTGCAGAACTTGCAGGCGCAACAGAATCTGCAAGCCCAGCAAAGTTTACAGGCAGCGCAGAATCTTCAAGCAGCTCAAAGTCTGCAGGTGGCACAAAACTCTGCAGCTACGGGTGGCACAGGTGCGCAGCAGGCGGCAGGAGCGACACAAGGCGCGCTGGTGCCGCCGCAGCAGCCATCGCCGCGGCCAGCTTCTCCTCAACATAAGAATATGGAGCTCGCGCTCTGTCAAAGCATGGACTCCGTCAACACCGCAACCACTGAGGAAGAGGTGAGTTGTATTTAATATTCTTTATTGTTTAAATATGCTCTGTGACCCTTATTAATTAATATCAATTGATTTACTTCAATTCCAAACAAACTATTGTGTAACAAAGCTCTCGTATATTAACAATAGAAACAACATATAATTACCAAATATCCCTTTCGAAGAGGACTTAATGTATCGTTTCACTTTAGTTATTAGTCATCTGACAATTGTAAAGTGATATCAAAGGGGCGCGGCTGCGTAGCTAGCTCTTACAATGGGGAAAACGTTCGGATACACAATAAGTTTGGCTAACACAATCAAGGAGATTTTCCTTTCAACAGAGACAGTTTCGAATTGAAACATTATTTTGATTTCGACAGCAAAGAATCATGTATTATATAGTTATATAATATTTATCGGTCCGTTCTAGAAGTTTCGCAAAGCGAAGACATTTAAAAAAGTTAAATTAAGCAACTAAATAAACGACTTACACAATGTTTGAGCTAAATAATAACTGCTTAATCAATGCTACATTAAGGTGTCAAATAACAAATACCAAGGTTATATTATTAGAAGAACAACAAGTCTAAAGAAAAAGCGATAAAATCCCTAACGCAAACTAGGAGGGGGCGACACGACAAGAGAAGTGGGCAGCGGTAGTGTTAGGCGAGACAAATAGAGTTGATGTCGCTTCACCGCTTTCAGCCGCTCTCTTGAATGGAAGGCTTTATAAGCAGTTTATTTTAGTTGTTACGTTATCTCCTTTTAATGTTTCCTATGAACTTACTAATATTACTCGCTGGCCCAGCGGTAGCGTCCGCGACTGCTGTTCCTAAGGTCTCGGGTTCGATTCCCGGGTCGGATCAAATGTTTGTATGATCTGGAAATATTCGTTTCGGAGTTTGGGTGTTTTCTATGTATGTATTTACAAAAAAAGAGTATATAAGTATTATATTAGTTGTCTAGTACCCATAATAGAGGCTCTTCTTAGTATGGGACTAGATGGCGTTGTGTGTTAGATGTCGGAAATATTTATTTATTTATTATACTTACTTAAATATAGTAAATCTTTAAAATATAAATGAAATGAAATTATATAATTAATTTACAATTAGGTTACAGAAATATTTTCGAATCTAAAACGTTTTTGATCAAATGAGTTCGGTCTTTCCCAACTGGACTAACCCTGAAAAGAAAGGAATAAACTCCAGGATTATGATCTCTTTTATAGTCCAGACAATTCACTTTCAATGCAAACCTTATTATTTGAGTCCCAATTATTATAATTTGGTAAGAAAAAGTAATATGTCAAATTATAAATAATCATTACGTTGAAAAAGAAATAAATAAACAGTATAATACGATTTTGTAGATAACTTATATTGAATAGTATCAAAGTATAGTTTGATGACGTACTTAGCAGCAGAAGTATTTGTCAGTACTATCATATAATAGCGAGATTATTTCAGAAACAGTTATGTCATACGGGTCGTAGCAATGTGACAATTCTACTACAGATGCATCCAATGTTTGAATTATGTAGTATAATTTAATACTTGGCAAAACTAAACTAGATGATGCGGAGAAATTCCTTAAAGCATTAGTATTTGTAACAATGATATTATTAGTACTACCCTTTGTCTCTGTCGTGATCTGCAATAGGTAATAAAATATTTACTTGTTTACATAAATGTAAAAAGTTTTCAATACTTTTCATGGTGACAGTGCTAAACTTTGAGAATACTAGCTCGAATTCCTGAATTTTTAACATTAGAGGTTGAAGAATGAAAAATTTTCGAACATTGTTTTTAATTTGGGCTTTGATATTATTCAATAATTAACATTTAGAATACAGATAATTTACAACCTTTTTCCTTTTCTTTTCCTTTTCAATTCAATTCAAAAAATAAATTTTGAAAATAAGAAAGGAATTGAAAAATATTTACGTACATTTTAGATGTGATTTTTATTTCATACGACGGCTCCGCCCGCTTGTTTGTCGGTTATCGCAGCAAAGAGTAGCCTATATCTTTTCTCAAGAATCAAAATATCTTCATGCCAGTTTGGCCGTGAAAGCAGGACAGGCAGACAGACAGAGTTACTTTCGTTAGAATATAGGTATGGATTAAAACAAGAGATATGTAGACAAACAATCTGTGACTGAGTCCAAGAACAACGTTAACTACTAACGAAATTTATATGATGTTGTACTTGCTCGTAAATGCTTTTCGTAATGAATAGACAAACTCAATACTCTTTTCTCTCTGTCCAGTTTTCATTGTTAAACAAGTTAGTGTTGATTTCCCACTTAGCTTTGATGTGATCCGACCGGTGAGTGTAGGGGTCAGTTTATCGGCCTTTGCTCACATAGCGTAGATGCATTCATTCATGCGATTGAGTATTGCTTGTAGTTTGTTACATTAAGTCAGTTAACTCCTAAAACTTGGTTTCGTTAGAAATCTGTTTTTGTTTCAGCTTAGGATGAAGTTGAATGTACGATTCATTTTATTTCAGATCTTGTCACAATGATGTGTTCATTTGTATTTTCGCTTTCAATATATCAAAAGTGGTACATTCAGATCGGTTTCGCCATATGTCATAATCAAAGGTCAGGAAAGTTAAGTAAAATAGTGGAATAAGTTCAAGTGATTTTAATTTTAGAGTGTAGGTCAACAAGTTCCATCAAGTGCTAACAATCGAGAGTATAAATGACATCAAAAGTGTTTATTTAAAAATTACTCGTATTTATATTATTTTGATGGCGTTAACACCGTGTTTTTCACTCATTCTTATTGCATGCACGTTGTATACTCGTATTCAGATAGTTCCTTTGTTAGTTTTTATAAAGACCTAAATTCTTAAAAAAAATGTCACCATTAATTCCAATCGAGTATATCTTAGCGTGTGTAAACGGGGGGTTTACGGGAGTTCGTCTGGCGGGCGGCGCGTCAGACACTGGCGGCGCCGTTAAGTCTGCCTCCCAACACCACCGCTCTATTCCTGTTAACAATGGCTCCTAGCAAACTTAACATCAATACTTATTTTGTAGTTGGACGATATTGATGTTCCGTGAATACAATCCTGTACAAATATCTTATGAATAGTATGCGTTTTTAATATGTTAGTAACTGTCATGCATTTCATATGTTTTTTTTTTGTCGGTTATGCATACACGACAACTCTATCGATCCTCTTGAAATTTTATGAGCGACTTCTTGTTGTTTTTGTTCTACAAGCAGTTATTTACTTCATAAAAACGTATAATTATACGTCTTTCCTAGAATTTTCATTTATTAAAGAAGGTTAAAATTTATACATTTATTATTCAAATATCTATGTTTAAGTGTTATGGGTTACATTGTTCGTTTGAAAAACAACGGGTTGGCGCCGGGCGTGCCAGTAGAAGTGAAATTTGAATATTAACGTTGTGCATTATTAATATTTTCGAATGGTTAGGGAATAATTTTGCACGAATTGCTTTAATTATCAGTATAAAGTACTATCATTTAGGTAAAATACAATATTCATTTATTGCGCTATCGTAAACAATCATCACAATTTTTGGTCTACTCTCCCTCCGTCTTCGAATTTTAGATCAGGTTGCGTGACCTGATGCGATTTCAACATTTTTTACCCATCATAAAAAAAGTGCACAACGCCCGTAAAGAACATTTCACTTCGAAAAACCTATAAAAATTACTGCAACGTCATATGTGTTACCTTAACTGTAGTATATATTATTGGTCACAAATGAATTCAACAATGATATAATGTAGGCAAGTTCATAGATCTTCCTAAATTATACCAAGTATTTTCTCAACAGGAGACGAATAACATGACATCAACTTTATCAAAGTCAGTCAACAAAATTGTATCCCTCCTCAAGCGCAAAATTTACATCAAATATAATCTTAAAAGAAACGACAAAAACAATTATAGAGTTTCGTAAGCACGATGAGTGTATCGACCCATCGTCGTCGGGGTATTCGAAGTGATCGTATGACAAGTGCGATGATACGTACCGGTAGTTAGCTATCGGCCCCCACAACACTCCTACGGTTTCCTGAAACCTGTAATTACATTTTGTTCAATATTTTGTTCTCCAAAGTTACAACTTTATTACGATTTTTGGTTTGAGTTTGAAATTCATGTTTCTTAACATTTATTTATGTTTCTATGATAATGTTCAAGTTATGATAGTCCATTTATGATTCATTAATACAAAAAAGAAATGTTCAATTAAGCAAAATAATATCAAAATATTTACAAAGTAATTGATTACTCGCCTCCAGGACTCCTGTACGTCTTGAACTTTGTTGAAAGTCCTCATAAACTAGATGTATCAGATATGGCGTATTGCGTACTTCAAACTCTAGGTAAGCAGTACTTATCTGTGTAAGTGCCAACTTCGTTAAAATAAAATTAATGAAAGGGACACTCGTAAACATTATTATATTTTCCGTCCACAATTCTCGGGCTAAACAAAAGTAAGGTTTTTTCTTGTTACTATAGAGTTTTTGTTCTACAGTTATTAAAGAAATTCGGTATTCTTTTAACTATATAATTGGATAATTTCAATCTTTAGAAGTTAATTTGATTTATAAATTTGATTCGAATTTAAGAACAATGGACCTTTTATTATAAAATTCTGCGTCCATCTGTGTGACTACCTATTTTCTCCGAGTTTAGTAGGATCACTTAGTTGAAACTTTGTAAAAATATTTATAATAAAGCCCAATTAAGGAAATTCGCCAGTTCAAAGACCCAACGAATAAAGATTTTTTATTTTTAGATAGTTTGATGTAAATATTTCATAAGTATATTATATAAGGCTTATAAGTACTTATATATATAATAATTAAAGTTATATAAAAATATTAGAAATTAAGTATAGCATATGTTTCAGCTTATTATACATTATATATAAAGCTCAGTAGACTAAGGACCATTTATCATATACTAAAGTTTACCAGATGAAAGTTGCTGAGCTTTTCACCAGGCTTATGAAACCAATATCTGTAGTTATTTCACAGGTAACTTGACATTAGTTTATCAGGGACTTTATCAATAAGTGATAAATCTGGTCCTAAATTACTTGAAAATAGAGGAAATTATAAGATGACACAGTACAGGCAGACAGTTCACGTAAGGCGTAAGTTCAAACATTGCCATATTTGGTTATAACAAATGAATATAAATTGTGAAGTAAGAAAAAAATAGTTGCATGGCTCAGAACAAGAAAATTCATATAGACAATATCGCTTTCGCCTTCGAAATCCTTTAAGTATTTGCCAATAATACGCAGATCGCAGTAACATCTCCATGGGAACTGAAGAGAAAATTATTACCTCACTCGAGTTCAATCGCGGAGACATTCTCTCTAGAACGTTTTTAAAGAAGAATTTCCGCAGAGTGGAATATAGACACCTCGACCGTTTCAACAGTTTGTCCACCTAATTTGTTCGTCGGCGCTCAACTGTAAAAACAAATAGCTGCTCCCACATTTCCCCTTACAGAACAATCAAGATGGGAAAAAGGAGGGATAGTTTTGTGAGTTTCGCGTTTACGGGTCGCTTCAATGAGTGATTGGTGTTTACGTTCAAGCTTTTGTCTAGTTCAGTTGGAATCTTGTTTGCCGGTCGCTGCAAAGAGGTTCCTTTGTCCATTAACAGAGTAATAAATTAATCGTGAGTTACTCGTGGAAAACTTATAATTGAATTTGTTGGTGGATTTTGGCTTTTTGACGGGAGCGTGTTACGGCTTTAAAACAATTTTTAGGTAACGCTTTTGGAAACTTTGGCTAACAAATTTTCATGACGATGCTACTTCAGAGGAGTGTCAAAGTTCTTTCAGGTTATTATGAGCTATAGTAAGATTACTTTCATAGTTACTGTTAATGACGGGAAGGCATGTGGCATGTAAATATTTTTAAATACTCTTTTCGATTAATCTAACACTAGCCTTTGCCCGCGGGTCCGTGGGAATGTATCAGTCAGTTATCGCAGCAAATAGCAGCCTATGTACTTTCTCAAGAATCAAAATATCTCCATACTAAATTGAATTGAAATTCGTCCATCAGTTTAGTCGTGAAAGCGTAACAGATACACAGACATAGTTACTTTCGAATTTATAACATTATAATATAGTTAACACAGACATGCAATGTCATATTTTACTATAAATTAATCTGCTATATTTTACAACGTTCTAGAAGTTTATAAATCGAAACAAACTAGAGTTGGTCAGTTACAACTGAGTACACTGGATTGACCACGTAAACATAGACGGTGCACATTCAATAACTGTTTTCCAATGCGCTGAGCACTGCCTCCCTACCGCTTTTGCACCTCGGATTACCGACGGTCGTCCCCTAACTAAAAAGGACAAAAAAAATTGATGTTTTAAAGCCCAAAGAGAACATTTTAATAGTGAGGCTTAATTACCTATGCGCTTCTATTCGTTTGGTTTTACACACGTCTATTGACTGTTCATTTTAACGGTTTTAAGCTAGGTGGTAGAAAGTAATGGAATTCAAACATTTTCGAAATAAACTAAACAAAAAAGTCAATTGTAAGCGGTCATCATTTTAAAGCGGTATAGTGCCCACTTAACGCAATGAAGTAATTAAGGGGAATCGCTATAGTAGGTATTTATTGTGCATTGTGCCAACAACTTGGCGGCTCGCCAAACTGACTCACCCTAAAACTTTATGAATCGTAGTTACGTATTAATTCACAGATATTGTTGTTGAGAGCCTGATGAATGGCGCCACAGAACGCTCAGAAATAGAACATTGGAAGTAACGAAGCCTGTGTCGTAAAACTGTGTATGAAACTCCGAACAATGTCGTGCAAACCGAATGGACCGTGGAAGTATAATCCAGAATGCCACGACGAAAATCAACGTTAGCACTGTAAGCGGAAAATCGAACTCTGATGTCGCAAGACGAAAGGCTCTTTGTGCGCAATCAATGGCCCCTCGATTGCTGATAACTTTCTTTGGAACCTAAAGTTTAAGTTTGAAACTGTTAGTTGAACATCTATATTATTCTTTATTCGCTGTTTGTTTTACAATCGGTTGTAACTACTTAATAATTAAACAAATTCAGAATTTTGTTCTAATTGATTTTACAGATCCAATTATTTTCCATTTATTAATATTTAAAAAGGTTTCTTAGCTGCCAATAGATATAATACTTTCCCATTATAAAATAACTGATTTATCACAAAAGAATCAAACAAAAGATTTTTTTGTTATCATTAAAGCAATATGTTGGTCACGTTTAAATGTTCAAACTTCAGCCACAATAGATTGTAAGACAAAGTGAAAAGTGAATTTCCTAACGAAGATATTCTTCACTTAATAAAATTTGTTAAAAGATTCTGATTATATAATAAGATTTCTATTATAAAGTTTTATCATGTTTTAGGGTACACAAAGATCCTATTAATAAGCAGTTGTTGGGTTCGATATATTTTACGAAAACAGTTGAGTTGCCCACATAGAAGAAGCTTCTTCTTTCAGATTATTTTATCAGTGTTAATGTCGCGTCGTGATATGGGTATTAACATCTTGTAGATCAATTCTAGAATGCTTCGTTATCTCGTCCCAATTATTTTTTTACTGAAATGCCACATGTTGCAAGTGCTCACTGACGTTAATAATTATTATGGATTAGCTATTCCTATCAATATTCCCTACTGTGCATATTTTTGTAATAGCTGCCGTTATTTAATAAGCTAAGTATTGATAAGAAGCTTATGAGGTCTATACAAATAGACACTTCAATTTAAATTTATTTTGCGATTAATATTATTGTCGATGTTGATATAGATTTTGGTTTAATCATATTGAAATGGGTTTAAAAGCCATAACTAGGACTTGAAGCTGTGGTAAACCTCTTCCACATTGTAAGTTCTTGCAAGACGATGAAGTCGCTCCGTAAGTTAATGACAGCGAAAACTGTCACTGCGCCTGCACAGGAGCTTATGTACAAATAGAGGTATTAACGCGGTCAATAATTCACAATCTTCTTGTTACTGCACAAATTAAGTTCTTCGCTCGTCGCGGTCACGTACGGGGTCGCCTTGTTTGAAATACGAAGGAGCTCATCGGTCGGGCTCGTTAAGCATCGGAGCGTGCTTTTATTAAATCGGAGCGTGCGCCACGAACGCGCGACCCTTGAATATTAAACCAAACGGCATTGGGTCATGCATATTGTCCCGCACCTATAATACCCGACTCAGGGACTCACATGTACAATTCGATTTGCGTTGTTCGTCCTCACATCCATGTGGTACGACGTCCTAACTTACATACATCTATGTCACTTCCGTATGCAAGGAGTGGGATTATCAGTGGGATTTTTACAACACACATTTGCAACACCAAAAAGATTCTTCTGATGTTGAAAGCGATAGGATCTGAGAGAGCGGAACTGTAAAAAAAATTGGAGCATTTGAGCATCTTCAACAACCCGTAATGTTCTATCGCTGGGCTCGAGTCTCCTCTCTTGAGAGGGTTTAGGCCATATATCCCAAAGATGGCGGAGTGCGAAAAGTGAAAGTATGGATATTACTAATGCTTGATGATGAATCTGTAGATTGATATTGATACTTCCATTGATTACCTGGTAGAAGATTGATGGATCATTGAGTTTGTTGAGTGGTGGGTTCTATCGCAGGTTCGTTTACCTTCTTCTTATAAAAAATTATGCTTGGTACATGTGGATTTAGATCTAATGTTGTAAAAGTAAAGTATAAACAGTCTCGAATATGTTTTAGTGTGTGTATGTGTGCGTGTGTTAATACATTAATTCCCTAATGTGTCTACTGAGTTGAATATAAAAAAGAGACGTAGCTTAAGCTTTTATCTCCTAATTTAGCTATCCCAGGGGAACCATCAATTACTCGAGATGAGAAATGCATATGGCTAACTTATTCTCCGGTGTATTTTCACTCATTATTCTATTGTTCTATTACAGTAGTGCTGACTAATGAATACAGTTAAAGATACGTATGATACTGAAGTCTTGAATAAAAATTACTGAGCGTTATTGCTCCTATTATTTGCCAGTTTGTGTAAACAAGTGTTATATTTCATGAACAGGAATGATGATAAAAATATGTAGTAATTAAAATCATAAACCATTTTTTTTCTATTTGATATTGGATGTTTAAATTAATACACTCGTCCTTGCAATGCATGATATATTACTACTATAAATGAGTTTTATTTCCGAGCAGCAGTAAATATTATTAAAAAAAAGAAATATTATTTCAAGACAAAAATAAAATATATGCAATCTTGTTTAAACACTTGTCATTGATCTGATATAACAGCCATACAGCGAAGCGGACGTTGTGCGCCATCCGTTTTGCTTGAGTGTTAATAAACTAGAAACCTTAGAAAACGAGTTACTTTCATGATAAAATCTTATAAGACATTTTTGTTGCTTTGCTGATGTACATACACTGTATTAAAATATGCTTAAAAGATAAATTGCAAAAATATGCGTTTCGCGTTCTAATTTGACTGAACCGCCAATACAAATTTAAATGAAGAATCTTACAATTATATTTTTTCTTTACCTGTAAAGAGGTTGCACATTTATACAGTATTTCTCTATATATAAAACGATCGAGAAGGCTATAGCTCTATTCAGCCTCCTTTGATGGAAAAACGCTTGCGCATGTCCGAGATTGTTATTTTTATCCGATTTCGGCGAGGGCCAAAGGAAGAGTAATATTTTTGGCAGTCAATGCGTGAATGTGTGTTCCACCGTAGCGACTAAACTATTGAACCGATTTTAATGAATAAGGTGACAAAAGAATCTTAATAATGACCCGTGTGACATAAACAATATTAATTTTATCAAAAAATTTTACCTACTCTGTTTATAGTTTTTTTAACTTTTTCTTGATGTAACTTAAGTTTATAGTAGATTGTGTCCCTAAAGCATTTATAATATAATTAGTCAGAAATTTGTTAATATTAGTTATTGTACTTCAATAATTGTATTCAATAACGATAACATTCAGAGACATACATCAGTACATACATAAATTAATAGATAATAATCATTAATGTATTACCAACATTTACAACAAAGTGTACTTACCGTGGGAAGACGTAACACTATCCGTTGCTATTTTGATACTATCGACGTATCGATAATCATTGCAATAAATTTATTACGTTGATTGTTATCTACGAACAGAATTTAAATTTTAATATTGAAAAAACGTGGGAGAGCCACGCTTCGGCATGAATGGGCCGGCTCGACCGGAGTGATACAACGGCCTCACAGAAAACCGGTGTGAAACAGTACTTACGCTGTGTTTCATCGAGTGAGTGAGGATACCGGAGGCCCATACCCCAATCCAACGCCCCCTATCCCCCTCACCATCCCCCTTCCCCCCAGGCCGCCATAGTGTGGGTCACCATGCTGCATTGTTCTTTTTCGCGTTGAGGATGGTGACCACCACTCTTGGATTCTGCTCATGCTTTCCATCAGGCAGGGCAGAGTCATTTTGGCAGCTTAAATATAAATAAAAAAAATAATAAAAAAATATTCAATTATACATACAGTTCATGACAACATTGAATAATTACTTGCGCTTTTCATCACTTTCTTGTTGTAAGATTATAACGTGTATACTGCCGACTAGTTTCTTAGTGTCTGTTTGAAAATGAGAAGGAGTACAGGTTCATAATTTCGTCTGAGGGTTGTTTTGAAGTGTATCCTCTTTGGCTAAATTTAAAATTGAAACTCTTGCATTTCGTAATCAGTCAAGACAGCAGTTGTATACTTAATTGCTGTATGATAAACAGTGATGTGGTAACCCAGTAGCAAGATTGACGCAATGTATATAACAATTAAAATTCAAGATGCGTCACATTTGATCAACGCGTGATGATTGGAATGAGGTCATGCTCTTTGTATTGTCTTTATTTATTGTTTAGACTGCAGTGGGTGCAATTATCGGTAAGACCTAAGTAAGCAGTAAGCAGTTTTGGAGTGGCGGTAATTTTGTTGCGAAACATTACTATCATTATTAATAGACATTCAAATACCTACCCTATTATAGCTATTGGTGCTAATATTGCTCCGTCACTAAACTAAAATTTATGCAAAATCTATCTTCTATTCTCTTATTGATTTCCAAACTTCTATTTTTAGTATTTCATAAACAAATATTAGAGATTATTGACATTTAGAACATTTTTTGCAGACTAAAACTCATTTTTAGTGATTTTTAGTTCAGTTTAGACAGTTTTTGAATAAAAGAATAAACAGAAACAGAACTATATAAGAATATAGTTCTAGCATCTTTCTCTCTCTCAGGGACATTTTAAAGAAAGGTTAAGTTAGAAATATTAGATTTTATTGAACCGTGAATTGCGTAATATAGACAAGAAAATGATCTCAAAAGCATTGTCGGGATGAAAAAATAAAAAACTTAATATTGAAAGTTGAAGGACCTACACTAAAGGGTGTATATATGTACATTATACCTGGTGGAATGTTCAATATAGGAGGTATTAGCGCTTCAACTTCATGATAAACATCCATGTTCATTGGTCTGAAGTAAAATTGTGTTTTTTCTTGCAAAAAGTTTATGTGAAGACGCGTTAATAATAGAACTACTAATAAGCGAAGTCCACTTTCAAAGAATAAAAAATCCACTTTTTATACATTTGAGCCTACAAAAGTGATTGAAAGTGACGAAATCACTTAGAGGCAGAATCCTTCGCATGGTATTCGACTTACGTTCTTCCATCTGTTGTAACTGGCTTATAGTTTCGATATTTTTAAATATATCAAGTTTGGTTTCCTGTTACCTAAAGCTTTGCGAACGGAAACTTAATGGTCGCTGTTCCGTGCTATATTAAGTGTTGCAAAGTTAAAAATCATTCGCAATAAAAAAAGGATGATGTTTTGAAACAATCTGTAAAGATTTGATCATTTTACTTAGGAAAAGCTGTATAGATGATATGTGGTTTCTATACACTCTATATATTGACTGGGTAATATCTTTTTCCCATTTACAAAAAAAAATCATTCATACTCGAGTGCTTTAGGTCGTTGTATGATATAGCCTATAGCACTTGATTGCTTTATAAAGGACTTTTTTTTTTATATTGGGCCCTGCCAAAGTGACTTTACTCTGCTTGATGGAAAGCATGCAAGCACCAACGAAACACAATCGCATGAATATAATAGCCTAAACCTACTAACAAAATAAGAAATATCCAAATACATGACCCATGCGTGATGTGAAGCCCAGGGGAAATTCGATAAGTTTTTATATATTTAGGATATGAACCACTAGTTAGTGTGTAAAATAAATGTAAAATGTGTGAAAATAGATGCTATAACTGGAACTCGACCTCTATAAGATTTCGTTCCACTTGCCACCAAAAAATTGTAATATCCTGACAGAACGTAAACACTGCGACGCAGTAATCTTGGCAAGGAAATTGTTTTATTCCCTGCATGCCCCGTGAAGTTAAACAAAGTTAATTTACCTATATCAAATTTTAATTGTCTTGTCTTCAATTTGAAATACACCATGTAATATACTGCGTAGATTTCCGATTTAGTGAATGTAACAGACCTTAAATTTTGCTTATTAGATTTATACGTTCGCGATTCCACATCCAAAAATGATTAGTTCGTCAAACGTTGGTAATTAAAAATAGTTGTATCGGTAGATAGTTAATAATTGCCCAGTGTGTACATTTATGACGTAACGATAGAATGAATGTTCGCAGGAAATATTCAATTGTGTCGCGAATGTGTTTCGCAAACAAAAAACCCTTTCGTGCTTCCTCTATACCTAGGTGCGCTACCATCCATACTAAAATTATAAATTCCAAAGGATTTCTATCTGTCTGTCTGTTACGCTTTCACGGCTAAACCGTTGCACCGATTTCAATGAAATTTGGCGTGCAGATACTTTGATTCTTGAGGTAGAACATAAACTACTTTATACCGTGATAACCGACATACACGTAATCGCGATCGATTCGCGAAAACTAGTTGACATTTAAATAAAAAAATAAGTGACTAAACAGTTTCACATGTATAATACAAAATTTTCTAGTAAAAACATATCATCTAACTGTACAGCAAACATAGCATTTTGCAAAGCATTCTTATCAGCTAAACATCATATCAAAGTTTATAATATACTTATTTATTAATTCATACATTTTATACGAGTTTGAAATTTCTTTACATATGGTCAAAGAATGTATTTTTCTGTATCATGGCACGGCAAAGTTTAGCCAATTATAATACTAATTGGATAAACTTTGCCGTGCCATAATGCGAGAAGCTAAAAATCAAATCAATCGGCGTGAAATTGGAGATGAGGAGGAGGAATTGCCTATGGCCAGCAGTGGACTGCGATAGGCTGATGATGTTGATGATGATGATGATTATAATTGATGGCTTTAATACCTTTTTTAGTACAATACATTTAGTATAATAGAGGCAGGACAGTAATTTCCTTTAATAGGTCCCTAAGGCATTGGTGACTAGGTACATAAATGCAAAATCGTAAATGCAAAGTATCATTGACATTGCTGATTGCCTATCTATATAAATAAAACTGGATGATTATCTGTATGTCCTTTATAGAATCGTAAACTATGCATTTGATCATGTCATGATGATCTTCGGCAAAGTGTTGTGCATGAACTCACAAAGGTTTCTGAGTCGGTACGACCAGGTGTTACCTGCGGTGGTCGTTGTACCGCGGGGCTCAGCTAGTTAGTCAATATTTTTAAACATTGAAATCTGAATATTATGTCCTTCGTTAACTTTTGCATAATTAATTTCATAGTTAAGATAGTTCTGGGTTGTTATTATATAATAAAGAAATTTGTGAGATGCACAAAAGATCTTAGTATTTATATTTTTTATCGAATCTGTTAAAAAAAACTACGTTCACTTACAAGCCATAAAAAGTATATAAACTCCGGCCGCCTTGGGATAGGTAATACAGCTATCTTTCGATTTCGTATTTGATATTATTTACCACTCAATGGTCGTGATGGTTTATATTCAGATTAATCCCGTCACTGTCCAAGTGGTATTCGCTACATTCTATTCACACTTAAACTAATAAGATTTCCATATACATATTTCTTTATCGATGCCTGATCGCGCTTATTATGTGGCGCTCATAGCCCAGTTGCACTCGGTGATTAGAAACAATCATCGAGGGTAAGCAACGATGGCGCGGTCAGTACCTGGATGGGTGACCGCTGGTGGCATGTTACCATGAGCGTCTCCGTGATTCGGAGGTCACGTTAAGCAGTCGGTCCCGGTTGTTATCATACGATAACAGTCGTGAAGCTTAGTTGGAGGCCTTCGGGCGGCTTAAAAACATCCAACGGCAAGATTTACGTAGCCACAACGTATTCTTGCCAGTCCCCAACCCGCACTTGGCCAGCGTGGGGACGTATGGCCTTAACCCTCTCCTGAGAGGAGACCCGAGCCCAGCAGTGGGACATTATGGGTTGTTGTTTGTGATGCCTGATCACATTAAAGATTAAATAGGTTTGGCAACTATACTGATTAGAATCCGGTAGTCATGTGCGGACATGTTCCAGCCACAATAGGAGCTATGATTTATTATCGCAACGGGCAGGACGTACCTGGTCCCGCCGTCGCAAGTCACATTAACATTCGTGGACGTGTTTGCAAGTGCGTTTGTAGCCTTATACGACTGAGGACTAGTTGAGTCATTATTGGGATGTAAATGCAACAGCAGGTACTACGATTTCACACGTTGACCTACTAAAGTTCCTGTACACGGTGACAGTATAAACTTCTACTGCAATATTGCAAATAGGGTTTCTACTAGATATATTTGCTGTTCGAATAAATATTTGCGATAGAGCCCTCTAATTTATATAGAGAATATTCAGGCGTTTGTGTATTTACAACTTTAAATAATATTATTTTAAAGATCAAAGTGGCTTGCCATTGTTTAATTGATGGCTGGTTTACCGTGCGAGAGACGTAACATAAATAACCTCTAATGTTTTATTTTATATTTATGTATAAAATTATTCCTATTATATTTAAGATCTTAAGGTTTTATATTTGGAATTCTAATATAAGCGGAAGTTATGTTTTGGACGGCAAATGTCAATAGTTAACTGAAGCATAATTAGAAATCGGTGGGCAAGTTCGATTAACGCGGTTGTCTCGTGCGTCGGTGTGGCTTCAATACCAGGCGACGTCTCACGATACTTGGCTACCGACCAATGTTTTGGCGTTGATTGGCGACAGACCATTTCGTTTTATTTTATACTCTCATCAGAACCTTTATCGGTTAATAACTAGCCAGTGGAACCGCCTCTAACATTTTCAGCAAACTTAAGCATTTATACGAAGCAAACCTAGTCTATTTACTCTGTAGTTATTTAAACCGTTTTCGAATGAGTAAACATTAAGTAGTATTTGACATATAAAGTAACTTTTGTTTTGTTGACGGGGTGGACAATTCCTTCGGGTCATCGTCTCTTCGGGAATGCAGGAGCTAGGAGTATGTGGAGTTTCCATTAGAAATCACCTCGACGGTTGACTCGATGCTCTTGGTGGACCCAGACCATGTATTATCAGATCCTCCTCTATGTACCTACCTTTTTTTATGAAACTAAATAAAAAATTAACTTTTAAGTTTTTTTTTGAGAAATCCACGTTACGTACTAAAGGTGTTTTATCACTTTATATGTCTGAACTGTATTTGACTCTTTGTATCGTCTACGAGTTTGTTGCCGAAACTATTAACTACTTATATTAACACGATGCAGTATAATCGATAAAGTTTCATTTAAATCTGTTAACTAGTTTTGGGTAGCAAATTTTATAGGTACGTTTATTACTTCGAGCACGTCGCTCAAAGTAATTAAAAATTTAAAAAATATGTTACTTGGTGCCCAAAACTTCAGCTAACTAGATATTTATTGGTATTCATATCTTAATGTGATTATGCAACTAATACGCGCAAACAAAACTATATTTTATACCACTCAACCCGCTAACACTGAAATGAATATTAAATTTACCTAGTTATCAATGTGTTTGATCCAATCCATTGTACATAATTTGCGAACGGATTGAATTATGTAAAATAATAATGAAAATCTAAATATTTACGTTTGTTACGTATGCGGGCAAAGGCTTATTATGTAAATACGGTCCCTCAAGTAAGTTGTTGATAAAATTGCTGGCGCCTTACGGACAAAGACCCCGAACAGGAACGGTAGTAACCTATATCGTAGAAATTTATCCGTTTTGACTAGAGAAAAATAGCAGACACAAGGAGGTACGACGACGAGTTCATTACATAAAATAGTCTTAAAACATTTAAGAATTTTATTGACACCATCTAGACATGAAAATACACTTATAAGATTTTACGAGGAACAACACAGACTCTTCCTAATTATATTGCTTCCTGTTTTGACTGCGTCGCTTTGCGTTAGAACATAGCAAATAAATTATCATAGACGTAACTACCCAAGTAAAAGACATTCTCATTTAATGTTTACCGGAAAATATAGAGTATATGTACTAAGTTATTCATGTGTTATAGCTAAATTCATTTGCAAACAACTGATTGGGGAATAACCTACCTGACTTTACGGTGTTCGGTGTACCTTGGTGACTAAGCTCAAAGCCCTTAGCTTCATTGGAACAAGTTGGTATAGCCAGAACGACGCCGCCTTTTCTCTAACTATTCATAGTTATAGTCACCTTAATGTGAGCAATGTTTCACGATTGTAGAAACTGTTGGTTGTTGACTGTTTGTGAAAAATAAAGATGAATATCTCTTTTTCCCAAAAAAAAGTAATAAATGGCGATATCTGTTTTTAGTAGCTGTCATTTCTTGCCCATTAAAGAAGACTTAAGAATGCAATATCAGCTAATTCAATTTAGTGATAAATATGACTCTTGCAGCTCTCTGTTTTATAGTATGTTAAGCTATTCGTTAAATATTGCACCATTTTTTTGGAACGCCGGAACTACCTTATGAAATCGGTGTCCGTGAATAGCGCTGTCAGTCAAGTGGTATAGTATATTCGTGGCGCGCGATGTCATGTGTCCAGCGGTGCATCTGAAATTTCCCACATCGTGTAATCGAACCTGAATATGAGCGCATAATTGCTTATTTGCCTCATTTCGGATTCATTCGCAGCGGGAGTCTGTGGTTTGTGTAAATATGGTTGAATACGGCCGTTGGGTTTACGAACGAAATTTGCTTTTGTTCTAACTGGCGGAGCACAGAAGCCCTTTACTACGCTTGTGTAGGAGGTCGCTTTATTAGCTAGTAGTGTATGCATACTTATTATATTGCAGTGACTATATAAGGTAAAATATTTTAATGGCACACATTACTTAAGACATATTTAATGTATTTAAAGAGAGATGAAGGAATGTATATATCAACAATTAATTCTTTGGAAATTAATATATTTTACTTAACAATTTCATACCAATAAAACATGATAACATAAAATTACTGCTATATGATTTTCTTCACAGTTTGAAAACGTTTTATATCCGCCCGATATTTCCGATCTATGATGAATTCGCCTGAAAAATATATAAAGTTTTTGAATGTAATGCCAATATTTTTATTATTAAGGATACTATTTGACGCTACACAGACTGAGATTCCGCAAATACTATTCTGGTTTAACTATAAAACGGTAAAAAACAAATACTGTAGTTTTATTTAGTATTTGTTCTTTGTTGTAATTAAATTTCATTTTTTTGTTTCAGGTAAGCGCAGTGTATATTAAAACAAGGATCTTATTCCAAGGTAATTTAACTCGTCTTTTACATTCAACCCGTCTCTATTCTCGGTAACGTGTGAGGTATGTTCAGTGCACAACGAAACCGGAGCATTTGTCTGAATGAGAAATTCATCACAATCTCTATTTTTGCCAGTTTTCGGTTATTTTTTTTATAAAAATGATTATGTTTTTTTATATTAAAACCTAAAATCTCTATAAAGGAAAAACATCGTTCAGCAGAGATGTTGCACGACATGTATGCAAGTCCATTTAAAGATCTAAATGTATCAAAATGCTAATTTACGTATATTATGCCTCAATAACTTCTGCACTGATTAAGCTCAAATTTTGATTAGATATAGATACGAATCGTTTCAAAAATAATGTTTATCTATTTTAATGTCATGTTTGTTCCTTAATTTTTATCAAGTGAAGTGTGGCAGGGTTAAGCTGGTTATTTATAAAATGCTTTATAATATTAAATATATTAATGATTTACTTACCTTGCCTTTATGTATTACCATCAAAGCGCGAGCTAAAAGAATAATATTTTCAAATTTGCATACAATCCTTTAGTTCTGTAAATATTTAGCAGCTTTGAGAAACATTTACCGTTGCCTCGACGTTTCTAGATTAATGTGAGAGCCAACGTACTTTAATAAATGTTATGTGGACGTGTGAGTGGAGGAGCATGCATTAGTGGTCGAATGAATGGATCTAATTTTAAAGAAAGCAAAATGTTCTTTGCAATGGCACTCATATTTCAACAAATAGCTAATCAATGGCCGAGTTGGCGGGTAGTTTAGTTGTAAGTGATGGTTAATACAAGTCATGTGTGCAGAACATGCGCATTGTGAATAGCTAAAATGTTGCGTTTAAAACAACTTGTCGATTGTTTGTTTAAATGTTTACAGCTTCTGGAGAATTGATGGGCAATTCAAAACGAGCGTCATCGCATTTGTTTCCCATCGTTTACATAGTGATATTAAGACCGAGGTTGAATGTTTGATTGATGATTTGAAAATCTCTACTGTAGTGATATAATTAATTTGTACCGATAAAGATAATTATTATAAATATACTATAGTTAGATATATGTTTTTAAGTTCCGTCATCAAGCAATAAGTCTTTCTAAATTCTCTTGATTTGATTAAAATGATGAGATGCACAATTTAAAATAACTAATAGTACTATATTTATTGCAACCTAAATGTCAGTTAACTACTAAAAAAGCTAAAAAATAATGAAATACTATTGAAATTCAATAACAGTTTTTGACTAAATTATGGTTAGTTAAAAGATAGCAATTCCTACAATTTAACCTCTAAAACAGTATTATATAACACTCCAAACATAAAATAACAATAATTAACGGACGTATTTTATTAAAGTAAGTAAGTTATTAAAGTAAGTTACGGTATTGTATTTATATTTATTGTTATGAAATAAATCCTACCTACGGTCTTTGGGCTGGCGTAATAACGTTTAGTATTTAGTACGAGTAGTCTGTATTCATCTATTAATACACAATAAGAGAGAGACTTTTGGAAAACAATGGAATCTTTATTTATAATATACTCTTCTGATTACTACGTTTTCAAGAATCATTAATTGCTTCGCGAACATAAAACGACTTGATAGTGATACTGATTCACATAGCTGCGACGTTAAAACGGCTGTTTTGACTTCATATATACTATTAACAGTTTATAGTTGTGATGGTAATGAGATAGGTAACAATATTAAGAATGTTTAAGCACCTACTTATAATGCAGCGTAGGCCAGCATTCCATGTTTCCATATTTGGCATAGACAAACACTACATCTACCTACCTACTTTATATAAAAGGTTTATAATTATTTATCACATTATTACCGCTTCGCATAATTGTTCTCTTTGAGAGCTCATGAACTTGTGCAATTAACTGTATAGTACGTATTTTATGAAGAGGATTTTTGTATTTACATATTAAGTCCCACGCGTTTACGCCAGCATCTCTTAAAGCAGATAAAAATTATGCTAAAAAAGGGTATATTATCCAAGTTTTTGTAAAAATTTTCAGAGATACCATAGGTTCTCATTTCCTATGATCTTTTCAATTCGAACCCGAGGTTAGCCTGTTAAACCAAACAAACACTCTTCTTCTTTAAAATATGAGTAGATATATTATTATTTTAAGTCAATACAGTGCTGTTCTGCGCTTATAATGAATGCTTAAAAATTCTAAGAAAACAAATCTCACAATAAGACCATCGCTGACGTATTCAAGTGGTAATGTTGTTCTCACACTTCTGTCATTCCACATCAACATTCGTACTGCTTCTATTGGTACATCATTTTGATGAGAGTTTGATTGATTTCAATTATAATAATAAATATTTCGGACATCTAACACACAACGCCATTTAGTCCCAAACTAAGCAGAGCTTGTATTATGGGTACTAGACAACTGATATGAATACATAAATACTTTTTTTTGTTTTTTTGTTAATACATACATATTATACATAGAAAACATCCAAGCTCAGAAACAAATATTTGCAGATCATACGATCATTTGGTCCGACCCAGGATTCGAACCCGAGACCTCATGAACAACAGTCGCATACGCTACTACTGCGCCACCGAGGCAGTCAAATTGACGTTGTTTTAAGTGAGGACGCCATAAATCTTGTTCAGATATCAATAAATTACCAGTGGTCGAAATTATACCTTTCTTCTTTCTGCAAAGCTCCTCATATAAGCTTATACTGCCAAATTTCTTACTCATCCATGCGCATAATTTTCGTAAAAAAGTATAAAAACTTTTTGTTTCATCTATTAATAATTAATAAAAAATTTTAGGCCTTTGCGGCATGATATAATACCGATTTTTACTTTCAAATGAAGCCTTTTTTTTTTCTTTTTTTTTTTTATATTTAAGCTGCCAAAATGACTCTGCCCTGCCTGATGGAAAGCATGAGCAGAATCCAAGAGTGGTGGTCACCATCCTCAACGCGAAAAAGAACAATGCAGCATGGTGACCCACACTATGACGGCCTGGGGGGAAAGGGATGGTGAGGGGGATAGGTGGCGTTGGATTGGGGTATGGGCCTCCGGTATCCTCACTCACTCGATGAAACACAGCGTAAGCGCTGTTTCACACCGGTTTTCTGTGAGGCCGTGGTATCACTCCGGTCGAGCCGGCCCATTCATGCCGAAGCGTGTCTCTCCCACGGTATATTAGATCTGATATTGACTTTTTACGGAATATCTATAAAAACGTGTTACGGTCTGTTCACCGCAATTTTCACGACCTGTAGTCTGGCAAAATACTTACAGGCTACATATCAATATAACTGCAAGTGAGTTGTACTGTGACAATAATATGGTGAGCGTATAGGTTAGGATTAGAAGCGAAGAGCTATAAATACTTGCAAAGTAGATACTTAATTAGATGCAGTGCAACACTAGCTTTCGCCGGCAGCTCCTCTCACTTGTAATTCGGTTAGTGTGGTAAAATGTCGTCTATGTCTTTTCAGAAGAATCAAAGTATCTCATCACAAATATCATTTGTCGGTTCAGCCGTGAAAGCGTACAGAAAGACAGAGTTGCTTTCGAGTTTATAATATTACTATGGATATATATTAACAGGATACTTCTGTCGCGCGACGTTAGTGTTTTCGATTACAACGTTTGGTCGGAAAGAAGGTTCCCATTTCATGTCATTCACATTTTTTTTTATTTTTTATCATTAATTTCATCATGACGAAGACTTGAAGACTCGAAGAGTTTAAATACTTGACATTGGCAGAAATAGCTGATCCGGCTAGTTGCCATCTCATCAAAAGGAGAAGAAGAACGTTTGGTCGAGTATTGCGGGTTTGTATCCCACCCTATAAAGCATCTATAACACAAACGTTGTCTTACATCCGCGACTTTTATTTATATTTTGGGTAAAAGTTGTTAGAATGATTGTATCCTAATCAGATCTACGCAACAATATATATACACACTTGGGAATATAATATTCGGCACCCAAAGGGAAGGAATAGCCAAGGTTTGTATGCGTACCGTATAACATGAAATATTGGGACATCGATGTCCTTACTCCCGCCTCTCGCATACTAATGTAATTTTAACCCAAACAAAGTATAAAAGACTGACGGAATGTTTTAGTATTGATTGGTTTCCCACTCATAGCCTCCATTCTATTTCTATTCAGAAATTCATCTAAATCGGTTCTGCGGTTTAGCCGTGAAAGTGGAAAGGGTAAATATGTTTCACATTTCTTTATTTGCCCTAGATTTAAAACTATGCATATTACATGTTTTCCTTTATTAGTATAGCCAAAGTGTCTAAGTGTAATTTATTCAAACTTATTGACTCAAGAAATTTAAGAGATGTTAAGATTGTTTTTTTATAGTCGTGTCCAAGATCTGTGACGGCAAGAAGGGTACAAATAAAATGATTTCTTCAACTCGGTTACACCATAAAAGTGTTTATAAATGAATTGAACGTTGAATTTATACAAGATTCAACAAAAAATAACAAAGTAACATTATTTTTTATTCACGTTTCGTGACTGCTGCACTGACAAATGCTATTGTAATTCTTGCAATAGAATTGCGAACGCAGATATTACAATGGCATCGACGTCAGCGATTAGCTCATTGATTGATTCAATATAAATTTGGGATAAGAAGAGACAAATAGATAATGAAACCAATGTCTACTGTTTTATTATTTAAGATCAACTGTTATTTAATAAGAGTAACTACAAAATACTGACGTAAAACGTCAGTGATTCATGAAATTAACTAAATCTTTTGTATGTCTGTCTCTTTATTCAGGCTAAACTCTGGAATGGCTAGAGTGATTTTAACGGGACTTTCACTCGCAGATAGCTGATGATATAAGGAGTAACTTATGCTCCTTTTCACCAACTATACTTAATCGTCTATTAACCAGAAACCCCAAACGTAGATAGCTCCTGCATGTAAATTATATGTAATTTCGTTTTCACTTTCCTAAGTGACACCTAACTAAGGGTCTCCTATTTAGTAGGGATCTCGGAAACCGCAAACGTGCACAGGTAATGTCGAATGGCTCTTTCTGCAATATGAAATTATTATATTGATTATATATTATTCGCAATTTCTGTAATTCCTGTCTTCTAGTCCAATGTCTCGAAATGTCAAACTGACAACTGCCAAAATTAACTACCATGTGGCACATCGACTGCGTGTCGTTGAGGTTATAAACTAAATATTACATTACAAATAAGTCATAACTTCTTAGTAAAATATATTAGATTATTATAAATACAAAATTTTACAAAAAATGAGAATATTATTAGTATTGCCTATTATAGGGATATTCCAATATTCGTGCAATTTTATTTAATAACAAAATAACACTCCTCGGTTAACCTAAATCTAGTAACAAAAACTTATCGCCATATTTTGTAAATAAAGCTGTTCAATCACGATGCATTGAATAAACTAGGATCATTGATTATCTCTAAAGTCTCAAAAATATTGAAAACATCCCATAACTCCTCCATTTCAATAATTTTAACCAAAAAAAAATGGAGAAGGCCCGGGAGGACGACCTTCACTCGGACCCGATCCACCGCCGGCGAACCGGGCGGCGGAGGTGCGCCTACCAGCGCCTCATGCCGTCCTGAGTGTGGCCGCGGATGGGCGGGACGGGTTTCCCCCCCCCCCACCCGTTTATTTGTTATGAATGTTTATTTATATATTTACACTGCAAGCTATTTGACGTATAAACTCATTCAGTGCAGGTTTTTAGAACGGAACTATTCTATCAAAAACACCTTTTACTATACATTCGGTGTAAATAGGTCAATATATATGAACATATTTCTGATATGATAAGTAGATTCGAAAACTTAATATGTATCTGTGCCGCTTTCATCATAATCATCATCATCAGCCTGTTGCATTCCACTGCTGGACCTAGGCCTCTTCCATTGCACGCTGCTTTGTTCGAAGTGACTTAGTTAAAATATCACTAACTAGCTGACTCGGCGAACTTCATACCGCCATATTCACTTTCGCGAAATTTTTCGGGATTACCGAAAAACTCATTTAAGTAAGCCTGAGTTAACTTCCCGCAGGGCTGCAGTGTATACGACTAAGCGGACTAAGAAAATATATCACCTCCGGTTTTCTTTCATTTATTTTTATAAAGAAACCTTGTTCTGACAATAACAAACACATAAGAAATATACAATTTAGTGTAGTCGATCGTAATTTCTACCCGTACATACATTTTTGTGATTCATTCAAAATATGTGTTGATATGTTTGTTTTAGTTTTGTAATGTCCAGGAATATCTATAATATATATTACCAGTATTACAAATAATACGAATCCTTAAAACTTTTGAATTTTAAACTCTGATAAATATTGTAATCGTTAATTTTTGTACTGCTTTTGTTGCTGACCTTTGATTTGGTATATTCTATTTTCTATAGTATAAAGCGATATGCTCTTCTGATCTGATAGTCTTCATATTTTGCTACACAGTATCTCATTTAGATCGATATGCTCCAAGTAAAATAGAATGCCACTTAAAACAGTAGCAACATTCTTTTAGTTGATGGACGTTTGTATGAACAAGCATTATTTGATCAAGAATTCAACAGCGTATGACAATGCATAACTACAAACATACGGTCAGACGGACGTGTCTGTATAAATGTTTCGCAATCTTTGCGAATTCAGCAATATTGCACAAGAAAACAACATTGTGATTGAACAATGCTCTTAGTCTGGGAATCTCGACTAACACCCATGAAGTAATGCCGTTCCGTTCTGCGTACACGTTGCTTGCCAATCACGCAAAGCTACATTTTTTACATTTCAGTGTTGTTCGTGGATCGTATTTTCGTCTACATTTATTGTTTTTAGTTTATTTTATAAATATTTATATAATAAATAGTATTTATTTAACCAATATTCATGATGATATTTCATGGTGAAGTCCGATTTTACTTACATTTTTATACAGTGATTTGGACTTATTGCTGCACAAAAAGTTGCATCATGACTCCCTGTGAGAGGTTGCCTTTGAACGATATTCCTTTAATAATTACCTGATGTGCAATAAAGATATTATTATTATTAGAAGTTAATAAAAAATGTTTGAACTACGTTTAGCCTATGTCAGGTAATGTAATTATTAAAAAATAAATCATCAAACAATGTCTGGTAATATTAGTGTTTTTTAAATTAGTAATGGTTTTGATTGCTTTATTGTAAGTAAATCAAAAGATAAAATGACTTTTAAATTAGGTTAATAATATTGTATGGAGTTAACCAAGTACAGTGTTACTGTGCCACAGACAACTGCACACACAGCAACTGCAACTTCTACAAAGAAGCCTTCTATGTTACCTGTGCCTGTTTATATTGTATGTAAAACATAAACAGTATTGTTATCCGTTCGCTCTATCCGTATGTAGTAGCAGTAAATCTCGACACACCAATGAATGAGTTGACACAATAGTGAGAAAAACACTTATGTTATTCAATTTTGATTTGAATCTGTGACCTCAATACGTTATTTTATTTGTTATTTTTACTATTTGTAAAACAATGTCGTTACAACAAAAGATATGATTTTCGTGTAGAGCGTGTGCGATAATTTGTTTAATTCAACGTAACAGCTGTGATTTATGTCCACATATTTTTACATGACTAAACAGTAAGCACATACCTACCAGGTTATTAAAACTAAGAGCACGCCATTGCCTAATTCTAAAACCAGGTACAGCGTGTAATAAAATGTGGTTATGTAGGTTCAAAATGTAAGCATTAAATTAATGCAGGCACATTATAAAATGAACTAATAAAATGTATTCATCAAGGTTTTATTTAATTAAAGTTAATTAATGTAATGAAATCCTAAAATCGCAAAACTTAATTAAAAAATGAATTCATTAGTTTTGCTACGAAATACTTATTTAGTTATCAGGTACTCCAATATAAAGGAGTGGTCACACTGAGGCCTCGGAGCGAGCGTGTACTATAAAGGTGCGCCAACACGCGAGCGCGCCATTAGCTTCAACAACAATATATCATACGCGCTCATATAATATGTAAGTGACGTGTCCGCATTTATGACACTTTGTTGGGTGACATAGGAAAAATATCATTTCGTGACAGAATTATTTAGTGTGAAGCGTATAGTAAAGAAAACTGTTTGAATATTTTTAGTTTCAGAAAATTTACTACTTCAGTGCATGTATTTATACTTTTTATGAGGTTTTAGCGCCGGTCGATGCGTAATTTTGATGTTAATGTCCAATTTGACATTATATACATATTTAATTGTACACAGGTATGTTAAATAATTTCTATTATGTGTTCGGAACGTGCTGCATCAAAGCATAAAATTACAACATCACGACACGAGTTATTTTCGTAGAAAATAAATAATTAGCTATTAATTGCGTAAATGTTAAATGATGAAAGTTTATTCCGATGGAAGTTTCAATATAAAATTGACGTTCATGGCAAGCGTTTTGAAGGGCGTCATTCTCTTTTAAAAAGTGATTGAGCTGATGTTTATTATTTTTATTATTAAATGTACAACAACTTTATTTTCGTTGAACGACTACTGTTTTTGATTTTTGAATGACTGTTGTTTACCTGTTTGATGCGAAGAACTCTCTGCTCTTGCGATGAGATCTTGAGTATTTAACTTAAATCTGCTTTATATTGATTTGAAGAGTTGTGTGGTATTAATAAGATTATGTACCCAATTCTAATGGGATCGTTGCAACAGTATAAACGGAGACTAGGTAAAATGATTTCATGTTAAGAATTTGATTATTCTGTGCACACAGTTTGAAAATGAAGAATTCTCTCAGAGTCATCTTAACCGAAAGATGTCAACCCACTCTATTTTGAAATATATGGAATATAATCATATTTAATAATTGCTGACTTAATGAACAAGATGGGATCAAAGCTCTTGTAAAAATTATTGAATACTTCAAATAATTACTAAAGAAAACTAAAAGTATGTAGAGTACTGAAAAGGTTTTATATTTCACTTAGGAAAGTTTTTAAATGTTTATCAAATTCTTGGTAAGAATTTTTTAACGAAGTCTGCGTACGAGTACGTACGTAGTACGTACAGTACGAGCTGTGATGTAGAGCCGAAGGTCTATATTATCTTCAGATGTCGGCTGAAACTAGCCGTAATAGATAGGATAAAAAAGCTAGTTTGCATTTGGTCGACATAGATAAACCTGACAATGATAGATGTAATATATTTGTTCTAAAGTCTAAGTATTGACTAGAACGAACGTGTATTAATGGTTCGATTAGATTGACAGGGAATTCAGACAAAAACAGGCACAGATTTATACCAAAGCAACATAAATTTATATTTCCTGCGAATTTATTTGGTAAGGAACGGATGTACTAATATAAGTGCTAAAGCAAATATTTATTTAAAACTCTCATGAGGTTACACTGAAGTAAGTCAAGCTTATATACATCATTATGTAGTTGTCCCTGTCCACTGTGGTAGTTGTCTATTGTGGACATAAGCCTCTCCTTCAAATGAGATTTTGAACCTTTGATACAGGAGTTCTATGGTCTAAATTAGATTCAAAGATGAAACAGATGAAACAGATACAGGTAGACAGTGAGATTGGATAAATATGATTACATAAATTTAAGATTACTTAAGCATAGATTGGACTAATTATTTGATCGTAAAATGAAATTGGTTCTGTGTTTAAAAGCAGAAACATGAACGTTCATTCACATGAACGTGATAATACGAATGATAAATATGATGTGTAGAGTGTAGATACTGAAAATTATACTGTCTCACTGGTGTCTCATTCAAACGTTTTGAATACAGCTTAGCATGTTTGTGTGTCTTGCTTCGTTGTGATATATTATAATAGAATTGCTTCTCATCATCATCAGCCTATCGCAGTCCACTGCTAGTAATAGGCCTCTCCACTTGCACGTTACTTGGTTCGATCCACGGCTTCACGCACCCAGCTTCTGCCAGCCATCTTGCGCACATCATCACTCTACCAGGCCTGTGGACGTCCCATACTACGTTGGCCGAGACGCGGTCTCCACTCAAAAACCCGTATACGCCAAAGGTAATCAGTTCTGCGGCTAATATTGCCATTCCACTGCCACATCAGCTTGCTAATCTTCTGGGCTATGTCAATGACCTTGGTTCTCTGCCGGATTACCTCATTCTTGATACGATCCCTCAGAGAAACGCCGAGCATAGCCTTCTCCATAGCACGCTGTGCGACTTTGAACTTGTAAACCAGCTGTGCCGTAAGTGTCCACGTTTCGGCTCCGTATGTCATGACGGATAGGAAGCACTGGTTGAAGACTTTCGTCTTTAGGCACTATGGGATCGACATCGATAAAAAGACCCGACGAAGTTGAATTAGCTCTCTCTGTTCTCATATCTAGCCTAGGAGACACATAATTGTTATGTATCTCTCTTTAATATAATATAATAACAAGTTTTAATTGTTTTTTGTACTCAACATTTCTAAATATTCATATATAAATATACCTAAAAACTACGTTGAAATGAAGACGGTATTTTTTTTGCAATAGGCACTTTTAGTATACACAGCTGTCTTATAAAAAAAATAGATTTTAAACATAGTAATACATCAAAAGAACCTAAAATATTGTTCTATAAAATAAACATATTCAACAATAAACACGGTTCAAACACAATTTATGATTTACCCTAAACTCATTACTCATTCTATGAAATCTTCGACCTCGATCATCGATGTGAGTTACGTTTGGTTTCATCACCAAAAGTTATAATTTGCATTTAGATATTGCCTACGTATTATTTTGTAGCGTGGTCCTACGCAAGCTACATTATGGTTTATTGATCCACTGATAAGCTATCGCTTACATTTATCTCCACTTTGATAACAACGTCAAAATAATACTCTTTTTATTACGCCTTTGTTCATATTTACCCTTTATTTACATAATAATCGATAAAATACTAATGTTTGAAGTTTTACTTAGTAGACTGCCCGGCAATAGCGATGGTTTACAAATAAGTTCCATAACGTTCTCGAGCTATTAACATTAATTCCTCAATTCACTTACATTACATATTATTTCTTATTAGTAAATCGGTCTATACCTCCCTGTCCATATAAATACTCCTAATTTTTTAGCTTAAGAAAGTACCTTATTGGACCATTATGAGTTGGGTTATTACCTGTGCGAGATACTTCCAACTACACCGTCGAGATACCGACGTAATTGTTATAAAAGTAAAAGTGCATCTTCAATCAGATTTAAATTACCATTAAAACTTTTACGTGCTGCACGTAGTTTGTATATGAATATGTACTGTGAGCACACAGAAACTGTGACGCAAAACTGGAGCAAGACAAAACGACAATAGTGTAGACTAACTCAAAAGCCAGTTTTTTTGAAATGCATGACGCGAACGGATGAAAAGTTATAACTCCACTGTATATCAACTTGATGCCTATCTACCCCTTGAAAAAAATAATGCCAAAAATATTAATGTTGACGTGCGAAGAGAACAGTGATAACCAGTGTGTAGGTGAAACAGAGACAGCGAGGCGTTGTTCTACACCTGCCAGTCCTCACCTGGCGATCGAGCCCGTCCATATTTGATTAGCTTTTTTCGGGGTTATAGTTTTAACTATGAATGCGAGTGTCGAATAGAATTATTTGGATTTTTTACTTTGACGTTTTGAATATTAAAGTAGTTATATTCAATTTCAAACCTACGTACTGTAGGTTGGTGGGTCATAAGTTTTAGAATTGAATTGGGTACATTGCTTTGTTTGTAACACAAACTTTATGTATCTAGAAGTATTTGATGTCCTTTTCATATATAGTTTAAAAGTTTATCTATTTACTACAAAAGATCTAAATTAAATGACGTTAACAAGCTCATACAAATACTCGTAACAATTTGTTTAATCAATAACACCGAAAAAAGAGTACCTTGAAGTATAAACAATGATGATGGGGAATAGGAAAACGTAGAGAAAACAAATATCCTCTAAAATGTGAGATCAAGTGTCCATCTACTAGATTATTTATTAATAGTCAATAAAAACTTAGTATCATGTTTCCATTAACAATGCTTTGTACACATTTGCATTAAATTATAAGCACTTTATGAGCTTGAATGGTTCTCCAAACAATCCCACTGACACTAATGTTTCTAGTTAGAATAAATGAAGCCTTGAAAGTATCATAGAATATTGCACAATAGTATCTACCGTATACAGATTGAAGTCAAAAGTAATTGTTATTAATGGTTTGGAACAAAAGTATGGCTCTAAAGCGGATCACTGATGGACCTTGGGTCTAAACCGGTTGGTATACTAACTTACGGTGAAAATTCTAAGTGTTTATTGTTAAGTCGAATGTTGTTCACCTTTAAAGGCCGCGTAATGAAGTTTAGGTTACTAGTGTATTAGTATGTTTTCTTCATTTTTCCTTTTCTATTTTTTCCATGTGTATATATGTTGTATGTTTAGTTCAGATTTTATGTTTATTGCACCGTATTGTACATTTTTACACCACCCTATTCCGTTGACTTCTAAGGAATGCCTAATGAATCAAGTCTATCTGTGTACGTTTTTAAGCAAGTGTTTATAAATAATCTAAATTTTCTGCCATTTTTTCAACCTCTGTTAAAACGAGGAGGTGATTGTACTTCAAATGCTATTATTAGTGTTTGTAATCAAATGAAAAAACAGAACAATATGTGTCTGTGTGTGTTTCTATATTATAATATAAATTTGGCTACAAAACACCCTGAAGCTTGTTTAAGTAAATAAATATTATCTTATCTCGTTTTAATGTGAATTGCATTGCATTAAACAAAATTCCAAAGAGTGATTATTTCTTTGCTTTGACAGCAAAATATAATAAACTCCAAATTACTTTACTATATTCATTTAGTCGTTTGAAATGTCCGTAATCCAAGCCAACTGAGGGTCGGCGGTGTACCGCAAGCGCCTCCCAACTCTCACAACTTTTGCCATGACCACTGTCAAGTTGGAAGCTGAGAAATTATTGGTTTAAAGAGCTTACATAGAAATTAGCTTGAATACCTTTTGTTTTTACTTTCCCACACCACCTTCGTCCTATCTAAGGTTAACAGCGACCACATTTCGGTTGGCTGAAGATAAGTTCGTGAAATATGGGTACCGGTTTGTCGTTTCGCATAATTTATTTACATTTAACTGTTTTCCTACAGAAATCTATATCTTTGTAATTTTATGTTTTAAATGTATTTGATTATTCTCTTCGAGATTTCAAGCTCAACAGTTTCTGCCAAAGTGAAATGTATCGTCATCAATTCATTACTGACAAGTTAACTACAATATTTCGAGTAAAAATGTGGCCAGTTATCCAATTAGTTTTATTTCAGTTAATTAAATGTCGCCGTGCTGTTAAAAGGTTAAAAACCTGCTATTTATAACCGACTTCAAAAAAAAGCTTTTCCTTTGTCCTTGACTCATACCAGACACTCACTCCAAAAATAACAATGATTGTAGACAAAAGAATACGTAATTTTTTACGTGAGCTAACAAAAATTTCATGCATTTTTAAACATTTTTTGTTTTTAGAATATTTTGTTTGAAGTCGGTTTTTTTTTGTTAAAATTTTATTTTATAGAGCTAGACATAGTGTTTTATCCGTAACCTTGCCGCTACTTCGTAGTGTTGTGGGTTTAGTCTTCATATGGTATAACACTTAGTATGATTCAAAAATTGTTGGCTGGGGGTTTAATGTCCGTTTAATATATATATGTAGAGTAACGCAGAATATATTAGTTTAGGTTTTGTCTTAAACTAAAAATAGTGCTATTAGTTTTAAACCAAGGACTTTGTACTATTTGCATAGTTTAGATCTAGCAAAAGCTTTTAAATTACACTCTAAACTTAAACTTATTATTTAGTCCGTTTAAGGCAGTGACTGAATTCACTCTTATTACGACAGTATAAAGCATATAGAGCATATTGTCTTTTAGATTTAATGGTCGTCAAAAGGCAATGTGGTTACGCAGCTAAAACAAGTCAATACTGGTGGTACAATTACCACTTCTAAAAAACAAGTAAAATTATTCAAGAAACAAAACCTTTAATATCTATCATTTTTATTAAATTCAGTTTTTTTTAAATTAAACATGTAAGTTATTTGTATATATATTCGTAATCACAGTCAAAAATTCTTTATTTTATCACCACACTCGAGGTATTTTCAAAAATCCTTAATTTTCTTTTCTTTTAAATTTGATGTACCCAATGTCACTCTCACGACTAAGATGAATCTATTGACACCACTCACATAAAAATACGATCAGCCGTTTAGACCTGGGCCTGCCAAAGAAATATACACGTACACTCGAAAAACATAACCCTACTTCTTTTGCAATCAGGTAATAAGATTATAAACAGTTGCATGCATGCATTGTAAAAATAATGAATTTAGCACTGCACTGCTGCTTTAAATATTACACATAAGTAATTGGATGACCGAACTTTGTTCGACTTTTTTTTTGGGTTTTCTAAAAATGAGTTACTAGAGAGAGTTACTAGATCGATTTATCGCCCTCGAAACTAATTGAATAATAAATTTCTTGAAAAACGTTGGAGCCGTTTCCGAGATTCAGATTCTATAAAAGAATTGATCATCTACGAGGTTTTAGATAGATATCACATTAGCCTATCTTCGTTTACTTTACACATTTCATCAACTTAAATTTACTAATTTAAACAAATAAATAAAATTGAAGTGTTTGTTTCTTATTTCAAATTTACAGATTTTGTGTATTTGTCCTGTCTGTTAAATATCTTTTGCACTCAGTCAGTCAGCACAAAAAGTTTATACTTGAAAGACAGAGAAGAATAGGAACAAGAAGGCACTATAAGTGAATTTCTTATCGCCGCTCTAAGGTTAATTCAACAGGCCTTGAGTACACAAGTATTAAGCGCGTAGCGAATTTCCCTTCAGTGTCAGGGCTAATTTAAGAACCCTTAGGCAGCATTCTCTCTGTAAGGTGAGCTTGCAAAGCAGTTCCCTTGAAATAATACAGACAGCTATTTAAAACCAATCTCAATATATATAGATAATATGTATGTAAATGGTCAAGAGTGATTTCATAATTCCAGTAGTTGCCTAGTGGTCAAATTCGACCATTATTCACTTCTTCAGCTTTTTGCCCTCCGACTCCATCTAACTTTAAATGTGTCAAATTTCATACTCCTCCATTAGCATTACTTTCGTAAAAATGGGTACAAACTTTTTCCTTCACGGAACATATAAGTCTATATATTACGTACTTTGCAAATTTTTATGTATCGCCAAAAATATTTTCCATATTATTGTTCCTTGCCGATCTGTAAACTCTCGACAGAGTTTCGTTGACCGGAAGCGCTTGCGGCTGGAATCGCCGGATTTGACCGGAAGTTATGCAACCCCGGGTTGATGTGTTAAGCTTTAGTACTGGGGCTTTACTGAGTTATTAATTAATGACCGCTAGCATCCGGCTCCTATCAAATGTGCAAACTTTTTATACGCTGTTTTATTCCACAATTTTCTACAGAGAATTTTAATGAAAATACAGGCTGTTTAATTCACAATGAGTGTTGTAGGAATTTTCCCGTGTCTGTAGCAACAAGTGCAAGCTCTCAAAGGTATAAGCCAACCCGGTGTAGTACTTTTTGAGTGTAGCATGCCTTTTACGTCTTACGCAGAAGCAGTTAAGCATACGCTGTATTTAACGTTAGTGTTACTAAAAAGTGCGCTTGAAACTTTAAATTAAAATTCTAGATCGTTCGTAATGTATAATTAAAAGCTATCTACAACGGCTATATAGGCTGTAACTTTAATGCTTGAACGATCAGCTGTTACCGTATCAATAAAGTAGTGCGTTTACGTAAAGCGGGGTCGTTGGCATTCAGGGGAGGCATATGCGGACTCACCTGCCGCTCGCCAACCCCTGTCGTAACGATGCCCTCCCCCGACAGGGAAATATTAAATGTTACTTGTTTGGTAAGTTATGTGGGTACAGTTCACCTTTGCATACAGAATATCGGGTTGTTCCTTCAGTATTATTTTTTGAGTTAAGATAATATCATTCTAAGTAACGGTGCTCTCTAAGTAACGGTCCGCTGCTATAAAGAGTATGTAATCCGCTCTAAAAGATCCTTGTTAAGATAAGGTCCGGAAGTAAATTTCACTATAATACGTAAATTGAGAAGGTAATAAACATGATTACAAAAGTAGAACAATGATAGTAACTCTAATGACATCATAGTAACGGGCACGAAATTCGTTTGTTCTGAGCACACACAAGATAACATATACTCGTAAATAAGGGTATAATATACCAAATACATGAGAAGTATATGTGTGTTTGTGTGTGTGTGTGTGTGTGTGTGTGTGTGTGTGTGTGTGTGTGTGTATGTGTGTGTGTGTGTGTGTGCGTGTTTGTGTGTGTGTGTGTGTGTGTGTGTGTGTGTGGGTGTGTGTGTGTAGGATAGTCGTTAGAATATCAAATTACCAACTCCGCGAGCGAAATGGTAAAATGTTTATTGGCACTTTACTTAATCGTGCACAAAGTGGAAGCACCTATTTTGGGAACTTCCCTTAATTTTATATTTATGATCGTATTTCTTAAATATTTTTCGGTAAAGTGAGTAAACCGAGACTAAAGAGGGCTCATGGCAAATTATGACGACCCCCTGATGTTTTTCTTTCACTTCTGTTTATTTTAGAATATATTTGTCGATTAGAAATTGTTAACAGACAAATTTGCTTTTTATTAACTAACCGAGGCTAGAGATTCTACTATCAGTAATTCTTAAGTGCCAGTTGATAGTTGAGACGTGTAAGTACATTTTTAGTCCAAATACCTATTTATACTAACAGTGTGCTGTAATAAGTTTTTAATTATTATGAGCAGACGTGCACGAGTTCTTCTATAATTGAAGGAAGATTATAGGTACCTTGTTTAATGAATTCAAATAAAATATTTAAAATCTTCTTTCTACCAACGCACGTGATTCCCTCTCACTATGACCCCGGTCCCTTTAAGCGGGGCAAGTATGATCATTATTTCCATCAGGCAGTGTAGAGTAACTTTAGAGGCTTTAAAAAAACTTCCTCTTTAGTGCCTCTCTCAGTTTAGTACCAATACTAATTCTGGTTATCAAGACGAGCAGCAGCTGGCGATGACTATCAGCCAACACATGCAAGTTAACGAACCCTTCGTAATGAAGGTTGGTGTGGTAGGGGCGCTATACCAGTCGGACGGGTGATTAAGTAAATATTACCCATGTTTATCTTAGGTCCCCCTAAAGGAAAAAAGACCGATAAAATATACTACTCCCCAACATTGGGTTCAATGAATTCTCCTTTGTTATTCATTTCAATAGATAAAATAAAGAAATTACTTTTAAACATTTATCTAAGGGGCATCTTTAATTAAAGTTTAATAGTTAGATCATTTTGAGAATGCTTGCCAAAGGTTTACATAAAATAAAGATTTGTTTTTGATGAAATTGTGTTGAACACAAAATAAATTGAGTAGTATGCCGATAATGTTGTAATATTTTATAATACCAACACACACGATTTCCTGCTTGCGATAATGACTCATGTTGAGTACGGCATGGATTTAATGTAATGAGATAAACATGATATCGTCATACGAAGTTCTGATTTTCAATATCTGATATATTGGGTATGTTTACTCCTTAAGTGAAGTTTTAATATTTTTTTGTTCATTGCATTAGGCGTATATACTATGGAATAGTTTATTGAGGCACTATAACATACTATTCAAGATAGGCTTGATTCAAGCAGTAGAAAATAAAAAGCTAATAATATGTACTTATGACACGTGGTGTGATAAAAACAGATAAGTCAAGGAATTGTTCGAGATTGTTAACAAAAATCAACTTTCTTTGTAAGATGCATCTTTAACATGATATTTATTTCTATAAAAAAAACTTAATATAAGTACCTATTTCAAACTCTTTTGTTAAATTGACAGATGCCCGTTCCCAACTTACTATCAATCCAACTCCATCTTCAGTAACAGTTACTACTAATTTCAGTAACAGCTACAGACCTGCTCGAACTTATCTTTCCCAAATGATGTGTATAAACAATATTACTTTCTACTGATAATATTCGCTTCTGCTTGTTTAGCAACTTTTACTTTCAATATATTCTTAGTTTTTGGGTATTTTATTCTTCCTGAAATGCCCGATTGGCAGTGAAAAACATGTGCCTCTTACTGTTTTTAGACTTTCGCGACTTTTACATATACTTTGGGTTGTATAGCTGGACTTATTAGCTATTAAATTATTTAAAAGGTTACGAATTATAACGATTTTTTTCTTTTTTTTTTATATTTATGCTGCCAAAATGACTCTGCCCTACCTGATGGAAAGCATGAACAGAATCCAAGAGTGGTGGTCACCATCCTCAATGCGAAAAAGAACAATGCAGCATGGTGACCCACACTATGGCGGCTTGGGGAGAGGGGGGATGGTGAGGGGGATAGGGGGCGTTGGATTGGGGTATGGGCCTTCGGTATCCTCACTCACTCGATGAAACACAGCGTAAGCGCTGTTTCACACCGGTTTTCTGTGAGGCCGTGGTATCACTCCGGTCGAGCCGGCCCATTCATGCCGAAGCGTGGCTCTCCCACGGTGACCGATCGTGGTCCCGGGTAGACTTGTATGAGCTTGTCTTGTTATATGTATTTGACCAAGTTATAATTTGCCTAAATGGTTAGTTCTCCTACTTCTCGTAGTACAGTCCACTACCGACTTGATTAATCTTGTTTACGAATAAATAGTAGTAGGAATATCTGACTTTTACAAGTATATGTATAAAATACCTCCGTAGATACCGGTTTGAAAAGAACGCGTGTTCAAGAAATTTTATGCTGGCCAGTGGTTTAATGATGCAAAATGTTATGGGAACAAAACGCGCTAGCCAACATTGACAGTGGGATGATGCGAATATATAGTTATCTGTGTAGTAAAGCTACTTCAAGGCCAACTACTTTGAACGAGCGGCTACACTTTGTACTTAGTTCTCACTGTTAAACCTTGTTTAATATTAATTTTCAGATATAAGATAAAATTCAATTTTAACAAATCAAGAAATAATTTTAGAAGTGCGAGTACAGGCTAGTCTAGATAGAATGTTGTAGTTCTCAGCTAAATTCTAATAAATGAAAATACAGATTTTATTAGTTTGTCAAGGATTTTGTTTGTATGTATGGATAACAAGTATATATCTTCTTTGTACTTGTTATCCGTAAGTAGGAAAGTAACTCTGTCTGTCAGTTTATTTGTCTTTTACTCTTTCACGGGTAAATCACTACACCTATTTTAATGAAATTTAGCATGGGTATGCTTTGATTAAAAAAAATACTAGTATGTTTTATAAAGTTAATGTGTAATGACGAAGCTGCCGCAATAATGGCTAAGTTTACAGACTTGCGGTCGAATTGTGACGCGTAACAAAGTACGAGGCTCGCTGCGGAGTTTAGTTAGACCACGTACAAATAGTACGAAACCTTAGTTTACATAGTAAAAATATGTTTAAAGGCACATTAGAAAAATACGAATAATGGACCTCCTTATTCAGCATTAATTTCTTTCCAAAGCTGTAAAATTTAAATCTACAGAAAAATTAACAACGTGAACGCGTCAAATCCGATTTTGTTTTGTTTCCATAATTTGTCAAGCCTGACTGTAATGCCATCGATATTGTGAATTTTGAATACAAATAAGTCAACCAGAAAGCTTTTGCTCTCAGTAATTGATGGAAGACGATTTTATTTTTTCACTCCTTCTTACCCTCGAGAAGTAGCCGTCTTATATCGTGATTTATCGACTTACAAGTTATGAACCATGGGGTGTTCTTTTATCGAGAGAAATCCTTTTGAAATAAAATACTGTTTTCTTTATTATAAGTATTTTTCTTTAAACATACATGCTTAATTAAAAAAATTCCCTGAAGCAATCCCGACTTATCGTACTAATATTTGTATTAGTAATGGAAAATATTTGTCGCTGTAGTGACCAAACGAATTAAAAGCTACCGTTTTGTACTTCAGATCTACATAAAGTAGAAGGTTCTTTAGAATTTAATAAACTGAAACTAAAGTATGACGCAGTACCTACCTTTATTATCGTCATCATGAGCCTATTGACTTGCTGGACATATGGCTCTCCAATTGCACGCCACTTGGCTCAATTCACGGCTTCTCCATACTAACTACCTAACATACATAGAATTATAGAACATTAAGATCTTTCAGGTCATATAAAGTTATCTGTTACAGTGTAATATATAACTTTATATGAGCACGTTTCTACTTCTTGAGACATATCCACAACATATGGCGTATCCCTTCACAACGTTTTTGAAAATGCAATAAGGTCCAGAAAACAATATTTGATTACAGTAGTTTGGTAACTTTTACAGGGCTCATACTTAGTGTTTCATAATGTTATTTATTGAAAATAAAATCTATTAGATATATTTATTAACCGTGAAAACTATTGATAGATATAAAGTCAGTATATGATTTGGACTCAATTTTTTATGTTTCGAGTTTTTTTTAATCTATTAAAAGCAGTTAGTATAGGATCTTGTTCAATCGTTACAAAAAGTTTATTGATTACATTTTTTCACAATGCTCGCACTACGGCCATTCTAATATAACTGGTAAATGGATAGATGAAAACTCAATGGGTTTCGTGTCTAAAATGATAACGAATTTTAAAGGAGCCCTAAACCTCATGCAAAATTTGTACAACATGACTACTAATTTTTGTTCTAAGCTTTTCTTTAGCATTTCGTCGACGTGCGGCGTTATAAACCGGCAGCCGTGTTTAAATTAAGTTTGAAGAGGTGAAATTTTGGCACGGATTATCTAAAATGGGGGTTCATAGATTTAAAAAATAAGTCGAGGAGAAAATAAGTATCGAAGAAAATGGACTGAACTTTGGTACTATTAAGGTACAACAGGTGATTTTAAGCTTGTTTTCACAAACACTTTATGGATGATTTGTAGAAAGTGAAATATGCGTATTGAACACAATTTTTCCGACGAACATTTTCTTAATTAGGTGAGTATGGAAAAAGCGCACTTCATTAAAACTATTGCTATGCTATGCTACTCGGAGCTGTTTGTATTCATTTGCTAATAAAGTACTTTTTATTATATTTAGTTAGGCATTCGTGCGGTACGCGGTCAGGCGGTCACTAGCCGTGGCGCATGCGCCAATGTGTTTGTTAGCTTGCTCGAGTTTGTTTGTTTTAGTAAAAATTTATAGCGTTTTCGTAGACGCTCGGGACGCTCCTGCCTTTGAACTGCTTTACATGTTTGCATCGCGTATGCATTTCTTCTCTATGTGCTGTTTATTCCAGTATGTCTTTACTGCGAAAAACACGTACGTTTTGAAGACTGTTTCAAGAGTACTCTTAATATAAGACAGTCATTATTAGTGTACTTTGTTTACACGCTTTGATATGATTTCAGGCATTATGAAACCAAAACCTTATTTCTGATCATGGCATAAACTTGCAGAGACCTTTGAAATAACATTTATGAAATGAGATTTAAAAAAAGTAAGTAAGTAAAATGTAAATCCTGTGAAACGGGGGACTTATGAAACAGACATGAAACGGAGACAAAGAACACCCAGACTCAGAACAACCATTTGTAGACCACACAAGTGCTGTCCTATGTGGGATTTGAACCCACTTGGGGCAGGAAAGAAAGGTGTGGCGACCGCTTATACTAATAGGCTAACCATGCATTCAAAGTTTTCAAGTTACTTGTACTAAACGTTACTTGTACCAAACGAAACCTACCAATATCTGTCACTATAAATATTGACAGATATTGATAGGTTTCGTTTCAGTTATCGATTGATATGAAATCAGAAGCGGCTGTTTTATTTATTTATATCAACTGCTCACTACCCTTACAGTTACCCAATACATGTAGCGAGCCATTACAACAAAGATGTTACAAATATGGTAATTAATAATAAGATTTCTATAGGAATTCACAGTCGTTTGATCCCAAGCCAGGCAAAGCCCGCACCAATGCTACCAAAAAACTGGCAAACACATTTCCAAACACATACATATTATAGGTAAAATTACTCCCAGACGCAGAACTAATGGACGTGCTCATCTCACGAAAGCTTGTCGCGGGTGGGAATCGAACCCACGACCTCAGGCGCTCGGTAGTCAGGATCACCAACTACTAGAGCAACAGGTTCGTCAATATTAAAAGTTATCATTTAAAAAGTATACAACATGTCACAAATGTACTCAATTTAGTAAAAAGTTATGTATAGTTGAATAGTTGGAAGAGGGAGTTAAAAGACTACTACATCTACAATGTAGTTTTATTGTAAGAAAATATTATATGCAGATTCACTTGTCCAATTTTTAATTTAGATGTTATCTGGTAAGCATGTTTTTAGTTCTCTGCGCTGAGATTATTTTAACAAGTTGAAGTCCAAGCGTATTTTAGAACGTGTACATATATAAAACTGAATGTTTTCAACATTCAGTTTTATGTTTACTAGTAGACGTCCAAGTAGTCGAAATTCGACAATAATTTTTGTTTTTTTTTAATAACTGCCTGTACTCTTTCTCTACATACACCTTGTTTAATTTTAATATGATATGGATTTAAATTCTATTAATTTATTTATTCTATTCTACGTAGGTGTAACGAGAACTCTTATGGCCGTTTTCACCGATGTCCCCTAACTTTAAGGGATCACTTAGAGAGAGTTAGGTAACCCTTAGCAATATTTACGTTTCTACTACAAGATTTGGGTTGACCGAGGAGTGTTATATTTTATTATATAAAATTAAACAAATATTGGAATGTTCTGATAATAGTTAATACTAATATTATTTTAGCTTTTTTTGGGAAATTTTGTTTTTATTCGGTGATTCGGAGGTTAAGCAGTCAGTCCCGGTTGTTATCATACGATAATAGTCGTGAAGCTTGGTTGGAAGCCTTCGGGCGGCTAAAAAACATCCAACGGCAAGATATATAGCCAGAACATATTCTTGGCAGTCCCCAACTCGCACTTCGCCAGCGTGGGGACATATGTATGGCCTTAAGCCTCTCCTGAGAGGAGACCCGAGCCCAGCAGTGGGACATTGTGGGTTGTTGATGATTATGATGTTTGTTTTTATAATTATTTAATGTTTTACTAAGAAATTATGTGTTGTGTAATATTTACTTTATAACCTCAACGACTCGCAATCGATGTGCCACGTGGTATCTTTGGCAGTTGTCAGTTTGACATTTCGAGACAATAATTATTTATAATGGTGATAAAACCTTTAAATTAAGCAGAAACTTATTTTATTTCGTATAATATGTTAATGACTTAGTAATAATAATCAATTCAATAATTAGATTTTTGATACTTGAGGTCTCAGGTTCGATTCTCGGTGCGGATCAAATGTTTATAATCTGCAAATTTTTGTTTCGAAGTTCGGGTGTTTTGTATGCATAATATGTATATATTTACAAAAAAGTATATATCTATTTATATCACTTGTTTAGTGTATGCTTAGTTTGGGACTAGATGCCGTTGTGAATTAGATTGTCCGAAAAAAATATTGGATTGAACACATCGGTGCAGAAAAATTGTCGCTCAGTTAATAGTGTTCTTAATTGCCAGATTACGGCATGGGAAAACAATGAAATGGACTTTAATAGTTGGATTATTTTCATTAGACCGTCCATCTAAACAACCGTGATGACCACCAATCATTCTGACTCACCGTGATCTTTATTGCTGCACACAATGAGTTCGTCTATTTGTTGTAGTTTATGCCTGTAAAAATTGAATTATATTGAATCTCTCGAGTAATGAAATTTTCCAATGTAATTCAAATTTGTCAATGTTTAACTTTTCGAGATTCTGAAAAAGCTGTTTATTGTTTGCAGCCCTATCGTCCATACGAGTACAATGAAAATGTAACAAGTGAAGATACTAATCGCCCTCGAAATGATCCTCACACTCGGTACAGTTCTAATAAACATGTGGATGAAAAACCTCAATTACGAGCTATAATCGACGAGATAAAGAGACATAAAATTAAAGCACGTTATTAAAAAGAGCATCACCGGCCAAATGAACTCGATAAAGTGAGGTTATGATGTCCAGTGTATCGTTAAATTGCTGCTTGAAATTAGTTTAGTCTCTAGGCCCACTCCCTAGAACATTAAATGGAGGCAATTATAATTTAGGCTGTAAATGTAAATTATAAGAAGGAGACTTTCGTAAAAAGAATACGTGAACAGCACCAGAATGCTTTATCGTTATCGAGTTAGGTTAAACACAATTTGCAATTTAGCGTAGCTCGACGGGCCACATCCTCTTTCGATAAAAGCCATCGTCGGCGCCCGCCTCTGTTTGACATTGGTACGGCACTCACGGTGACTTTTATTTCAATGTCGTAATAACCATTTTCAAGTATCAGTAACACAGTCTTGAAATGTTACACAGGTTACCGGTTGTCACAACAAAATTGTCATATTTGATTATATGCAGATGTAAATGTGTATCTTGTAGTGTGAGGCGTATAATATTTACATAAACTCTGTGTATAGAATAAAAACGAATTTTCAAAAAGAAGAGTAATAAATCGATTACATTAACAAAAAACATTCTCAGTGAAAAATCGTCACTTCATCCATATGAAAATAAAATGGGACCAATTAGTAGACAGCAGACCTAAAGTTGTCAATAAATTACATTAGAATTTGACAGCATGATTAATTTACAAAAAACAGATATAATACAACTGTCTTGAGTTTGTTTTTTATCCGCCATCTACACACATAGACGCGGCTTATTTATTTCAGTTGCTCGGGCTCGGTAATAATTTTCAACTCTCCACGAGAATGGTGAGCGCTTTTGATGTTATTTCCGCTGAAATTTCGCTAAAAGACAGTACACGCATCTTGACAGTTTCACGGAAGAAAAATCCTTTACATAGCAATGAATGCGTAACTGGGACTATACACCCCTCCGTCTCTACCCGCACCCGCCTCATTCTCATCAATTGTTTCATGTGTTTGTTTGTGTTTGTTCTCCGTTGCTTGTTTTCATAACACACTGTCTGTCTTTGATGGTGGTGTGTGTTTGCACAGCGGCTGGATTGCTTCGGGATCGTGTGCTTGAGACACCCAATTTCCTAAATATTGGTTGAGATCGTCAACAATTGTCTAAATTCTTATTTTTATAAGACTAGTAAGATTGAGTAATTTTCTAAACCCGTAAATGTTTAGTATCTAAACTCTCTCACATCATCTCTAATGCTTTGAAGATTAATTGCGCAGGTATTATATTATGATTAAATTGTCCTGCATATGGTCTACTTAGTGCAATCCAGTGAGCATTATTCGCTTGGGTGAAAGTTGGCTAGCGTCCACCGCATGTATCTTACTTGTGTGAAGTCCTGACTTCTCCTCATTGTTAATATGCATTGTTATTTATTAATGCTTGCATTAAATTATGCTTGAATCTAGGAATGAAATAATTAAATGTAAATTTGATATCACATTTTTTTATTTGATAGAGGATATACTCTCATATCCTCATTCTCAACATTTTAGGAAGTTAACGCTATAAAAATACTTCATTGGTTATGAATAAAAAACGCAATGAGCTTTGCGAAATTGATATTAACGTTCCTGATATTTCCCTTTGTTTTGTTGTATTATGTTTATTGAAAGCTCGCATTCAGGACGGCGTTCTACGAAACATAACAGCTGTAAGCATATCAGCACAAGTGCACTTATTTTTCATTGAAGGGTGCTAGTGTTGATCTAGTCATAAATCCTTGCGCTATCTGTTTATAGTACCGTCATTCAAACACTAGTAACAGTTTTTATCCTGCAATACTCTCTCGTGTGAACATACCGTAAAGAGTAATGTACGAGCGAACATGGCGTGTCGTATCTGAACACACGCTCAGTTAGCTTTTGTACAATAAAATATAATCTTTCTTATTAACACTGTACAGTTATTATTACTGTATGGACCCAGCCGACAAGCTACTACAGCAATACGATTAAGAAATATTAGCTTTACACACTTAAAGTACTTTGTAACGAGTGTTCTTGATACTAGGAGTGGCGAGACTTGAATCTTGAAACCGAAACCACGGTATATTTCTTAAATCGTCGTCATTTGTTTAAATGCTTTTCAGTGAAATATTGTAACAGACAAAACTGATTTTAATATGAAGGTGGTTTTAAAATTAGAATATTTTACGCAGATTCAGCAATAAAACTTTAAGAACGTCTGATTTAATTTGAAGACAATTATGGAAGCTAGGGGCTATAAATTGAGTAACTTACATTTGATTTAGTGTCTAACCGTAAACATGAAATGATTAAATTATCCCCTAATTTAAATCGCTATTTGTAGAGTAGATTTTTAATATTTTCAGCTAGTTTTCACAAGTAGCCCCGATTCCAAGAAACTTACTAAGAGTTAACATCAAGATTCAGTGCTACATAGCTAACTCATATTTTATTTTCACTCGTGTAAAAGATTCAATGTTTTTCTAACTTTATTAAGACCATGCAAGAAGTTGAATTGTAACAGGCGAAATTACATTTAAGTTAATTGTATTCTGTTAGCATTGAATTCTTTAGCAAGAAGACATAACGCGACAATGGTCGTTCTTGAGGCAAGGTCTCATAAGAACGACTGAGCATTCGTGACGAGAGGTAAAAAAAACAAAATAACATCGATTTGTCTCGGATGACGGACAGTAGAGCAGCACAATAGCCGTTGCGATTGGCTGCTCGTCCGGTCGTTGACTCCACGGGAGACATTCTTATTGGATAGCAAATGAACAGATGATAGAAAACGAAGCTTGTGAAACATCAGCCAGTTATTTACGCTTTATTTTGGGTAATAAACGTTTTTGTTGGTATAATTGTGATAGCTCAATTTTTATGTTGCTGTATTTTATATCTTTTGTCTTTATTTTAATTAGTTATTTTGTCAAAAAATAGTATCTCCGCAGAAGAATAGATAACATTGTTTTCCACAATTAGTAATACTTTAACCGCAAACGTTTTTGTAGTTAATGTATTTTTTGACCTGTAAATGTTACGAGTATTATTATATTCATCTGCATAATTTATTTACTTGCTAATGTTCTTACAGTGAAAGACCTAGTGTTTCTTAAGAATGAGTCTGTTCATGTAAATATTTATTATTGTTAGGTAGCCAAAATACAGTGTTAACACCTGAAGTATTTTTAAAATTTTTACTTTAAAAATCCGTTGAGTATAAGTTTGTTCCTTGTTTCTCTGTGGAGTGCACTTTTCCCGTATTCTTATCGGCGTCTGCGAGGTAAATCCATCAAAGGATTATGCGGTGATGTAGAGGGGAGTGTGCCAGTCTCCCGATCGGTCTATCGTTATTTCCTGGGATGTGGAATAAATTATCTACCACTTAATGTCACCTCGCACATTTCACATTTACCAATGCTGATCAACTAGTTTAAAATTACCACCACTTTGATCGTGATCTAAATCACTATTGATACAGAGATTCTATAAAATTATCATCCATTTCAACTTTTAATTTAAAATTTAATAAATTTGTAACAATTGATGATGTTTATTTTGATTTATCACAGTTTTGCGTAAACCATTAGCATCTTGTGATTTCGCCAAGAACTTTATTTTGATAATTTGTCATTTTTTCAATATTAAGTGTCGGTCGGTATTCTTTTTTCTTAAATTTGATGGCGTACATTTTTATATTTCCAAATCATTTTAATATTTTATGTCGCCAATGAAAAAGTAAGACTGAGAGCACTCATTAAAATGTTTAAGTCGTTTTTTGCTGTCCAAAGTTGACCGAAAGCTCCAGACAGTCGGCTATCTCACCAACGGTCTTAGAAGATTCTAGCACTCCAATTCAAGTACAATCGTATAATAAAAAGTAGTGCAACAATAACTGTTCACTAAACTCATCATATAGAAACGAAACGCTCAGCTTGCAGCGCCGCGTTTCAATCAGCGCAGATTGAGGCCCACCACCGCACACAGTGGCACGAACCGGGGGGATTATAGAATGCATGACGCGGCAACATTAGACGGTGCCGTCATTTCATACAGATGGAAATTGGATGTGGCTTTAATGGTAACGAACTCGGAACGCTTTTTATAAGTAATTGGTGGTCTTCTGTGCAAATTGGGTGTCAAATGTTTGAATTTACCTAATTGAATCGATTTCCCTACCTGAGTGAGCGGGTGTTGATAAGAGCGCCCAGATTACTGTTTGTTATTTTTCTTCTTGAAAAAGCAAAACAAACAGTCGTGTGCTTATCTTATCGTCATCTGGAAGCTAGTGATGATTACATTTGGTTGTTTCATTCGTTTTGTAAACTGTGAAAGAAGTGTTTATTTATTTTTGTCTTTAAATTATATTATTTGTCTATAAAATTTTGTTTAGGGTTCCGACAAAGATATGTGTTGTAAATAATGATGATCAGCTGCGCTATACGTCACGCATAAACTAAATTTATCTCACTATATTGAGGAATGAGTAAGATCAACAAATCGTAAGGTATGACTAGTAGGCAAATTCGCATACATTTACTTCCTCTCGTCTCTGAGAAAGCTAACTCTGTGCTTAACACGCTCTAATTTCCACTTTGCTTACAACTACGAGCTGGCGCAAGATCCTTTACAGATTTGGCGGTATTGCATACGAGTACATTAAGGAAATACGTTGAATTCTCAAACTAGTTTCTTAGGCAAGATTTGATGGTGCCCAGTGAATAGTTTCTATTATTCACACTATACTTATGACTTGTCTCTTTGCTAGTGCAATCATGTGCATGTATTAGTATCATTAATTAGAAATCCTTTTTTTTAGATTTTTTACAAATTTTGTTTACCTTATCCATAGTTTAGTAAAGACTAATTTTTACCAGACTATGTCAGGACCTAGAAAAGTTTATATAACATTAAAAGTAATACTGAACTGTACTGCTACTGAATAAGCATAATTTATATTTAATATAAAAATATAATATGGATTATACCAGATCTTAAAATAGGTAGTTAGTTAATGTGATGGCAATATTTTGCAGCGCTGTACGAGGCGACAACACTGTCACAACCGTTCACTGATTACGACCTTCCTCTATTCGCGATTGTGTTCCGATCAAAGCGATTCGATCACAAAGGGTTATAAAACGGCGGCGTCACCGCGGCTGGGGTTGTGCCACCGCATTGCTTCGATTAATTGTGCCTTTGACACGTTACCGACTTGATTGTTTATGCCTAAGTAATGCGGGAATCGATTGAATAAAATTATTATGATTATTGTGTTTTTGAGTTTGTCGGAGTTAAAATGTTTTTACGTAATTAATATCCGCTTGGTTTATCAGGAGCCAGCGAAAATATAACTTTTAGATTTGAAATACTACTTCATTATTAAAACTTTAACCAGTTTTGAACAAAGTCAGTTAGTTAAAGAGAACAAAAAAAAGATCTAATTTATAAAATAAAATTTTAATCTAGTTTTTTTTTCGTTCTTCGTTAAAATGTTAGTCGAACTTTCCATATCTACATAAAATATTTCATACCTTTGTTAATGATCATCAAAGTTCACACATATTGTACTAGCAAAAGCAATGCTTAGTGTAAATAGACACTATTTTATTTTATTGATATAAAGTATACTTACTTACTACAAATATTTAAGTTAATAAGTTCTTGTTGTTAAATTAAATATACATTTATATACAATTATAGTTGATATATTCTACCGGTACCGGGGTCGAAAACTTCATCCAACTTAGTTTGCAAAACAAGCATATGGTCTGCTTCATAAACTCGCCTCATCAAAAGATATCATGTATGGAGTGTTAGTGTGTGTTTACTTTGTTGACTACTAACTGAATATTGATCTTTTATATCGAGGACTTACAGGACCACTAATCATTGGTTATATAGTTCGAATATAAATATATATAGTTCGAAAAATCAAACACTGCTGAGCATTCCCTCGCAAGATAATGCTTGTATTAAAGTATTGCTGCCGAGTTCAATACAGCCCGAAAGTCTACTGTTTGTTTCTTAAAACAAAGTTCCCCTATTGCAGGTTTATAGCAACTGTGTCGCTAAAACTTTCACATCAGGTAAAGTTAGTAAAGGACGTAACATATATCTGCATGTTGTCCTTGTTAAGTTGTTGTGTAGCAAATATGTTCTTTAAAAGGTTCTTCTTGAGCTCTTGTGCAATGTTTATCTATAATTACAGCAGTATATTTAGTATTCATTAAAATAACTTGTACACCAAGCATTTTGTATACAATTTTGCTGATACATCTAAATTACACTAGACACAAAACAAATGATCTTTTATCCAATCTGTTAAGAGGTAAGAACTGAAAATTTCTGCCGCCGTTGTTATAAACCCACACATACATACAGCCAAGTAACGCAACTCACTGTATGTATAACAACGGGGGCAAATTTCTTGTACCAAAGTATTCGCATTTTGGTCCTCAATAGCCTCTAATCCCATTCATTGTCATAAGCATCTCTGTGAAATCAGACAGAAATTTTGGAGTGAAAACTTCTTTAGGCGCATTGAGCACTATATATATATGTGAACAAAAATCATAGAACTCGCGTCATCGTCACTACACGCTTTCCTTATGTGCTATATTTATACTATGTATATATATATATATATGATAGTTATATATATATAAATAGACATATGATGATGATAGATAGACAGATGAAAATCTTTATTTGTACACCGTTTTTATATATTTTAAGAGAGTACATAAAAGTAGTTACTTTTTGCGTGATCAAAAAGCGGGAACCTCGTGTCATCGTTACCGCATGCAAATCGATCGCCGATACAATTTATAAGTTACTAAGTTTTCACTTCTAATCGCAGGCCCAAAGATAGCCTTGCCTTTTTCTACGCGCTCTATTTGCTATAGGGCAATAGTTATTGCTTCATAGGTGGAATGCACTCTGTTGACGCGTAATTAAGTCAATGCAATTCGGTACACGAGCGCATGAAAGTGAGTGGCCGGTATCGATACGGCACATGGAACGCAACTGCTATGTATTAAATATAGGGCTATCTAGCTTCATTTTGCACAAGCTTTAGATGCCTTTCACCTGCTGTTAGATAAATATATTCTTTTCGTTTTTTTTTTTGTTAATGTATCATGAAGTCTGCAAAATAACTCATCACATTTTTATATAGTAAGGAATACTGATTTGGGTGTGTTACACGACACATATGTATATATTTGCTATTCTCCGGTATTAGGAATTAGATATATCACATTAGGGTCCATTGATATTGAAACTGTTAAAGTATAGTTTTAATCATTAAGCCTAGTTTTTTATTATACTTTTTGTATGGACAAAAGTATATATATCCGAATTAAGTTGTTTTCTATTACTCGGACATTCAATTTGTATGTGGGTATTTAGTAATAAAACACGGACAACCCTGCTCCTTATACACGCAGGGCACGTCGCATGCGCATTCTCTTTTTCTAAGTGCACTGCCACTGATGTATTGAGAATTCTTCGATTAGTTGGTCTTTGTATGTCAACGGTAATTATTTAGTTATTTAGCCCAGCGACAATTAGCCTCCTAAAGGTCAATTATGCGCAATAATGTAACATGCTTTTTTTCAGTTTAATGGCGTAACTCTTTTGTCTCTTTTAAACTCTAAAACTAGTTTTGATCCGCGTCTCTGCCCCTGAATTTATCGGATATCGCGGTAAAAAGTAGATTATGTCTTTTCTCAAGAATCAAAGTATTTCGTATATAACTTTTGTGTTTTTGCACCAATTGAAATAAACAAACATTAAATTTTAAAGTGCAGTTTACCGCCATACATAAGAGAAACCGCATTCGAATCTGTTAAGCCACTTCTGAGATTATCGTGTACAAACACACAGATAACAATTCTTAATAACTGTCGTGAGTTCTGTTACTTTAATAGAAATCTCATTTATTAGCTATTATTTAATGTAGAGACAACAACCCCTTATAATTTTACTGTACCTCTGTGTGTGTATAGAATATTATTAATCAGAATTGCCATTGAATTGATATCGATCCCGTCACATTATATCGGATTTTCTTAACACAATTACTCAAGATGCCTTAAGGTAACTTCCGTCGTTTAGTTAGACGACGGAAGCGGTTGTCATCTATGTGGCTTTGTATATTGATGACATGAAACAACTAAGTTAGTTTACCAACTATGCTGCCTATGGAGAAAATTTGTCGGTCGGTGGCGGAACTCATGTAAGTGCCGTTAACGAAACATATTAGAAATTAGTAGCGTTACTCGCCCTAATCGACGAGGGCGCAAACTTACACAATCACATTGATGGCACTATATTTGTTCAGCTATACCCATCTTGCTGGCATGCACAAATTCATCCAAAGGTGTGTTAGTTTAAGTGTAGGAGTTTGAAGACAAATAATGTGACGTGTAATATCCTTGCGGTAAGGTATTTCAAGTGTTTGTATGTAGGTACAGATGAAATGTAAGTAGTGATAAACATGAGTAAATAATATAGGTAGTTAAAAATAAACTTCTACATTATAAAGTCAATCATTTTTCTCGGAGATCTAACACATAAAGCCATCTAGTCTCAAGCTAAGAAGAGCTTGTGTTATAGGTACCAAAACAACTGGTATAAATACATATATTTCTTTTTGTAAATACATAAATATTAACATAGAAAACACCCAAACTCCGAAACAAATATTTGTAGGTCATAAAAACCGGTGGTCCGACCTGGGGAATCGAACCCGAGCCCTCGAGATCAGCAGTCCAAATCCAAATCATTGTTGTGATACTTGAAATATTTCAATTTTTTAAGGTATTGTCAGTGTGGTCTCAATACTCGAGCGCAAACGGCTACTGAAGGTAGCTTTGCTGACTATTTATATTTTTACTTCGTATATGTATACATATTTCCTTTTTTATATTTCCTTTGAGTGACCATAGTGTATCATAAATATATACGAGCTAAGTACTGTCTTTCAACATTCTGTACGTTTAACAGGTATCACCTCTGGTTTTCGAGTTTACACTTCTCAATCTATTCCTGCAACATTCGTTTGTTCAGTTGTTTTTCTTCCTAATGCTACAATTTTAAATAAGTAATGTGCTCGTTGTCGGCAAATACTCTATTACACGAGTGGAAAGTGATTGCAATTGGCAGCGAGAAGAGTTACGTAATGTAACGTTATATGCCTGCGTAACTTTTTTGTCTAATTGTTTCGTCAGGAAAGTGTGATAGTGTTTATATAATATATGTATTATGTGATAATAAGCAATTGTGTATTACTATATAATAGTACAAATATTTCATTAAAAATAGCAAATAATTAATTCATTCAAAACTCATTGCACCGATATACCTCTCCTATACATCACGATCCATCCTAAGGTTGCCTGGAAGAGATTGCTTTTGGCAATAAGGCCGCCCTTTGTACACTCCGTCTCACATTTTATGTACTCTCTTCTAACTGTAATATTATAGTGTGCAAATAAAGAGTTTCATATCTATCTACAAATAGAAAATACTTTTAAATTTTAGACTATTTGCTTTCTGACTTACAAACATGTCAATTAGTTCTTTTTATTTATTAATTAAATGAAATACATTATTATAGAAATTCTAGTGATTGATATATATTTACATGCTGCTATATATTTCGAATTTTTATTTTCTTTTAATTCTTTTTCTAAAATCTAACCATGAAAATAAAGCTGTGTAAAAAGTTTCGTTCGTAATTAGCAGACATGTCTACAAGAAGGTTGCATATTGAACTATTAAACCTGATTAACCTTATCGGTATTTATACGCAATACGCTAGATAAATTAAAAATTATCTTTTGATTTCTTTTCGTACTTCTTCATTCGGCTCTAATAAAAACAAAAGCAAGTAATGCTTTTATTGTATTTGTGCGAATGAAACTGGATGGTCTGTAAATAGAATTGTTTCTTATCCAAGTTTATTCCTTACTCATTGTACTTTTAACTACAAAAAATCTATTGTTCATCGGTTTCACCAATGTTGAAAACAGCGCATCGAATCGTTTGATTTAACAGCAGATTTAAACTGCAAGCAACAGCACTTGGGGTTCATACAATATTAACACAGCAATTAAGTGAATATTCGTGTTTAGTTTATGTTCTGTATTAAATGAATTGCTAGATTTATCGTTACAGTAGCGCTACCGAATGTTTCGATTTGGGAACGTAATTTCAAATACCTAATGTTGCTTTGACAGTTTGTACAGGCATCACTCTACCGGTGGAGGCGTCAAATTGAATTGAACTCGTTGTTTACGCGTTACGTGAAATAGATTAAAGTGATTGTATACAGATAGGTGTGGACAGATAGGGAATTAATTCGAATGAAACTGTTTTATAAATCCACACATCGGCTAGTATTTTGGTAAAATTTATACGTCGTTTTTGGAAATAAGTTGTGCTAGTGAAGCCGAATATCTACAATTTATTTTTCATTTTTTATTATGTCTTTGTAATTGTATTTGAATAAGTTAAAAAAATAACAAAAACTTGACGCAGGGTATCGTTTATTCTGTAAAAAGCTGAATCGATTCTAGGAGAAGAGCGTAGTTATTTGTTTATAAACAAGAGAAGATCATCGTCTGAATTTCTCTTGTTTATTACTAATAACTCTAACTAACGGTTAAGAGTTAAGAAGGATCTGTCTTACATTTTAGGGTTTCACTTCTTTGACCAACTCGAGAACAGTTCTGTGACAGCTATGTTTTGAAGGCAATGAGATGCCCAACATACGGTTTATAAAATAAAAACGTAGCTCATAATTTTTTATGGAATGTAACCAATGTTTCTTTTTTAAATTGGAAGTATGCATAAAACCAATCATCCACAGAAGCGGTTGAGGCTATTACAAATAGAGGTGAAGTAATGGTAAAAAGATTGCGTGTGTCTCTTGCACGCCATTTTGTTCAGTAATCCAATAGTGGGGAAAGATAAAAGCGAAAAAGATAAAAGGGGTGGTTTAATGGAATTAAACAAGGACGGGAGCGGGAGGGGCCGCTTCGCCGCGACTCGGCCGGTGCCGTAAGCCGGACTTGTGGAATGTCTTTGTTGGGATTGCTTTATTATAATTTTGGCTCACGACTTAATTTGTCTTTTGTTTCCCCCGTGGCGATTACATGCGGTTTTCTTCTTACGACAATTCTTTTCTGTATACAAATCGAGTTATGGGATACGAATGACAAACATTATTTAATAATCGTAAAAAAGATTACACTATATAATAGATTGATTGATTGATTGGCAGCAAATTGCGATATAACGAGTTCTTTAAGTGGTTAAAACATCGACCATCGATTAACTTGTAAATTGATGTTTTCGAATTCAATTTAAATAATGCGCACACCCTCGAGAGTTGGATGCGTGAAGAGTAATAAAATGCGTAAGTTGGTATTTATCTGCAGCGAATGGAGGGTTAACTGAGGCGATTGCGATTAGTAGGTCGATTAGCACGCGGCCAAGAAGCGGTCGTGCTGTCGATACTTGATTATTCAGCTAGGGTTGACAAAAAACTCGCTTTTTAATTGGTTTAAAATGTAAAGTAATTTTGATAATTATGCGAAGAGGATCAAAAATAATTTAGCTATTACCTTTTTTTTAAATTATCGACTGTTTATGATTAATCATAATATCCTTGCGTATTTATTCGTCTCATACTTGAATACATGTTGCCATGAATTGGGCTGTAATATTTCGAATTTTTCCGATATTAAGTATCTTTCGAAATATAAGTACAATTAGCAGCAGACCAGCTAAAACTGTAATTTAAGAATTATATTTTAGTTTTCTCAATCTTAATACATTCCTTAGTATATTTGGGATGCAATAAAATTGATATAAGATTTGTAACATAGGTAAATAATGTCGTCAAAGTCAAAACATTTTATTATTTGTTTTATTAAGTGTGTATTAACTACCAACTGATGAACACAATTCATGGATGGTGAAACTATAATAACAATACTTTTGGTAAAAAAAATGGAATAGGGGACAAACGAGCAGTGGTATCGCCTGATGGTAAGCGGTTACCGCCGCCCTTGGACAACCGCAACACCAGAGACGTTACAGGTGCGTTGCCGGCCTTTTAAGAAGGAGTACCCAACAATTAAAATTAAAATTGAATAAACAAAAAGTAAATTGGTCATAGAAACATCTAAGAAGCCAGGATTTGGCTAATTATAAAATCAGTGCGTGCTGGCTCATTTATAGAAGAGCAGAGTTAGGTTGAGTCAGGAATGCGTCATTTCCACAAATTGCCGCGAAACTATTGCTATTAGTGTTAATAGTTCGGTTTGCCAATTCGTTGGATCTATGAAATGGGCCTTTAAGTTCTGAAATATAAGCACTGCTAGAAATTTCTCGGTAAATTGGGTTGATAAAGGAATACGTATATTGAAACGTACATATCAGCTCTACGTACACAAGTTTTTGAATTTGCCTCACAAAAATGCGATGACTATTAATTAGATTTCTTATATGCAATTAATCAAATCTTCAGTAAATTTCAGTGAAAAATCTAGATCTTTTAATTATCGTTATAAATAAATTTGTGAATATTCTTAAGCTGTGGGGCAACCCTACAACTGAGATGCACCTGTCCCAATCGCTCAGCGCCAATGCGCCAACATCTGTCGAGGGCGTGCACTTTTTATACTTTTTGTACTCTTTTCTTTTTTTATCTTTGTCTAATTGCATAGCAACAGCTCCGACTTTAATATTTATGGCATTACGATACCAACGATCTTTTACGACATCGAGTTTATATCAGGCGAAATTTGAATAAACAATAAATAAATTAAATATTTCGGACATTATAATACACAACGCCATCTAGTCCCAAACTAAGCAGAGCTTGTACTATGGGTACTAGAAAACTGATATTATTACATATATACGGTTTTTTTTTTGTAAATACATATATTATTATGCATAGAAAACACCCAAACTCCGAAAAAAATATTTGCAGATCATACAAACATTTGGTCCGACCCAGGATTCGAACCCGAGATCTCATGGCCAGCAGTCGCGTACGCTACCACTGCGCCACCGAGGCTGTAATCACAATAAGACGCAGAATGTCACAATAAGACGTTATCCTGATCAGCTAAATTATATTATTTGGTAGAAAAGACAATATTTTTTTCGTAAATTACATTACAAATTATCTTGGAGCGGCATTAAGTGTTTTATCTGAGTCCAGTTTTCACTGTCTTAAGTAAAAGTTTTATGTAATAAATGTCGCTGATGACGAATGTTGTTTGTAGCGAAATGGTGTGGTACTCTCAGCGTCTGAAAGATATTTGCTGAATTATCTTAGATATTAATATTACTTTGTGTATCTTAGTTAACATGTTAATAGGAGCATGTAATTCGCAGTTCTGTTCTAACAAATTTAAACTTATATTAAAATTTGTTCATGATTTTCAACATGATGCAGGCTTTTGATATAATTAATTTCTGCTGTTTCTTTTTAAATTAATGTTTGCATTTTATAGGTTTTAATGATAGCTCATCTCTTTAATATGAAATATGGCATAATTGATGAGGCAAAAATATATATCACCGTAACTCGAACACACGAACGATTAATCATAATTAGCGTCGATACAAGTAATATTTTCATGGGACAATCTTTTTTTGAGCCTTATCTCAAGATAGTTTAATTATAGGTTACAACACAATACGAGTTACTTATATTGACTGCCTCTGTGGCGCAGTGGTAGCGAATGCGACTGCTGTGCAAGAGGTCTCGTGTTCGATTCCTGAGTCGGACCAAATGTTTGTATGATCTGCAAATATTTATTTCGGAATTTGGGTGTCATTTATGTAAAATATGTATGTATTTACAAAAGTATATAAGTAATAATATCAGTTATCTAGTGCCCATAGTACAAGCTCAGCTTAGTTTGGGACTAGATGGCGTTGTGTGTTAAAATGTCTGAACATATTTATTTATATTAAATTGAAAATAATATCTACTTTTGTTTTTTCCAGGTAAGTTAATTTACTAAAGAAATCATCAACGATCTCATCAAGTGGTGTAAGTAGAAGAAAATAAGTACCTCATTCTTTTTTAAGACGTCGCATTCGCATGCTATTAAACAATTGTTAAACTTGTACTATATTATAGTAAAAGTATTGTTTTCCTTTTCATTTTGGTTAAGCAATGAAGTTACGACAAGGAGACGCCGAACAGCCGGAACAATTTAAAAAATGACAAACAGACTACTTTACGACTAGGTTACGGTCAGGACTAGGCTCTTACTTTCTACTCACTAATCTAAGTTGAACACAAGTACGGATGACTGAAGAATAAAGATTGCATAGAATTATTAAGTATATTTTAATAAAATATCCTTATTGAGCTTACCTAAACTATAACAGTCATATTTTATACAAGGTCATTTTAAGGCGATAACTTCAGGAAAACATCTCAATATTTATATAGTTCGTTATTTTTAATAATTACATTTATCGCCCACAGTGAAACATTTTCAGTCAAATTTTGTACGAACAAAATTCACAATATTGCGAAATGTACTCGTCTTTTACTGATGAAGCAAATTTAATATTCGGCCGCGACGGTTGTTATGATGGCTGGAGGGCGCGGCAGGGTGGGGGGTAACTTCCCAGTAAAACGGTTTTCTCTTCTGCAGACCCATGTATCAATCATTGTCTTTTTCATTTTATCCATGTACATCTCGTTTTGTTATATTTTACACCTGCTATAACATTTAATGGCCGGACCACATTACGGAAAATCCGCTTAACTTACCTGTCAAAACAATCTATGGACTGAAATTATGAAAACGTATTACAGTTTTAGCTTGTAGCTATTTGCGGTACTTTTGACCGCAGTAATTTACATATGAAATTAAGTTAGATAAAATTTCAACAGAAACAAAGTTGTTTTGATCAACAACCGGTGCAGAATATTAAACTTTGTTCAAATTTTCAGCAACCGTAATCCTTTTGTGCTTCCTATTTTTCTTCAAAATATACCTATGTACGCGCTGTTATCTCGTTCCTCGAAATGTCTAATGGTAATTTATTTTCCCTAATCGCATAATTCTCTTTAATCCCGGTTAGAAATTTAATTACGGCTGCTAAATGTAGTTCTTTAATTTATTTGCACTCGTATTTTTCCAATATTAAATGTTACTAATAGGCTGTTTGTAATAAAATTGCACTGGTATTAATGTTTTATCGCTACGATTAATTTAAAAAGATAGAAAATAATTTAGAATTGGAACGCCGAGTAGCCAATATCGGAAATTGAATAAAGAACAAAGTGACGTTCGGAAATTAGCTCGAAGAGCAGTTGAATTCGGTTCAGGCAACTCGAGATCCATGACCGGAATTGCGTCAGACGGTCGAGTTTCTTAGAAGTTTGTGTAAACTGTACGCAGCACTGCTCATATTTAGACTTAATATGTGGCACAGGTGATCTGGGTACTTAAGTGTGTACAATTTGTCTGATAATTCTACATTTGACTACATATAATTATAGTATCGTGTGTTATTTTGAAACACTTTTTTATGGAACAAATCTATACAAAGACTGGTTAAAATAGTTTTTTGTTGTTTTAAATGGGATGAGAATTTGTATTTGATTTTATTTTAAATAAATATTAATTTAATACGAATATTACGTACGTAATTTTATTACGAGTAAAAATAGTTAATGCGTTTATAAAGTTTGCAACACATTTCAATTACCGGATAGTCAAAAATTGAGCATAGCAATACTTAGCAGTATTGCTATGCTCATTTTTTCCTATCCTATTATTAATTACATAATTATTTTTTAATTTATAACTGAACCTGATTGACGCTTCTCGTAACCAGAAGTCTGGCCTTTTTCTAGCGCAGAGAATTAGCATGGTCATTCAACGTGGCAATGCTGCCAGGCCTATTGGGAATGCTACCAGCAGGCCTTTGCGGAGAATTTTTTTATATACATATTTTTTTTTGCTTTCGATTACTATGTACCACGAAAACCACAGCGGAGCCGTGAGAAAATACTAGTAAAATATAAAGAGATTGAATGTAGAAGTATTGAGTAATAAATTTAATGTCATATGTCCGCATATGTACTCGTCATTGGACATTATTGCTTGCGGGATCTATTTCTAATATTATCGAGACGCGCGTGACATCGTTCAAATTTCAGGGAATGTCGCCGCTTAGTACTGAATCGATACGCGGCTTGCACACCCGCTCGTTTTTCGTACAACATGTGATCGGGATTACCCTCTATAACGTCTTGATGTCAGACATCTGCTGCTTGCCCGGATCGACCCGGCACATGTTTTTATCGTTCGCTTTTTAAGCTTACAATTCTGAATTGACAGATTCGATCGTACGTTTTTATTTCGAAATTGGATCGTCCATGATCTCGGACTTTTGAATATTTTGTTTTTCAAGTTTCGAATGATGCCGTAAGACGACATAAATTAATTGAAAGAAAAGTGAGAAAAATTGTTTTAAGTTAAAAGGGTTTTCCAAGTTGAGGGTTTATTATAAGATCGATCTGACATGGCACCTATTTTACTTTTTTAAATTATGACCTCGGCGAAAGTTGAATTTGGCATTTTGACAGTAATGACGTAATAAGTTATTGACTTTATATTTAAACAATTTTCGAGAATACAATTTTTAAAGAGACAGTCAAATATGTTTTTTAGTAATAACGGCACAACATTTTTTTCATAGGTTCTTAGACGAAATGAGAAACCTTCGCCAATTAGAGAGGTACTGATTTTTGTATTTGTTTTTAAGTAGGGAACATTTTCGATTTCGTAGATTAAAAATTTATTGATTATTTTGTAATTTCATCACCTATATTCTTTGAGGTATTAGGATTAGGCTTACTTTGTATCTTTATCTATATTTTATCTTTTGTGTTCAGAACGACAATGTAACTATTTTTTGTAACTGTGGAGAAAGATACCATTTTCAAAACACTAAAGCTCATTTATGTTTTGCGAAACGCTGCACTTTTTAATATCTTTCTAAATGATAAAATATCCACCTATAACCCATTTTTAGGGTGCCGTACCTAAAGGGTAAAACGGGACCCTATTACTAAGACTTCGCTGTCCGTCAGTACGTCCGTCTGTCACCAGGCTATTTCATGAACCGTGATAGTTAGAGAGTTGAAATATTCATGGATGATGTATTTCTGTAGCCACTATAACAGCAGTTGCTAAAACATAATAAAAAATAATATGTAAGGGGGCTCACATATAACAAAGGTGAATTGTTTGCTCGTTATTGATAAAGGCAACAGGCAGTCCCTTAAAATGTATAGATAATGGCACGGAACTCTTTCTGCGTGAGTCCGACTCGCACTTGGCTGATTTTTATTGATTTGACTAAATATTGAACCTAAAGTAAAATTAGTTGATCAACCCCATTTACTCGTTTTATTTCTCTTCATTTTGGCTTTTTACCTACTATTTTTATTAATGAAAATATTAATAAATCAAAATACTTTCAAGATTATTTTAACAAGCGTTTACTTTTGCAATAGAAATATTTGCGTGAACACTTTTAACAAACAAAATAAATGAACAAAATGTGAAATGAAAGTAATATTAAACAAAAAATATCTCAATAAATCGTTGATGTTTGTGTTTTCAAATTGAAATATTGGACTTTATTCAATTTTCATATGAAAATATTTCACTAGGTCACATCATTTGTGGCATTACTCCTGTGTTGTTAAATTATTTTGAAATAATTTTAAATTATATTCATTTTTTTTACTTTGAAAATGTTAATTTACTGAATATATTGACTTTGATAGTCCGTCTATTTAGGATTGGTCTAAACTTTTATTAAAGTCAATTCAACAATTTAGTGTAACGCAGATAATGTCTTAAAATACCCTAATTATGTGAAATATTACTTTTAAAGGCAATAAAAGTTATTATATTAAATTATAGATTGTTTGTAAATATTTTATGGAACGCTTATATCAAACCGCAGCATTGGACGGTAAAATATTGCGGTGGACAAAATTTAACATCCATTATCTGGACAACGTCCAACTGTATCCAGGTGCGAAAAAAAATTTATTTATTACACCTTTTTAAAAATTTCAAGAGAAATTTATAATAATTTATAACTTTTCGTGGTTGGTCGTCAAGAAATATGTATAAAAATATTCCAAGATATCATTACGTTTGGCAAATACGAAGGTTCAGTTTGTACGAAAAATACAGTTTTACATGTCTGAGTTTAATATTCGCTGATTTTAGATCTTTTTTACTCTTTATGATAAAATACCTTAGACTGACGATGACTGATGTATAAAAACTATTCTTTAGTAGAGTGAAAAAGAAACTGACCATAAAATATCTACGCCTTTTGCAAACACACAATGTGATCTGTGCTTAAGTCACAGATTAACCCCTAATCTGTAGTCAAGCTGAAGTTTATTGCATCTATTATTGAGCTGATATTTTCACAAGTTATTAGTCTTTATTAGTTTTTGTTTTCGATTCACTTTTGATTCGATTATACCAAAACATAACTTTAGAAATGACGTTTGATGAAACAAAAAACATTTTTTTAAACACCATTAAAATAAAATAGCAAATCGTTTTACGCTACTTCGTAAGATGAATCTACATATTCAATAAAAAAGTGAAACAAATAGTGATCTGGTTTTCTTCAGGTTAGTTGCGTGTAACTGTAGGCGGAAAGGGAACAACATATACTTAATTCCCGATTGTCAGTTTATTAGCCAAGAGGGCGTATTTACACTCTCCTTAACATACCTTAGATATCATTTTCTACTAGCTAACGGTAATATGATGAATTGCTTTTGAAGTGGTCGTCATCGCAACAAAATGTTGGCAATCGCCAATGGGGCTACGTTACTCTACAACATGATTTTACACGTGTCATATTTTTCCTGTTCGCAAGAAGTACAGTACACACATTTATATATGACTTGTTCTGCTTTGGTTAGAGGCATAAGGCACATTATGACGTGAAATAGACACTGTTTTACGTAATATTATCTTCCCCTATTTATCGTCATAAAATACTAGTTGCGGACATTTAGTGGCAATCATAATGATTATCATGAGCATCTTTAGGTCAGCACTAACTAATAATACTGAATATAGTTCTGACTACAAACGCATGCTAATAGAATTGTTTTAAGATAAAGCAATGATATTATATAAAATATCATTGAGATAAAGCTTATACTAAATTCTTACGTTTTATCTTGCATCCTTCCATTATGTAAAATGGTGTTTACAATTATAAACGTAATCATTTAAAACACGATCTATTATTTGAATACAAAATTTACAGTTAAATTAAAGAAATAAATGTTTTGTCATCTGAATTTCAATTTCGAGTCTGCGCTAAAGGAACGTTGGCCTCACAGCGCTTAATGGAAATAAATTATTTAAAAGGCAAAATTGTTTACCGAACTTTTTGAAAAAAGATATAAACCTTGTAAGAAAATATTTATATGAAGAAAAATATTATCCTGTGAAATCTGCATCTTGTTCTGAAATGGAGTGAATTCACGCGACCGACGGCTATAAAAAGTTACGATTTAAGTTAAACAAGATGAAATTTTCCTTGTAATGTCACTTTTGAAGCTAATATAACTAGGGCCCGTCCTGCCAACTTGTTTTAAGAAATACAGATTTTAAGATAACGTTCGGAACTTTTTAATGACTACTAAATTTTGTTTTTTTTTCCTCGCATTATGAAGTAGGTATCCTGTGTAATAAAGTCTATAATTAGGATAGTATTTGAAATTGTAGCGAAACATTGATGACTTCTATATACTATTACAAGTTGAACTATTATTTTGGCATATTACAGGATGGTGGTAGGATAATAAATAAATACTTTATGACCTACTAGTTTATGCCCGCGGCCCCGCCCGCGTATATGTCGGTTATCGCAGCAAATAGTAGCCTATGCGTTATTCTCATGTATAAGCCATATTACTGTAAAGTTTCGTCTCAAGTTGTGAAAGAGTTACAAACATCCATACCTACAAACTTTCGCGTTTATAATATTAGTAGGATTGACATACCTACCAAATATATATATTAAAAAATCATTAAAATCGATCGAGTGCGACCACAAACACCGAAACCAAGATATATATATACTCTAAACGGCCTGTAGTTTCGAACCAAAATGATGAGACACGCATAGGCGACTTTCATTTAAATCGTATAGAAATCAAGACCTAATACTAAATTGGATCAGTAAAATATTTTCTTTTACGCAGCCTTCCGAGCGGCATCGTTATTATCTATTGGAGATCTCAGTTAAGGCTTAGCTGGAGTAATATACTTATATAGATTTCAGAACAGTTCTATCAGACTCACGGCTAAACCTCTCCGTATCTCCAGACTAAACCATCGAAGAATCTTTTAGACCTCGCCGATTTTCAAGTTAATGTTCAAAGTAAAAATATAGGAAAGTCTTTACCGCATTACGGTAACAATATAGCAAAGAGAATTTGAAATGTGAATACCAATTTTGATATAGCTCTTAGTACTAGAAGTAAAAATAATAATAATAATATAAGAAAATTATTTGAAAAAAAAAAGCTATTTATAGAAATGGTGATTGTGATAAAATGTTAATTAGTTGGAAATTACGAGCGATAGTGGTAGATAAGGAACAGAGTAGCGAAATAATTGGAAAACTTTAATTAAAAATATATTTATGACACCATTGTCCGACAGTCTGATAAGTGAATGCTAATCTGGTGCATATATGTGGTCGGTAAATATATTTAAATTAAAAAAAAAGTTAAATAAATTATATTCCATGATAAGTCTACAAGGTTTGGGTACTAACGCCTCTGAGAGTAAACTTAATTAAATAGGAACATAATTTAATTCTTAAATAATACAACTATATGATTAGAGCTACGGTTTTTATCTAACTACCGATTTTGAAACTAATTGTTAAGTTAGGACAATACTTTAAATTACTGACCTGCTTGATCTATGCATCGCATCGTCTTTGTTTAAGGCAATTATTATTCAACTACAAAAAGTTTACTACGATCAAAGGTTAATACGGTCAAAGAAAGATCTAATACGATAAAACATCAATAAATGGTTTGTTATTGTTTTGACTCGATATTTTAAATAAATTATTTTAATCCAGCTAAATATTTTAAACGCGAAAGTTTGTAAGTATGGGTGTTTGTTACTCTTTTACGTATAAAACAACGGATTTGGATGAAACTTTACAGTAATGTAGCTTATACATCAGAATAACACATAGGCTACCATTTGCCACGATAACCGACATATAAGCGGGCGGAGCCGCGGGCATAAACTAGTCTAAACTAATATTATGTAAAGATAAAGTCTTTTTATATATAGGAGGTAGACTTTGAAACTACTAAACCGTTTTCTTTTTCACTAATATGTAGTAATTATATTCATATTGTCTATTATTAGTGGGCAGAGGCGCAGGCGATAGGTGATATTTCTATGTAGATTATTTCTTAGTAACATATCGCCACAATTCTTGTGCTGAGTCTCATTGAGTGAGTGAGGTTACCGCAGGCCCATACCCCCATGCATCAGGGAAGCACTCCGCTACCACGGGGAGCCAGAGTACTTGAGGCGGCTGGTGGCAGACTATCTAGAGGAGCGTACCGTCGTGTACGAGGACCGAGAGGGTGCCTTGAGACGGCGACCCATGTCGTGGAGAGTGGCGTTCACCCTCCGCCCGAAGAGGTACGCGAGTGACGTGAAGCTGCCCGTCGAGCGACGATGGCTCGTTGGTCTTCGCGGCTGGAGGCTCCACGTGATGGCTTCGCCACCGTGGAGGCGCTCCGGCCGGTCATCGAGTGGGCAGGGCGGCAGCACGGGACCCTTTCCTTCCGACTGACGCAGGTGCTTTCCGGGCACGGTTGCTTCGGCAAGTACCTGCACTCGGCCGCGCGGAGGGAATTGAGTCCCGCCGGCCACCACTGTGACTGCAGTGAGGACTCGGCCCAGCACACTCTGGCGGTGTGCCCCGCTTGGGCGCCGCAGCGTCGGGCCCTCACTGCAGTCATCGGAGGAGATCTCTCGCTGCCGGCCGTCGTACGCTCCATGGCCGGCGGCGAGAGCAGTTTTACCGCGGTCGCGACCTTCTGCGAGGAAGTCATCTCGCAGAAGGAGGCGGCGGAGAAGGCCCGGGAGGACGATCTCCACTCGGACCCGATCCGCCCCCGGCGAACCGGGCGGCGGAGGCCCGCCTATCAGCGCCTCATGCCGCCCTGAGTGTGGCCACGGATGGGCGGGACGGGTTTCCCCCCCCTATCCGCTACACAGGCCAGCCGCGAGGGGGCGATGTTACGCGTGTGCCGTACGTCGCCTGAATTGAGAGTTTTCCATCAGACGGCGGAGCCCGCTTCAGTACGGGCAGGTGCTGGGAGGGGTTCGGATGGCGTAAGAAAGCGGATCCCGGATCCCTCCCGTCTCGGGCGCAGAGTGGCACACCGTGTGGTTTTAGTCGGTTCAATTCCGACACACCACCCCGCCGCAAACCCCGGTGGGGTGAAGGCCCGAGGGGGTTCCCACACGTAAAAAAAAAGGCCCCACTCTTGCCCCCATCCTCTAAAGGACAGCAGCGCACGTGTGACGCCACTGGTGTTGCGTGTGTCTATGGGCGGCGGTAATCGCTTACCATTAGGCGATACGTCTGCTCGTTTGCCCCCTATGCCATAAAAAATGTTTTTATTATAAACTAGTGCGTGTAAATTGAACATACAAAATATGCGTATAATTCGTATAAATTTACTACTACAGTAAAACTGAGAGGTTTGTGAGTGTTCGTGTGTTAGTATGTATTCACTCGTTCAGTGCTACCGTTGTTTGTAAACGGCGGCTGCTAACTAGCTAGGGGTTGCTAAATACCGTTTTTCAGCTGTAAACAATGTCGATAGATTTGTTATTCTTAGTATCCATAGCTGATTGCAACTGCAATTGTAATTTTAGATTGTGCCTACGTGTATTAGAATACTGTACAAGAATATTGTATTGATACTTTTTATATCAAAATGCGGCGATGAGGCGCTCATAGCCCAGTTGCACTCGGTGATTAGAAACAATCACCGAGGGTAAGCAACGATGGCGCGGTCAGTACCTGGATGGGTGACCGCTGGTGGCATGTTACCATGAGCGTCTACGTGATTCGGAGGTCACATTAAGCAGTCGGTACCGGTTGTTTTCGTAAGATAACAGTCGTGAAGCTTAGTTGAGGCCTTTGGGCGGCTTGAAAACATCCAACGGTAAGATTACGTAGCCGCAACGTTTGTCTTGCCAGTCCCCAACCCGCACTTGGCCAGCGTGGGGGACATATGGCCTTAACCCTCTCCTGAGAGGAGACCCGAGCCCAGCTGTGGGACATTATGGGTTGTTGATTTTAATATCAAGATTCTGCTTCTTTCGTTCTGTTCCGGATAGCTCTAAATTGTTTTCCGATTTGATATGTACGTCACTCATATATTCGCGCTGCATTCTCCAAACGGTACGTAGGACTGATTGATAATAACCTATACGAGTATTATACTAACTACATATGTTTCGTTTCACTTAGGTAATAGGGAGTAAAATGCTTGCAGCCAGTAAGTTGACCTTTATTCAGTGTTGGGCAATGCAAAAATCTATACGTACATAGAATTTTTTATAACTTATTATTTTCTGTTTTTATCAGATATTCTATTTATACAATGAATTCAGTCTGTGAATAAAACAGACATTGATCGTCTTATACCAGCGTAGGAGTATTCTTGTTGTCTAATACTCTTTATTCTTGTTTAATACTGTTTGGTTATTTGAACTTTCTTATTTTTCTTTTAAATATGTGCGATTGTGTTCTAAAAAAATACATTCAGGACAGTGTTTTGAGTATGTTCTCTTTTTTCTAATGCCATTTTATTTATTTATTCCGGAACAATAACTACCTAAGTGTTGACACAAATTCAATAATGTAGTTTTATGTTTTAGAAATATGTACATTTATAGAATTATTTTATGTTTTTAATAAACTTTTTTATACAATTTCTCTTGATTAACCCATTTCTATAGATGTAAACTTATTCAACATGGTTTTCAAGCAAACTTTTTTGTTTGAAGTAAATTGAAATGTAGTAGTAACTTCATTCATCACTTCAGCCATCACTATAAAAATTATTATCTCTTAAAACTAAGAAATACCTTCTGTTACTAAGTACTTGAGTAATCTCCAGACTATCTCTAAGATTCTTGTTTTAGTTTAAGCGTAAAGTGACGGTTCCTGCCAACAGGCCCATTTTTTAAGGATTTAATGGTTCTCGTTTTTCCTGTTATTGTCACCATGCTAATGCAAAGCAAGTGTTTAACAAAATATAAAAGGTAGTAAGGCATACCAACTAGAAAGTGCAATTTTGTCGATAAATTTCTTCTCGGTACATGCCGCACTAGTAGTACCCCGGCGCTTCCCACGGCCCGGTTCTAATGAGCCGTGTTGAGTAACAGAGGTGAAGCGGGCTGCGGGAGGGCTTTTTGTATAACTCACTATTCGCCAGCGACAAATAGATGGTTAGACATTGCGTCTTTTGTAGCGATGTGTTTCGAGCAATTAGAATGTCACAGTGCTATTCTTTATAACGATGCGATGTAGGTACCTAACTACGCAGAAAGCACACTAAGTAACAACTTATGCTATAATTTTTATGACTTTTATAACTTTTTACTGCACAGTACCTACAAAAACTGTATACTTTATATTATTCAATTATTTTATAATATTTATGTATTAAAAATCATTCTCATATTTATTTTGTTTATTTGTTAAAGTTGCATCAAAGTTGCGTAGTTTATGGCGTTTTGGATCACAATTATGTAATTATTTGTAAGTTCTATGACAGTTAGAAACAACGTAACGTTCTTCAAATAATGCCTTAAAAATGCTAACCGGAAAAGCAGCCATAAAAGCACCACATTGCGAAATAAAGCAAAACAAGTGCGTCCTTTGTTTGGCTGGGGCATGTTGACTGTTCCTTATCCACTATCGCCTGAACTAGAACTCTACGGTGCAACGACCCGGACTTACTATGAAAACTCGACTCCAACTTGCCACTAAACTATACAATCTTAATTCACGTATTTTTTTAATACGGAGTATTATGACAGGTTCGTGTATGTAAGAATATACACATAATATACGTTAACAAAAACTCAAGGCTAGTAAGGCCCCGCAGCAAGGGCTTTATAATTTGTGTTCATCGGTTGTATCATAGCTATTTGTTTTACCGTGGTTTGTCTTAAATGTTTTCATTCGACTTTGTAAAAGTATTAGCATATCTCCACTGCGCCAGAGAGGCTTTCAAAATCTATACAAATAAATAGGATACAAGTTCAAATTAACAGTTTTTACTAACACAGTCTCTGGAACGACCGGACCAGTTTTCACGGGCCTGTCTGGACTTTCCCTGGCAGATAGCTGATGATATAAGGAGTAAATTAAGCTACTTTTGTTCTACACTTACTTCATCCCGCAGTGTTATCCACGGTTATTGTTGAGGTCACACAACAATCGCAGGTAACAACGCTGAGCGCAACTTGTATTATATATAATTTCACAAATTTAAATGTAACTTTTTATTAAAAAATGGATAAAAAATGGAACTATTTTGAAAGTCTTTTTGAAAATGAATATAAAATTGTTGAAGTAGACAATGTGGGTCTGGTAATTAAAGCGGGTCCCGACCACATAAACCAAAATGTCGGTATACAGTACAATGGTAACAGTCAGCGTAACTTTCTCAAGCATTGTTCGTTCTTGCCGAGGCTATGTCGTTGAAGTGATTACGACCATCTTTTTTTCTTTTCTTGGGTTTTTTCGATGCGTTAAGGCGAAAAAAGAAACATAAATACAGATATTTGATTTGCTAAGGGATTTAAATTACGTGATTTAAGTGGGCTATGCAGATTTGGTTTCCTCGAGTCTACAAATTAAAAATTAAATTGTCGCATTTTACACTTTAGACACAAAAAGTGTTGTCTACGATTAACATGGGCAATATATTGCTTTGAAAAATAACAGTTTGAAATATTCTGATCTAAAACTTCTTTATATTTTTATTAGCTGAGAACTTCGTACCGCTTTAGAAGCCGAAGCCATTCAGGAACCTATTGAAATATTCACATAAAAATTTCATGCAAGTCCAGCTGTTTAGGAAGAGCTAGGTAACAAATACACGCACAAAAGTAAGATATGACGCAACCAAGGTTTACATTTTGGAAATTAAATCAGAGGCTTTGTTTTATTATTCTCAATAATCTACCACGAGAAAAAGTTTTTACTTCGTAAAACGAACGATTACTTCCCATATAAATTTATATACGAGTATTTGTTTATTTAAGAATTCATCATTGCATATACAATATGCATACATTTTAAAACAATTCAAGAAAGTGTTCATTACACGCATATTAGACGTCAATAAATAATGGGTGAATTATTGTTACTGAGACTTATCATGTCTGTGTAATATGACTAATTTATATTATAGTAGCTACAAATGGCCATTGAACTGGTTCCAGTCCTACTTAAAAGATCCAAATAACATTAAATAGTTTAGAAAGTGTTGTAATGATTGATGTGGTCTTTTTTAGATGGCATGATGTTGAAACTAGTTTCATTTTGTATTGCCGGTGCAGAGATGTGCTAGTGCCTCGGGCGTGACGTTAGAGTCCATTATTACTCCATCTTAGAACTTGGCCGCAACATTGAACGCGAGGTAGTAATGACTTGTAATTGTGACTGGTACAGGAATGCTGCTATCCTGCTTTGATTTCTATGTACGAGTGAAATGCTTTGAAAGTTGATTGTTAAACAATGCGCTGATACAATTACACAATTGACACTAAAAATCTAAACTGAGACCGAAGCCCAAATGATGCTTAAGCATCTCAATGGGCTGCTATAGTGTGGGTCACCAAGCAGTTTTGTCAGCATTCGCAAAGAGTGTGTTAGCCACTACTCTTGTATTATGTTTATGCTTTCCATCAGGCAGGTCAGAGTCCCTTTAGCAGGCCATTACATAAAAAGAATATGTTGAATTTCTATCATAACAGTAACGTTGGTTGAAGAACACACTAAAACCATACGATGCTTTATTTATATGACGTGTTTCGGCTCAGCTGTGAGAGAATACTTATCACTTGCTTAACGTTAAGGCATAACGTTAAAAGATATTTCCGCCTTGACTAGCTGCTTCCGATTTGGGTGTTTTAGTGTATTTTCTAGCCAAACCGTACCAAACTAACTTATAGTGCCTATTATTTATTTTTAAACAAGGTTTTTGTAGCTTCATTTCTAACTATATTTTTTATGAGTTTCCCTGTTGATAAATAAAAATGAGACAATAAAATAAGGGCTCGTAGGCTTAGACTCTTGAAATTTTGTTTAGATTTTACCAGGCTCTATAGGTTCGTCATCGTGTAATCATCTTAATTTTCTACGTGACTATTATAGTGTTTTCAGAAATTTTCTGCCTCGCACAACCAAACTGTGGAATGATCTGTCGCCTGCGGTATTACCGGACCAATACGACTGTCAAATATTTAAGAAAGAGCGTACTTCTTCTTAAAAGGCCAGCAAACGCACTTGCGACGCCTTTGATGTTGTTGTTGGTAATCGCTTATCATCAGGCGATACGTCTGCTCGTTTGCCCCTATTCTATAAAAAAAAAAAACATCTTACTGAAATAATACCAATTCCTTTTGATGGGTGAATTAAATTTAGAGATATTATTCGTATTTTGTCTCATGTAGGTCAATGTTCGTGTTGAGGCACGACTCAATTCCCAATGGTGACATTTAACATAATGTTTGTGTCAAATGTTTATGTCCACGTAAATTCTCGATGCGGCGGTGAAGTCATATGAAATTGTTCACAGCGTTACTGCCTCTATTTCTTCTGACCGACCTCGTCAATATTTTGTTATAAGACAAGTGTTATTCGTATCAGCTGATATATATATTACATTACGATATATTACACTCTAAAAAGAACACCAAAAGGTACTAAGAGGTATATATATGTATGTAATTCGTTATATTCATTAGCAAATAATTAAATCAAAACTCATTGCACCGACAACTACCACTGTGTCTCCTATACATTTCGATCCATCCTAAGGTTGCCTGGAAGAGATTGCTTTTGGCAATAAGGCCGCCCTTTGTACACTCCGTCTCACATTTTATGTACTCTCTTCTAACTGTAATATTATAGTGTGCAAATAAAGAGTTTTCTATATCGAAACCACTATGCTGAAAGCAGTAGGAAAAGGAGAGGTGAATGCTTGAACCACTATACCGCCGAATGATAATAAAAAAGGCAATCGAATTAAGAAACTCCTCCTTTAAGTTTTAATAGTACCTAGTACACAGCCAGCAGTAGACGTTTTATTTCTACTGTTAGTCCTCTTTTGATTTTTAATATACTTATATAACAAAGTATGATGTAGTGTCCTCTCTTTTATTCGTCAGAATTTAGCAAAAATCCACCCTCATTCAGTACTTATTTCAAGATTATCACTTTGATAATATAATAAATAGGATCTCGTTAAACCATTTGAAAGTCAATCTGGTTACGAAAAAGTATCGTATAGTTACGGTTGACGTTTGAAACCGTCTCTGTAACGACACTTAGTAGACCTCGTGCAATCATTTTATCCTAATGGTCTCTTGCGAACGAGAGTAACACACAGAAAATATCATAAATTCACAAGATTCCCGCAAGCTGTTTCCATCTCTATGAAAACGCAGTAAAATTTAAATTTACGTGTAAGAAAATATAATAGTTATTACCTTATGTGGTAAAACGTACTTGCAGGTACGCCAGTTTAGCCAAGTTAAGCCTTGCGACGCACTGTTTAGCTTATTCAGATTTGAATATCATTTGCATCTTTTCAACGCTACCATTATAAAATAAAGCTCAGTAAAATTATGTGTGCACAGTGTGTCAAAAAGAGAGCTATGCAGTTGTAATAAGGTTGTTATTTCATTATTGATATTGAATTTCACTTGATAGTGGTATATTTATCTATAAAGTTTGCATATATTGTAATTACTTGTGTTCGCTGTCTTATTTGATTTGAAGGTTGACAGTCACTTCCATGGCGAGTATAGCCTTATATCTAATACCCATCGTAATATTCGATATCATCAAGTAGTTTTGTAACAAAACATCCATGGTAATATCATTAATTTGAAAGTAACTATGTCTTTCTGTTACGCTTTCACGGTTAAACCGTTCCACCCATTTTAACGAAGTTTGGTATAGTGATACTTTGATTCTTAAGGAAGTATATAGACTACTCTTTACCGCGTTCACTTTTTATTCTTTTCTTTAACGACAAACACGCTAGCGGAACTACGGGCAAAAACGGTATATAATGAGTAAATATGATGAAATTTAATTAACTACTAAAACTTTTAGTTGTAATTCTGAAATAAGTCAGTTGTAAACGTTTTTGTGTACAGTTCACTATACAGAAATCACCAAAAGCGTGTACTAGACGCTAAAGTTATTGTTGAGACATTTCAAGGCAGTAAAATAAATTTTGCTCAACAACGATTTCAAGGTCCCTGAAGCAACGTTTACTTACCCCTAATTTATTTAAATACCTTATTACTGTGTCGTGAGAGCCGTGACTCTTCGGATTTGCTAACATTCCGTGAAACCTTACCCAAGTATTTAGGGTAGGCCACAGTTGCCGTACTGTAAGGTGAATTCGGTTAACGACCGTGATTCGTCGTTTTATTGTTCTTTCTCCTGATAATGACTGATGGCTTTCACTCCGTGTCTTTGTTACAAGTTGACAGTGACGGGAAAATGTAATCATGACTTTGTGCTCCCCAAAACCGCTTCGGAAGTAAACAATGAAAAATATATTGAAGTTATGCAGACCAGAACAATTAATATCATAACATCTATTTATAACTTTAGCGCTTAATGAATACTGGGAGATTTTGTGGTATTTTGTTCAAAGGTTACCTGTACAATGTTTTGCTTAAGTGATTGTGGTTTGATTACTTTGAGTATTTAAATATGATTAATTTTGCCAACATGAGAAAAAATTATTTTTCAATGGAAATTATACCTCTTATTTTATTTAAACCTAGTCGCCTCGAAAGCAAATAGTCGTTAAGTTAAAATGATGAATTTTACTATCTACATATTTTACAAGTTACCTGAGTTAATATACTTAACTATTCCAGCTTAAGTGATTTAAGAAAGCATTCATTTCGGAATCGGTTTAACACTCCACAATTTTGTGCATAAACACCTATCTATACCATGTTGATGTTTTTGTCCAGCTCCCCTAACTAACGTAAACATAAACGATAAAAGAAAACTTACAACTGTATGGAAATGACGTCATCTCTACCATAAGTCTGTGGGGAAAACAAAATATTAGCCAATAATACCAGAGTAAAGAGGCTTTGATGTTCATGGGAAGAGTTTTGACACGAGACACTTGCATCTTGGCTTTGGGGGTTTATAGATATAGTATATATTTATAACGGTAGCCTAATCGTATATATGCATCATTTTTCAATATAATATATAAGTACAATATACAGCACAGCTCATTTCCCAGTTGAATTTCCACTGTTGTTATTTAAAATCTAGCTGTTTAGGACATAGCTTGGACAAGATTTCTATCAATTTAAATGAAAATGTATTATTTTGGTGCACGTTGTATATAATGTCATCAGAGCGCTCGCACGCTTTTAACGTTTCTACTGTTTAGGATTACATACGCTACCTAAAATATGAAGTAGGTACGTATAGAAATACGCCTAATAAACTCTACACTTTAATAACAGTGTTAAGTGAATCCCTTGAAGATCCCTTTGATATTCGTCGAGACGCTGGCTTATGATTTATTATTCAACAACTCGACAAAACATTTAATTTCAAAGATATTCTATACACTTTTGTTTCTTAGAACTGTTATCTGTTTTAGTTCAAATTGATCTCAATCGTTATTACGTAACCTATTGAACAAAGAGTTAGCATTTTATAACATCAAACCTGACTTCGTAACACAGTTAAGCTTAAAATGCTTTGTCTTATGAAACCCAATTCATTTTGATTTATTAGATTATCAAAATTTTGTTACAAAACAAGAAAACAGAACTGGCATCAAAACAATGGTGCACTAAAAGAGAGAGTTATTATAAATATTTATAGACTAAAGGTTTATGTTTAGAAATCTGTGTTGGACTCATGGTGTTTTGGTATCTTGGTTTTTTTTCACAAACCGTTTTTTAATTGGCCAAAAATATTAACAACTTGTATGTATATCTTTTTGTCAAATTACCTTTGACTGTAAAAAAATGTAAAACGCCTTAATGTATATATTTTTCAGATGAACATAAAATAAATACATTCTACCGACTGAATCTAACTAAAGAAAGTTGACAAGATACTCTTTAGAATATGTTAATAAACACAAAAGGTAGACCAAAAAATGTTACTATATTTTTTCTCAGACTTTCGCGATTTCTTACCTAACCGTGTAAAAGTGAATAGCGATATCTCGATTGAGAATAGAGAGATTAGTTGAAGGAGCAACGGGACTGTGTAACGACAAAAAACAGTACCAATTAACTTTTTTCTTTTTGAACTTCAGGCAAGTATTTCCAATCGCTTGGAGCATTCCGGCCGAGAGATCGTCTTTAGTCGTGCGATTTGCTCTCGATAGGATAGAGATTGATTCGTTTTGCTCGTTTTGTTCCGATTTAAATTGTATCGATGCTAGAGGCGATTGAAGCTTCCGTGCTTGTAGCCCGTGGATGCAGCGATAAAAGAAAATTAGTTGCTGCAAAAAGACCAATATCATTCCCTTTATCGGTAAGCGTTTATTCAAACGTATGAGGCACATTCAATATGTAAATATTTCTCTCATTTATTCGTTTAATTAATTCAGCCAACTTGGCTCGTACCCACATATCTACGTATTAAGCAATAATCCCGTATGTATTAAAATACCATTGTATTGAGAGGTTGTCAATACGGAGTGGACATACAGAAATGAATTCGGCTTTTGTGGGCGACAAATGAAAAATTTATAGCCGTTTATTCTGTGATATTGGGTTTTCGTCATGCACCAATTAATTTGGTGGAAGAAACGACAGGATGCGATGGAATTTTATATTGAATTCCCAAAAGGGGTCATTTATCTATACAAATAAATAAAATTGAAATGTCTGTTTGTAATATTGAAATAACCGCTTTTACCTAATGTATATGTGTGCGCACGGTACATATCTAGACAACTAATAATATATATAACTAATCTAGACTTAAAATAACCGCTTTTGATATTTTTTATTTTTTTCCAATACACGTACTTTACAGACGTAGTGATGAAAACTGCACCATAAAGGGCTCGCGGCATCTTTCTGGGTAGCAGTGAGACACTAAAAACTATGTAATACATATACATTAGTAAGTGTTTTACGGACTTATCCATGCAATACGTAATATTAATTAGTAATAGTATAGTGGTTATTTTCCACAGGGCAGGTGGAGTGATGATTTGCGCAAGACGGCTGGCAGGAGCTGGATGCGAGAAGCCGAGGATCGAACTAAGCGGCGTGTAATTGGAGAGGCCTATGTGTGTAATGATGATGATGATGATAGTGGTTTTTTATTTTATAATGGAAGGCATGTTTTTATTTCTTTACATACAAAGATTGTATCTCGTCTAACATTTTAGTTAGTAGAAGTAGGGAATATATATAATTTCACCGTACAAGTTATTAGTAATATCACTTTGATGTTACTTTCTATATCATTAAATATTTATTTTATGTATAATTTTTCTTAGGTTATTTATGTTTAATTTTCTAACCAACAATTCAAGTTATCAGTTTAATGATAGTGTGTTGTTCGAAAACATTCATTACATCAACTCATTATCTTTATACAAAATGCATATGTATACATAGAATAAAATATTTTTTTTTACAATTTGTATCTGTCTGACCGTCTCTCTGTCAGTTTGTTTCGGCTAATCTCTGGAAAGTCTGGACCGATTATGGCAGGACTTTCACAGGAAGAAAAATGATGATATAAGGAGTAGTTTATTAGCTCCCATTTTTTAGACAAGCTTTGCCCCGCGGCTTTACTCAGGCTCAGCTAGTTGTATATATACATGGTCAAGTAACAAAAATAATATGTTCTATTTTGCATTTTTATATTTCATAATTATATCGTGAATGTTCTACAGTAGCGAGAATGTTTTTAAATTCAATGTTAGGTTTTTTTTTTTTTTTTTAAAGAACATTTTCTTTAGCCATAAATCTTGTTAGTTTCTTTAGATATCTCCCTGAGCTAAAGATACTAAATGGAATCAAATTTCTACCTGTTCTTAAACAAAATAGGCGTACTTAACAAAAGCAAATAATTAAATATGTAACCCACTTTATATTGTAGTCGATTAATATAAAAATAGTACTCCACACAACCCGATTTCTTACCAATTATGGTAGATAAAGTATACATTAACATTGACCAACTATTTGACAAGAGTCATCCATTACTTTATACTTCGACTAAGATAATACACAAAAAACACGGCCGGTAAACAAGATCCCTGTAATTCCCACACACTTCACCCCTAAGATAAAGTCGTACACTTCCGTTGGAAGTTAAACAATATGTCAATCTTCGCTCGGAGAGCAACCATGAGCCCAATTGGTTCTTTCAACCTTCAATGCTATCGGGGAGTTTTAAAATGACGCTCTTTATCGATTCGATATTTTATCTCGCTGATGTTAGTGGTGGTTTAATAATATATTTAGCAATATTGAATAAAAAGATATTTCTGTCTTCTAAAACTTTTATTTAGCAAGTTTATGAGAAACATCTATTGTATATTTACAGTCACTGAGAGCTCAACTTTGATGTTATACTGCGTCTTAAAATATCGAGTTATCAAAGAAGTAAAAATATCTGGGCTTCAACAATAGATCTAAGCGAAGAATACAGAAACATTAATATTGAATCTTCACTTACCGTTTCATGAATTATGGCCATTTAATAATTTTTATTATAATTTGATAGAGGATTAACCACATTTTTAAGCGCAATTTTAGCTTCGGTACCTCAAACAATGTAGTTTACAATTTACAACGCAGATGTTTAAAAAGAATCGACAGTTAACAACATCGTAAAAAGTCGGATGTAAACAGCTACCGTTGAAAGTTTACAGTCCCTCTTATTTCTTTTTTTTCTTTTCCTTTCGTAGCTAATAGGACGATACCCAATAATAATAACATACATATTTTAAACACTTGTTATATATATTTAAAAAGCAACATTAATATATATATTTGTGGTTGTTTGGAAGAGATCGCCGTGAGCGGCACGACCGCCTATTGTATCATTTGCATATTTGTGACTCATCTTCTGTTTTAACTTTGTAATTTTGCATGTGTACAATAAAGATATACAAATTAATAAATAAATAAAATAAAAATAAATTTTAGCTATATCTTCATGGTTTGAATGCAGTATAAAAACATGTACCACCTTCTTAGATAGAAAACATATAGTACCTAAAACAATTGAGCAAAAGTTAACAACACCGAAATCTACAAGTATAATATATACATGAACCTCTATGCAGATGTCAACCAATAAATATTTAGGGCAGATAGCAACATACTCAAGGTATTTTTATATACATTCCTCGCTTAATATTTGTATAGAGAAATTTTATGAGATTGTTTGTTAGAAACACATTAGCTTATTTTTCAACGCTATGTTCAGTTTTTTGTAAAACAATGTGTCTATCGTTAGCTAATAAATATTTATAAAAAATGTAATAAATATAAATAAAATATTTATTGAATGTTACGCTTAAATATATCTATTGAGTTTATACATTTTAAACAATTTTCATGGTAAGATCAAACTATACTTCTTGGAGTAAATAGAGTATAGGAAGTACAGACGCAATCATCACCTAATTTTTGTCCTTATCGCATTCATTCGGAGGTCTGCGCATAATACCTTGCCAGCACACTCAGTATATACCATTCTTGTCAAATCATCTTTCTCATATGCAGTTTACTTTTTTTCTTCCGTCCTCTAGTTGTCTGCCTACCACGTGCAGATTATTATAAACAGTTCGTATTTACAGAAATTTATAACATACATACGTAGGTATGTTTTTACGATAAAATCTAATTGTTCCACACAGTTATTCCAAACCAAGATTAAAAATAATGAGATATAATTACTGCTTTCAATGGAAACAAATTTTTGCAAATTTATGTACGATTTATTTTGCTCATAACGATATTTTTGACCCACAATTGGCCAGTTACTTGTTTTCTGTTTTAGGTTAATTACTAATTATCTTTAGGTATGTACTGATAGTAATTCTGTTGTTGTCACCAGTAAACTAAAATCCACTAAAATTTGTTGTTAGGTTATATACTTTAATCTTATCTGCTTACAGCCCATTTTGCTATTCTTGTATTGAACTTTTAAAATGTCAAAAGTCAAAATGTATCAAAAGATACAGCCTTTTATGCTGCAAATTTTTGACGCTCGCAAGGAAATGCAAACCCTACAGGGTTCTTTCTGTCAACTCAGGATCTTGAAATTTGGTACGTAGTAATGTCTTATAGCAGAGATAAAGGAAACATCGCGAGAAGCATAAATTTATAGTTACATCATATAATACGCCATATTATGCTGCAATTTTTCGACACTTGCAAGGGAATCAAAACTTACAGGGTACTTCCGGTGAACTCAGAATATTGAAATTTAGTACGAAGCAACGTCGTATAACACAGATAAAGGAAAAATTGTGAAAAGTATAAATTTTTAGCTACTTACATCACTTACTTACATCATAAAATATACCTACAGGTCTGTACGGAATCCTAGGTGCGCGAGTCCGACTCGCACTTGGCTAGTTTTTTTTTTACTAATAAACAACCGTGAATTTAAAAACTTGTTACACGATCAAGTTTTAGTTGGTATTGAACTAAATATAGTGAAAGCTGAGATGTGAGATATCCAAAAATAGACTGTAAGCAGACGATACTAAATTATATAATCTGAATTTTAGTTTAATGATGACAACAGCGGAATTACCACCACTGTTAACCTTCATTAGGTGCGTCAGCGATGACCAATACATTCAATGCATTTGAATTAATATTATCTGTCTAGACTTTTAAAGTCCATTATGGAAACCTGATTTCTATAATCGTTTACTTAAGAACTATTTTCATTGACTATTAGACTAGTCCATTATGGTGGCTGATGTTTTTAATGCTCCGTTGAGCGCGATAATAACTGTGGAATATTGTCGAGATTTATTTCTAATAGTATTTTCAAAAGTAGTATAGTTCATTTTATATCAAACGTATTTTTTAATTCAACACTGATTGGTAGGTACTCCAGCAACATAGTTGGCTGGCATAATATTTTGAACTCCGGTTAATGTTTGTTTGACAGTAATCATCTGTTTCGTTGTATCAATTCCATTATTACTTTGTAAAATCTTATCTCTTCAATAACATTACACATTTCTCCCGTCTCATTATTATCCGCAGCTACCTCGATAATTTGTTTAATCAATAATTTCGCGATAATTAAATCGTTTCACTCGGCCCACGCATTGTAAATAAATCTGTCAACATGGGCATAAGGTGTTCGTTATTTACGCGTACGTGCAGCGAACATGTACTAGCAATTGGTTCTTATCAAATAAATTTGTTTTAACAATGTATCAATCGCATATTTTCAATGCGCGTCCAAAGTAAACATCAAGGTTCAAGAACCACAAATAATAGAATGTTAATGATCAAAGTGCTCCACATTCTTTGTAACAAATTTAGGTATACATACTTGAAAATGGTTTGCTCAATACCTTTAGCAATTTTTCATCTTCTTTAGAAGTATCAAGTAAATCATATTTTTGTTTTGCGTAAAGTCTAATTAAAGTAATTTATATGTTAACCTTTTTTGTGAACATTAATTGCTTGCATTTTTTGTTTATGGCATTGCAAATGTGGTGCTAAATGATGTTCGTGACTTTTGTAAATCATATTTTGTAACGTGAATTTTTTTTTAACCTAAATATTAACGATTTTGCAACAACGTATAAAGGCAAGCATACTGCCTTTACCGGACTTTGTTTTTAAAGAAAACATATACTATATTTGAATTCTACACACCAACAAATACAAAGCAATCGTTTCATTTTTTAATGTATTTTTTTATGATTTCAGGTAAATCATCATGTTAATTTTTACATTCTTCAACACTTAAATTGTAAGTAAATATAGCAAACTGCATTGTTTTAAAGCACCGTGGCTGGAAAAGTTGCAAGACTTTCTTTTGAAATGTGCTGTTGTATGGGAGTTCTTTGACCTTATTTTGACATTTCTGTTGTATTGATTTTCCTGGTGCGACAAAGCTTCAGGACCCTATATCATTTTTATTACTCCCGGGAGGAGAAGCGATGTCGTGCGTCGTCCGGTCCGGTCTCCCCCGATACAAACGTATTTTTTCATTACATTATGTACGTGTGTAATAGAATTAATCTATATGTGCGTTAATATATAGATACAAATGTCAGGATAAAGTGACCAATATTTTAATATAATTACGATTAGCTATTTATAGCGTAGGTAAATAATGCACTAAATACACCTATTTTAAATGCATTCTAAAGGAATGCATTGCAACAGTAGAGGTGTCGTTTTACCTTGATTTCCCAGGTAAACCCTGGCTGGTTTAGTAGACCCCTGCCTGGTTTAGATATTATCGCACGTAGAGCCAATATTGAATCGCGTCAAACAATATAACTAACCGCGTTCACTTGCAAGCATTGCACAATTAATAATATGCCTCTGTTGTGAAATGTCTACTCTGCAATAAAATTTAATACACCAGATAATTTGAATATGACATAAGAGTAGATTGGACGGACGCAGACAACCACAGGCTGGCCCAACCGACCACGCTTTCCGTCAGGACCGACAGTCATCGGATATCTGACAATATTATGTGGACGGAAGTTGCATAGTGTACAGTTTCACTTACCTAGAGTAACCATGGGCCACGGTCTCGATTTCACCACTGCGTGGATTGGACCGTGTCGGCTTTGTGAGCACGTTGATTGAGTTTCAGATTAAACTCTTGGACCAGTTGTCATTCTTTTGATCTCACTACTGATAGCTAGTAGAAATACACTCAATGTATCGAATTTTTGAGCCTTTGATTTAGTTTCAGTGCAAACACATGTCTCCTTTAGTTACTTTTAGAACTTCATTTTCGAGGGTAAAGAATGATGATTGAATTTACACGATGGTATTTTCTGTAATAAATAGACCATTATAATTAAAACATAGATTTATAGTTATATTTTCTATCAGTATTTGTTCAATCACATTTTGTGCCATGTTGTGTTTTGTAAGGAGAAATAAATAAATATTATTATTATTATAAAATATCATAGATGTAGGGGTAGTTTCCCTAACATTACTAATAGTTGTTTTGATTAATGAGTAAAACAGATATTTTATGCTGAAATATTATTTGTGATACTAGCTATTTGTAGTCCATGTCTTCAGATACTGTTAGGAACTCGGCGTTGAGTCATTAACATCAATCTTGTGATCACATCTAACGTATGCAAGATGCATAAAGTGATCCTCAGAATATCATAACAATTTAAAATGTAAATTTATACCAGAATAGATAGAAGAATAGAAAATGCTTTATTTGTGTGCCATGTTTACAAAGTAGAAGGTATCAAATGTTTTATAAATAAACATCTTAACTTTGCTTTAATTGAGAAAGTCAATCATAAAAGTATTTAAAAAAAAGTTAGTAATTTATATTTTCCCTTCTGTAACGCAGTCGACAAATCTTTGTATCTATAAATACACAAATGACATTTTTTTTAAATTCTTAGTACGCCGTAGTCAGATGAAAATAAGATACTAACTTTGTTTAAAATCTTTTTTATTTCCGCATTACATGATATACGAGTAAGTATTTACATAAAACATGTCGTTTTGTTGATCGTGTCTTACCGTTAGATCTAAATGATAGTTGTTAAGATTAATCCAAGATTAATCTGTGAACTAGTTCAGTGGTTGTGGCTCCTTGCACAACGACGGTTCTCACGACATTGGATAAAATTACTGTTATTTGCTACGCGCCGCCTCCGAGCCTCCGTATACTGCGATAAAACTTGAACATAACAATATACAGAGATCACTAGATTATAATGTTTTGCTATAGTAGTCACTACAACGAAAACGTTTACAATAACTGTAATAGAAAATGTTGTAAGCTACACGCATGACGTCAGTCATATACAAAGTACTTTAGATAAAAACTTTTAGTCTGATGAGTTTGGGAAACCATAACTTTATCGCATAGGCGCGTTCAAATGTATAGTCTTAAGTCGCGTTTTCGAAGTCAGTGGAAGCGAAGCGACAGCGGGAGCGGAGCGTCGTACGAGTGGTTCGCACCAGTGTAGCGTCGTCAGATAGTTGTAGAGAGTTACACTAAAAATTACTGACGATATGAAATAATAATATTCGATTTATTTAATATTCTATACATATATTTTATTAAGAAGAGTTTTTATCAATTCCAACTGCGCCATTAAACGTAAAAAAATATTTCATTCGTACGTTTGTCAGGCAGATGTAAAGGAATTAGCGCAATAAACTAAAGTTGTTTGTAATAATTGCGTTTAACTATTTGTTTATATTACTAAGTTTTATGAGTTGGTTTCGCTCTCATAGCAGTTTTTTATAGTTACTTCACAAGTCACTGGTTTGTTCTGCATATGGTAAGCGAAATTAAAAAAAAACTACTGTATTTCTAAGCGAGTCGGGTAACTAAATATTTTATATCTAAATAAGATAACCTGTAAAGTTTGGGCTTTTATTTAATGAGAATCAGATTAATATAATCACAAGATTCAGATGCCAAGGTGAATATGTAATCCGAGGTGGAAAGCGATCCCCATTCAAATGTTAAAGGCGAAACCCAACATTCAATACAGATACCCGGAGTTTCTGAGGTTTCAATCAGTATTAACTGACTTTGTTTACGCATACCGCAAACTATAGAACGTACATGATATAGAAGTGAGGTATCAAAGGCTTTAGGTTAGGCACGATCTTTGTACAAACCCTCCAATAAAGGATGAATAGGAGGTACTGCACGCAAATACAAAAGATTGTCTGCTGGAAAGAGAATTGAGTAGGTTATCTTATTGTTTGAATAGTCAGAGTCAGTTAAAACAGAGGCGAAATCAAAATCTTCAAATGAAGATGATTAGCAAATTAAAAACTCTAACCGCTAGAGAATTTAGTACTGAATTATATTTCTTAAACATCTTCTGATCTCGCGTTGTACCATTACTGTAGGTACCAACCGCCGGCCGTGTTATGTCTTACTTGTGGCAAGGACAAACAAGGTAGGCGTCTACATAGATATCTAGTATAGAGTATTGTGCCTCGTAGTCCGAGAGCAGTGATTACTGCGCCTCGCCCCAAGGCCGCACCATTGTTCTAAGCTGAATTCTTGCACGTAATCCTCATATCGTTGTTGTTACTTGTTTTTGTACCTATTCATTATCTCCGTTCAGTTGTTTTGCTGGTTTCGCTTATGCAAATTTGTTTGTTGTTACACAACCAAATGCATTGAGCAAAATTTTATTTTCGTTTATTGTATTTGTTTAAATAATATATGCGAACATTGATAATGGGTTATTCCCAATTTTTTGTATTTTCAATGAAAACCACTTTTTTTTCAGTACAATACTTAAAAGAATCAAAGTAATGCACTAAACTTCAGCCTTACATTTTACTTTCTTTTTTATTCTATCTTCATCATCTCCATTTTTAGAAATATTACCTATCTTTACATATAATATTTTAAATAAGTGAATAATTTTGAACTTGAATACTTAAACAAAATAGTAAAACATACCTCGTAAGTACATAAAGATTTAAATTCTAATTGATGTAGGTACTACTTACTTTGAATGTATTGATATTCCAGAAGCTTAATAATAGATTAAAGCTTTAATCGTTTAGATTAAGCTATACAAAACTTCTTAGAAATATTAAGTAATAATCTGAAATAAAGTACTTAACTTAAGCCAATATTTATTTGTGTAAACTTGTTTCTTTTTTAGTTTACAAATTAAATAAATTTATTTTGTATCGATTTAATATCTCCTGTTGTTCAGACATAATTCCAGGAGATATGAAATATCAGCTTTAGCCTCGACTTACATCATAGTCAGTTATTTGTTTAGTAGTACCAAATTTAAAGCTACCATTAATATTCCACCTTTAATTTCCAGTGCCTAACTTTTTATGTAGACTTTCCTTATATGTCGCTAATAAAAAAAATATAAAACACATACCGCTATGTTTATCACCTTTGCGATGAGCCACCCGCGTTCACGAAGGCTTCTATGGAGCTAAATAGATCGGATACTCAGACAGAGATGGCAATAATTAAAAATAAAAATTCACTACATCACTAACCTAACGGTATTATAATAGTTGTTTTCCGGAAGCATAACCGTACGACTGAGGAGTATTCATGATGAAATTATCCAACACGAATTTTTGATAGCATTGTACAGGATAATACTACCTTACGTTCAAAGAATCGTATATGAGCGTGTAAGTATACAGTAATTCTGAGGATACAGACAGATACTTAGTCAAGATTCATGCAATTCACACCTGGCAATTACTTATTATGATGAGTCTGAAGTGCAAGGCAAAATATGTTATTTTGATTAACACGGTTACGAAGTCTATTTTTGTGAGACTTTACGCCTTCCGTTTTATGCGATGTTACTACATTTCTTGACTTAACGTATTGAATGTAAACGACACAGTATTATTAGAATAGTTGGCGCAGTTGGCTGGTCTCCGTTGAGTCTGGTCGCCGTGGCTTACAATCTTTACAATGTTCAGACACAATGGCGTGGATCTACATCTTAATTAATAGACTATTTTTAACCAATATTCTGGTTGCCTTCATAGCTTTTTACCATAAATGGTTACATATTTTGTTTCTTTTTATGTTTGAGAATTATTAATCTTTGTATGATACCTTGTGATAATACACTTGTCTATTCAAAAGCTTGTCAAACAAATATGGATATGTTGATATGTTTATCTAGTATCTAATCCTAAAGTTCAAATGTCGCAGAGCCCAAGGCATACCTCGCGGTTCATGTTAGATACATCATACATGACTGGTAAATCCAGATTGCGATCTATTATGTTATCTAATCTATACAAGTCCACTGAACTATTTGACTTCAGAAGCTTATAACAATTTTGTGATGCAAATAAAACAAAATATTTATTTATTTCCATAAATTTATATAATACTACAGATACAACAGTCAGTTACACCCTATGTAAGTAAATATATGGGCAGTGAATATCTATCATTGTTATGACTAACATTTGAAATACAATATATTACAAAGGTTACAAATCTATTCTTTCTGTATTTTCGTCACCTGTCGAACGAACGGACACGGTGGACTATTTGCATGCAGCGACGCGCGACCAGCGGAAACGGGGCGTGCCCCCAAACTGCTCACTTCCGGCGCTACGGCCGTCGATTCCCTGTCGTCAGGTGCTATACCTACAAGTTTTAATAGCCTCTTTTACTACCTTGAATGCTTGTGACGAGGTGTTAAAAGTCTAACTTAAACTTTGGCGCCTTATATCGAGCACTCCTCAGTGCCAACGTTTTTCGTTGCGCCGTTTCTCTTGGATGGATAGTCGCAGTGAGTAAAGTTGATTGAGGCAATAAAACCTAAGCGACGACCCCTAAAATGAGGTTTGTAAACCGTTCAATCACGTTCAGTCTGTTTTATTTTTTAGATTTTACTTGAGTTTGCCGCTCGCTCTTATAATCACTCACTAAGTTGGGTTTAGTGTTTGTACGATTTGACGTGTAAAACAGTTTGATACAGAGTCTTGTTTAGGTCGAGTTTAACTATAAATGCACAAAATATCTAGAATTTACCAAAAATCTTTCTAAGTATGATTTTCTCAGCTGATGACAGTGGTTAAAGCTAAGACTCTAAGTGGAGCATTAGTTGAAGTTAAGCCGCGCACATACTCGCTCGCCCGCCTGTTGCGCAAGATGACATCCGAGCCACATATTAGCATAACGATAGTGCTGTAACATGTTGTGCGATAAACCAAAAGAATGAGTCATAAAAATTCCTTTAACAGCACTTATTTAATTTAATTTATCACTATTCCTCTGCTATTGTGTAGATTTAACACAAATATAATTAGTTGTATTTAAGTTCTCGTATATGTAATGAAATACAAGCTATAGTTTTATTATAAGATTCCAACGTTGTTCTCTGTACATTTTCAATTTAATTACATTAGACGAGGCGAAATTCCCGCACTAAATAGCAACAAATTTGGCGTCAACGTTCAGCGCTTTACAAACAAATAGTCTAGAGGAAGTAATGCAATTGCAGCAATGTATTTAATGGTAGCACAATGCAAACGTTTCTACTAAGTATCGGAGACGTAATTTACAATATTCTAGGAGCGTTTCCTAAATATACTATGTAGAAGACTTCAAACTAAGTGTTGATTTATTTTACACGTTGTTTGTGAGGCACATGATTGTTATTTCCACTGTTAGTGCATATGGTGTTATTTAGTATACAGTATTTGCGTATTAATGAAAATATAATACAATTTTTTTAAACTTTTTGTAGCGAACTGAATGTACGATACAAAGGTAAGGAAACAAAGGATAAGTTATATTATGAGTATAATATATAAGTATATTTGTGTTTATATCAGTTATCTAGAAACCGTAATAGAAGCTCTACTAAGTTTGGGACTAGATGTCGTAGTGTGATAAATGTTCGAAAACTTTATATTTGTGTTTATTTATATACATAAAACAGAAATTCCCTTTATTAATGAATTTTGAAATATAACTACATGCAATTGGTAAAAAAAATATTTTTGGTAGTATTACATATTTTGCCAATACAATTATTGACATATTGTTTTATTTATTTCGCCTGGTAATTTTTGATTTATGAATAAAAATAGTTTTTTTTTTAAATTCGTTTATCTGAATTCAAGTCAAAATGTGAATCAAAACGAAAAATATGTGGTCATAAAACTTTCATTTTAGTAGCAAATAAAAGCGTTTATCGATATTGAAATTCGGCGCGAAGTGTGTCCACTAGTGTTGGATTCGAGGTCGTAATAATGTGACATGACGGAGTGTGCATGATTCACCGACGACAACGCTGAGCCCAAGTCACGTCTGCGCGCGTGCGCACCTCTACCTCATGTATACTGTATACATACAGTGAGGTAAATGCGATCATGTTTCCAGTCTAGACGGGATCTAATAACCGAAAGTATGACTGGAATGACTTTGCTAGACTAAAATGTACAGTAAAAGTTCTGAAACTATGAGTTGAATCTTATTCGTAATAATTTTTATAAACTTTATAATTCAGAGATAGTTTTTGTTTAGTAATGCTATTGTCAATATTAGCACGTGGTTTAACTAGCTATGTTATAAATATCGGATATCGCAACACGGATTTCCGCCTTCCTAATATAGAAAGAGCACTACTCTTTTTGACAGGACTAGGTGATCCTCAGAAGGAAACCAGTGGTACATTCATCACAATTATATTTTGTAGTGGAGTATTAGTAAAAAACCTGTCCTAATTATTTCGTCTTTTTTAAGGATATCAACCTTTTTCTACGTCGGTTTCTATCTCCTTTTTCATTTTCTATAAGTAAACCAATTCAAAACTTTGTATTTTTTTTGTAATATTGATTTTATTTTATGTCCCCCTGCGTGCTTATTTAGTGGTTAATGACTAAATATTTGTGTATCCAACCGTCAATTGACAAATTTTGTAACTGTAAATAAGGTGAACAATCATGGTAAAAATGATGTGCTGAAGATGAATTTTTTGTTACCACGTATAATACTCTTTTTCTATCTTCCCCTCACAATGAGACATATTTAATCAAGTTCTTAAGCAGATCTTAAAAAGTTAGGTATATGTGTTCTCTTATAATAGTGATGATTTTCTATCTCTTACTGCATATTCTCGTTCGCAATAAGTCTGTCCACCCAACGCGAAATTGATGTTTTTCAACCTTTATTGCAATGTTCATCTATCCGCGACATTTTATAATCTTGATAGATATTTTTAAACTTTTATTTCAGATACTGTTTTGATGGGTTTTCGGCACAAATTTGATCGTGGCTCGACGACACGGGAAGTCATAAAATGCTTCTCAAAGCGTGTCGTGGTATCTAAAGTATGACCTCGCTACTACGAATATTTCTTCTCATTAAATTCCTAAGACTTGCTATTACCTTCTTCCGAATTCAGTAGCTAACATCTTAAATTTCGTTGCCTTATACTACAGGGATAATCTTCGTTAAAATCCCTATGTATTTGATATTTAAAATAACTACTACTTCATTTATAACTGTCCGAAGGAAACTGTTTAATTACGCAAGTGTTCGTGTTTAAACATATTTGTATGCAAATATTTTGAAATCGCATGCTTATTTGTTTAGATTTATAATGGAGAAGATGCAACTACTTTAGCTTTTCACAACAGGTTATTTTCATTTGAGCCAAAATTATTTCGTTTTCTCTGACGAGTCATGTTGCAAAGTACCAGTTAGGTACGTAGTTAGAGTTGCAAACCCAAAGGCATCTATGACATTTTGTTCTTGTACAAATTATTTGACAATATTTTATTGATAGGATCAAATTTTTGTCTAGGTGCGCGTGTGTGTATGTAGAATGAGAGGGCGCGTTTAATCGCATCTAATTGTGGCCTCGATGACAGAATTACGTTGATGGTAGTAATATAGATCTTTCGCGATATATACCTCCTTATTTTTAGAGTAATGACGCAATCATAATGATATTTTCATACTCTGGCTTACATTCAGATTTAACAACAAACTCGAACTTACAATATTAATATTATTTATGAGCCTCTGACTAAATAAGCAACGAGATCTCACAAACATTTCTGTATATATTTTTTGCTTTTATATTTTATGCTCTTTCACTAGAATTTGTTTCAAAACATTTAATGTTCATCTGTTAATATTCTGTACCAAACCATTTCATAATTTTATGTAAAATACTGTGTTCAGTCAACCACAACGACCTTCTTTGGTGTCGAATAACAAAAACTTTTAAGCTTTGAACAGACAATTTTCTGCTTGTTTTTGGTACCTACGTCAATTTGCTACAGAAATAAAAGCCTGGATGAATAGGTGTTAGAGTTTTAATATATAACAATTTGTATATTCTTATATCCACTTTTTATTGATATGTATCTTACAAAATGTATAGTGTATCAACACTATCCCAATATCTTCATGTTAGTGCCCTGATTTCTAGGAAATATTAGCAATTACTGTGACGTTGGATCCTCATTATAGTAAATTCCTGACAGATATATTATCAACAGAGTATTAATCGGGCAATATCAACCACACCGACGCACATCCAGTATAATTTTCTGGAATCGTTTATTTGATTTATGCACTGTGTCTTGTAAATATTTAAGATATTATTTTATAGCTCATTTCCTATACTTTTACAGACTTATTGGAATTCTTTTTCCCTAAACCCATGGTATAGATGTTTTTATTTTTTGAAATCGATGATTTTAAAATCCATGTTTCTCTCTCTTATATCTTTTGTATTTTGGATATATCATCATCATAAATCATCAATAGCCTTTAATATTTCATTAAAGTTTCGCTGGATAAACAGATTGAAACATGGTTCGTTTTAAGTTTTCCTATTCTTCGGAATGATGTTGCCCTACGTAAATTGCTCCCTTGTCGCCTTACGCTATCCAAAGGTTGAATAGAAATGGTGACACTCGGCATTTTTAATTCGTCACCACATGGACAAATTAAGTTGGGACATAAATTCATTTTAATTAAGCTTATTACTTTCGTAGACAGTTGCGCGACGAGTCGTCATAGCAGCGAAACATTATTTACTTATTGACGTGTGTTTGACTGACATAACTCAAAACTTGTATCACATTTCCTCGGAGTCGCCCAATTTTCATAAAACATATTAGTAGGTAACGATGTTAGCGATGCTACGTTCCCAATTTTACGTTAACGATGTACCCTGATTTGTTTTTAATTTATGATCGAACTAGCGAGAAATTGATTAGTTATTTAGCTCTCTAGGTTACAAACGCAAGATAGTGGATTTATATACCTAAGTAATATTTGACTACGTGATGATTTTGCAGCTAGTGGTATTACAAGAATCTAGAGAACGATTGATGCTAGGGAGGGGTGGGGTGTTGCACGTAGGTAAACGTGATAAGTTTACACTGTAAGTGTTGTTTAATGGCCTCAAGAGAACGACTTTCGTGGGAGATTTAGGGGTCGTTAGGTTCCAATAAAGATATAATTCAAATACCTCTTAGCACAGCCTAAAAAATTATCAGAAAATAAAAAGGAGCTTACCATTTGCTTATAATAAAATGTACAGCACATAAGAATGTGAAGAGAAATCAATCGAATCCTTGAACAAAAATAAATGAAAACCTTTTTACAGATAGATCATTGCTTTCTTTTTTATATAAATATTTGTTTCGATTTATTGTCATGTATTATAATGGTGCTTAGTATTAATAGTAGTAGAAGTAATATGAAGGCGTATTATTTTTTATTGGAATATAACCTTTTCTTAAGACGTATTACACTTTAAAAGAAAACATCAAATAAATCGCGATAAACACTAACATATTAACCCTAGCAATTTTTTAGGTGTTAGTGTTTTTCTCAAACAGTTATTTATTCATTTAGTTTGTTTTCATTACATTTAAACTGTTAGGCATGTATAACTATAGAAGGGCTGAAATCACATCGCAGTAAAGCCTTCAATCTAAAATCTTTACGTAACCCATGTTGTTACGAATATTGTAATCTCCTGTTTACTTTCAGAATCTATATGATCACAATGATACCGGTAATAACATAACCGGTTATGTGATACCAATAGAATATTACATTAGGTAAGTACGTTATAAACTGAATCGTCAATCCAAATTACATTGAAATTAGTTCAGGGGTTTAACCATGAAAGCGTAACATTTAGACAGGCAGACAGACGGAGACGGTTACTTTCGAATTTATAGTATTAGTATGGATTCAATGTTTTTTTTATAACGCTATACAATCTCAAACACTGAAATGTAACATTTTTAATATGATATAAGTGGCAAACGAGCTGACGTATCGCCTGATGGTAAGCAACACCGGAGGCGTCACAATTGCATTGCCGACCTTTTTTTTAAGAAGGAGTACGCTCTTTTCTTACATTTTGTATAAAGGCAGGGTTGCATAGAAATTTAGTTTACATTTACCAAAGTATACACATAAAACACAAATTACGGTAACGAAGAAACAAGTATAGATTTATAATGATTTACTAATAATTATGTATTTTCATTGTCTTTATATTAACTTTTAGTGTTAAATCTAAATGCCCATGATTATTCTATTCATAATTTTATCATCATCGACCGACATCATCATCTCAGCCAAAAGACGTCCACTGTAGGACATAGGTCTAGGCTAGGCTTGGACATAGGTGAAAATCCCGGGAAGCCGTTGGATTTATAACTTATATTTAAATATTTAATTTAGTATTTGTGTGATTTATATAAATAATAGCAAAATTACATAAATATTTTTCTGTATTGATATAAATTTGAAGACTTTTTAGAATATCTAATGGAGTAAAGCATCAATGTCATTTGGTACACTACCGTTGGCCCGGACCCGTCGTGTATGGCGCGGTATACAAACACACCGCTGTGCCTACGCAATCTAAATGGATTTTATTACATTCAACAAGCGTATGTGACACACTTTCAACTATTTCTAAACAGTCAGATAGCCTATTATAAATAAGAACAGTGTGTTTCAGCACCTCGTAGCGATTTTACTTATATAGCCAAGATTTATTTCCTCTATTACCTAAATTAAAAAAATCTGAAATCATTTTACTTAGCTCTTTCAACAAACCATAGGAAATTCCATTTTAATTTATTCGGAAATTTTAGCGTTCAAAAAGTAGAAACACGAAAGCCGATAAATTATTAGATATTATAAGAGTCTAATGCCGCGAGTTTATCTTTTACAAACATTATATCTACCATAAATTTTCTCAGGAGATCGTTTTTTGTTTTTTCGAAAGACTGTCCCCGTTTCATGTCATCCACATTTTTTATAATTTTTATCATTAACTCCATCACGACGAAGACTTGAAGACTCGAAGACTTAGAATTGAAGACTCGAAATACTTGACATTGGCAGAAATAGCTGATCCGGCTGATTGCCATATCATCAAAGAAGAAGAAGAATTTTCTCAGCATGACGAGAGAGATAAAAAAGAAGAAAATAAATTTTGGAGATGTCTTGTTCTGTATTAATTACGATCCGATCAATCCTAGCTTAATTGATATTCATGGAAGCTGTATGTTTTCAATTAAGAGTTTAATTAGCAATAGCTTCTTTACTATACATTTTTATAAGATTATCTGTAGCATGGGATAACAAACGATTTGTAACAGAAAGCCCCGTATCCAAACCTCAATTTGGTTATGTATGCGCCAAATATAATTAATTAAAGTATTTAAGAAATAACGACTTTTTTCGCATCAACAACATTATTTTAATCAATGCAAGGTTGATGATATTATTCTAACGGGTAGTTGGGGCTCTCAAAGGACCCACAACAATCTTTTTTTTATTATTTCGTTATTGACTTATAACCAATAAGTGGCTAATCTATATATATATATATATATATATATATATATATATATATATAATCAGTCGCGTCACGTGAAAAATCTAAGTTCGGCTTTTCACAGTAGACTTACAGTTGACCCGAACCTAGTAGGTTGAAAAGACGGAGGTAAATCACGTTTTATTTTTTGACATTATCTTTCTTAGACCTATACTGAACATAATAATATCTAACAATATATATTCCAGCGACTAGCAGTAGTTGTTTTTATAATAATGTACATACATACAGTCACGCCTATTTACCAGAGGGGTAGGCAAAGACAATTGATCAGCACTTACTACGGTCCTGACACACCTCTTTTGCTTCGTCCACATTCATCAATCGCTGCATGCATGCTCGTCGGTTTCTATAGAACTTCGTTATTGATTGGTAACCAATAAGTGGCTAATCTAGGTTATTTGTGGCGATGTGATGGCAAATGATTAACAAAAATAAATGTAAAAATAAACCTGTACGTTTAGGTGTTTAAAGCGCATAATGTCAACATGCCGGTGAGTCATTCTCAATGGGACACGAACATACAGCGACGACGGTAGCAGTTTTGTCCATTGCCCAAAGATTTATGTCAACCCGCATACTGATCGCAGCCGCTGCATAGACTGGTCTCGTTTAAATATTTTATTTCAATACATACAGCTCACACGATTTACGGCTTTCAAATAACGTTTACAGTTAAAATATCGCTTTGGATATCTTTAACAAAAATATAACCCTATTTTAGTGGTAAAATACCGTAAAAGGGGTAACGAAGCGCTGAACGTGACTGCTATCAACGCAGCTTCAAAGACAAATCACTTTCGGTTTAAAATAGTTTCAGCCTTATAGTTTTCCGCTTTAAATTGTCCATGACTGTGCAAGTGACAAGAAGTGTTATTGTTATTTTAGGTTCTCCTAGCAAATGGATCAAATATAAAATTGATTAACCATATTTCAGAGTAGAAATAAGAAATATTCTTGATTTAATTCTGATTCTACTTGCACTTAAGTTTATTAACAGTAGCAGCAGTGATAATTAAGTTCATACCATTAGGACCACATTTCAATTCACTAGAAATAGTAGTTACATAATTTCCTTTTATAACATTTAGAAAGATTTTGCAATAAATAGATTATTTTTCAATAAGATCTTTATTTTTAATTAAGCTCATGTAAATATAAATCTAGATACTTAAACTTTATCAACAATCTGTACTAATTAGGTATCACGCAGATTTTTCGCTAATAAATCCCTCTTCTCCCAATGGAAATAATAAGGGTGTGTAATCAGTGCACACGTCATTCTCACTTCAATACACATCCGTCTGGCGTGGGGACAACCCTAGATTGATTATATCATCCCCTTTTCCACTTCGGCCCTTTCACCCCTTTTTGCGTATCACCGTTAAAGTAAAAAGGGATCACTTTCAATGGTTTGCGCGGAACAGAACATTTATCATGACTGTAATGAATTATCTGGAATTTTCCAATAAGCCTTTCTGCGAAGGCCTCTAAAGAGGAAATAGCTCCACGACACTCGTATATTACATGATTATAAATAAGATTTGAGTGGCAATAATATTAATGGTTAGAAGTTATCAATTTTATTTTCATTCAATACAATGTATCAGGTTCTTTATTTCATTGTATTGAATCACACTGAAGTTGTGTGCTCAGTTCAAGGTCACTTTCCTATATTTATGTCAACAGCTGACATCAGAAAAGTATTGAATTTAGCGAGAAAACAACTTTATATACATTACATGCTATGTGACTTAAAAAAGTTAAAGTATATTAGTTTAATCATTTTTGTGTAGCAGTATTTTGGTGTATTTCTAGGCTCGATAAGTATTACGTAGGTAAGTGTGCGACACCTGTGAATTTTGAAGTGTTTGTTTTCACAGTAATAGTCTTTGATGCTATAAATGAAAATAGGAAAGATAAGTTAAACAATTTATAAAAGTGGCACACAGCTGTTTATAGGAACCTCAAATAGGTTACCAATATACTGTATGTGCTTATTTTTTTAATTAATTGTATCGGAGCGTATCAAATGTCAAAATATGTGTCCAGTAATCTCCAAGTAATCGTTTCAAGAGATTTATTCTAACATAACTCAGATAAGTAGTCAGTTTAGAATAATAATATTAAAAAAATGTATTTTCTTCTATGTAAAACTATCATTAAGTAATGTAAAATGAAAACCGGCCAAGTGCGTGTCGAACTCGCGCACGAAGGTTTGCGTACCATCATCTATAAAAAAGGCAAAAAAAACACGTTTCTTGTATGGGAGCCCCTTAAACATTTATTTTGTTCAATTTTTTCAGTGAGACAGACGGATAGCGGAGCTTAATAAGTGTTCCGTTTTACCCTTTGACTAAGATAACCCAGTCAGGGTTACCTTGTTCAAAGGGTTAAATTATAATTAAATTATAGCGGTTACATTATAAACATAATTTATGTGGATATATTAAACATCTACGATTGAGAATAGAATCGTTCATAATTTTACACATGCATTTTTTTATTTCTTAGTAAGCAAGAATGACGTCATAAAAAAAATCTGCCGTAGCTCGTTTGTCGACAAGACATGTTTGCGTCTTTATCATTAGCAAACGCGTAATTACTAAAAGAAAGGTGAGCTGGATGAAAAGAATCCTCAAAAGGTTACCATCTTTTGTCACTGTTGTTTTCATAATTTGAGTATTATGTGATGAATTGTTTTGAAATTTGTAAGCTTGCATTTTTATGTCAGTATTTTACGTAGTTAGAGGACCTTGCTAACTTTGCGGCCAAGTTTGGCAAGGGAACGCAGCTCACTTTAGTAGTACATCTCTTTATTGAGAAACAAACATTCTGTTTAATAAGCTAAAATTTGACAAACGAAAATCGATAATTAGTTGATGATATTGTAATAAAATAAATATACATATATTATTTCATAAAACTGCATTTTCAAAAGTAAGAATCTAAGATAAATTTGTATATCATTGACGTTTCGGACAAGTTCGGCGTATCTAACTCCTTACAGATTTTATTGCAATATAAAATGCTCCGGGGTTTTCCAAAGCACGTTGCCACAAACGAAGATATTGTAAGATTTATTATTAACCTTTATTAAAAGCGTTAAAGCAATGCAGTTGATCAAGGGAATTTGAACTTAACAAGTAAATTATAAAGTAATTTAATTTATAGCTTTTGTCTACATTTCTATAACCATAGAAAGGTATATACACCACACATATCAGATAGTTTGAAATAGCTTTTACTGTTAAGAGACTATTATGAAAAGTCTTTAAAATAGAGAGATACTTCAGTTATGGTACCTATTTATATTTTCTGCCCTTTCCACTTTTCAGTGCAGTTGTAGCAAAAGTTCTTCGAGACTTCTATTCAGTAGTTTGAATTAACCAAACAATGGAATTGTAGATTTTACGGAACTTTCTACTTTACTTGTAGGCGAATCTTAGAGTTAAATTTCTAAACGACGGACAATAAGCTTGTATTAAATAATTTCCATTTCATAGTTCGATGTAAGTTCCTATACTGTTGACTGTATGGAATTTGAAAATGTGATGCCCAAAACTTCCTTAAAATATTCCTCACGATACAAAATGTTGTTATACCATAAACCACCAACATTGCTTGAACGGAAATACGGCTGGCAACATCTCAATATGGCTATAGAAAATTTTGGATGTTAATCCTGCTACTAAACGTCAAAGGTTTTCAAAGTTCCCCTTAATTAGACAGAAATCTCCTGCCGCTCGTGGAGCGTGCCTTTTGTTAATATGTATGTATGTAGGTATTTATAAATTTATTATTTCCATACTTATAATGCATGTAAGAGTCCTATAACACTTGCTTTTATCCATCATACGAAGAAATCAAGTCAAGCTACGTGTGTTTCGAAAGTGTCGTGTAAAGCTTGGTATCTGTCTTTATTCCGTTTCTGAAAAGCACACGATCGTTAGACCTGTATTCATATTCTCAAAGGTCTCATCGCTCACATCTCTCGTCTGCATACTAATGGTATAAGCGAGAAACCATGTCTGAATGCTTTTTTTTATAGAACTTATAAGTACTTTAGCAAACTTTTAATGATGGTAAACTGTATTTGAATTTTGAATATAACTAAGTGTAATTAAATATATTAGGTACTAATACTATTTATATTACTGGAATAAGAGAGATTTGAAGATAGAACAGAAATATTCTGCCCTGTAACGTTTTGGGAAGCGATTATCGGTATGGTCAAATTGGTTTTCTTAAGAATAATTTTGCATTATTTGAAAAGAAATAATATTTTGCAGTAAAAAAGGTTTGAATTTACATTGTTGCAAAGATTCTATTGACAGGTATTGGTTAAATTAAATATATATAGCCTATATATAGTCTTAAAAATTTTGAAAGCACCCCACACTTTCTTACGATTAAATGATTTTTCTTGTAGGCAGCCTATTATGATACAAAATAAAAAGTAATATAAATAATGTAGTTTAGTCATTTTTCTTATTGCAAACCAAACTACTTTCAATAATCGCAGCATTGTCAGAAACTTATTTTAGTATAAGAAGAAGTCAAGATGTCTACCGACATTGCTCATAAAATTGGCTGCCGAATTTTACGTACTTTCCAACAATCTATTTTTATATCAAAAGTCTTCCACGTCAAACCTCTGAACCGGGGCAAATGTAATCTCACAAGATTTCAACTTTACATCCTGGCGAACATCAGATAACAATTTTTGAAGTTGCTGAATATTTTCGCTTGAACGCATTCAGAAGGACTGCAAAGAGAGGCAAAGGTAAAAAATGTAAGCAACATGAAACGAAACGTCATGTTATTTTGACCTCTACCGCTCTAGAATAACGTACAAACGGAGTAATAAGTAAAGATTGTCGACAGCAAAATTATTTCATTTTTTTTTCTATAAATTCTTGCAAGTTAACAAGGAAACATGAAACTTCTTTCATTTTCTTTTTATCTCATAACATAAATGGATACTGAAATGAGAGGTTCGTCAAAGTCAAGTATTTTATATTGCGATGGTAATAAATGTAAAACATAATTTGAAATACCTAATTAAAGATTAGTGTGTGGGTATACGAATTAAATAACATATCTCTAAGCAAAAAGATATTTATTACATTAAATTTATTTTGTTTTACAGTTTTAGGGAACCTACAGCTAGAAGTAGAGAGTACAAAGTTTATCTAGAATATTTTTAAACATATTTTATATTTAAGGAGTTAAACTCACGGCAATATTTTCACTACAGGTGTTTATTGCGCAATGTATGTAGCTGTTATACAAACAGCATGTATAGAGAGATGTCATCTCATCTGTGCCCGCGGCGACAAAGCATCAACCGGGTCAAAGGGCGTGGGGGCGGGCGCATTGTTAACTTGCGAGTCACGCTGAAGGGCTTTTGATGATGACACTTGCCACGGTGCACGTCACCGTGCTACGTAACTTAAAAGTATATTAGTTTTTTTTTGGATGTATAATAATGAGCTAACGGCACAAAAATAATATAGAAAAAAATGAGTGACACTCATAGAAATGTTTAATATTTTTGTCTGTCTTTAACTTAGTAATTCCGTTGGAAGCTTTTCATTGCTTTCACACTGACCTTTATTTCTGGATTGGGTTACTTATTCAATGTCATATTTTTTAGTTACTCCTGAAAAAGTCAGCAACCTTGTTAATGTTTAGTTTCGTAATAGAATAAGTAGTCTTTCTTTCTTTTTACTTTTCAAAATAGAAAGTTGGTTAAATTAAATTTTAAAACTACATTTTCATCATTTGTAGAATACTACAAATTGGAATGGCCCTATAAAAGCGGGCAATAATGGCGATAGTTGGTAAATGAATTCTAAATTATAGTCGTAAAATACTGTTTTATTGCAAACTAAACTTCAGTTGTGTCGTTTTTCAATTTTATGCGATCGATAAGAGTGTTCTTTTGTATGATTACTACCTGTTATCGACTTGCACAATGAAAATAAACAGATTCGTATTGCTCGTATTTTTAAGCATGTAGGAGTATTATTATATTGACTGGGTTTTAGTGTAAATATTGTAACGTCACTATCTACTGATTGATAAAGAGGTGTGAGCGGTTAATTCATTTTAAAATGCATTTCTCCCTGTCAGCTGCCGTTAACAGCGTACACTGACATAAGAGTGTATTAAAAACTCACTCTTTTTATTATATTGCTTTTAGCTACAATATTAAGATTTTTATGTAGCTGAATAAAAAAAAGTATTGCTTAATTAATTTTGTACAATAACCTCCTTTAGAGTTATAACAAAGTGATATGGTATTTATCAGGCAGTGCAGCAAGGTTGACCTATCATCAGTAGTGTGTGCATGATGCTAGACAAACCATAATCCTTTTTGCCGTTTCGGATTGAGAATACGATATATAGTTAAGCCATTGTTTTCCAAATTTGGATTGGAAGTATATGGATTTATAAATAACATTGTTTAACTAGCATTGACTGCCTCGGTAGGCAGCGGTAGCGTATGCGACTGCTGTTCTGTTCTTGAGGTCTCGGGTTCGATTCCCGGGTCGGAACAAATGTTTGTATGATCTTCAAATGTTTGTTTCGGAGTCGGAGACAAAAAAAAGCATTTATGTATTGTCTAGTGTAAAAAGTATATCAGTTGTCTAGTGTTCATAATACAAGCTCTGCTTAATTTGGGACTAGATGGCGTTGTGTGTTTGTACCATCTAGGAATTTTAGATAATTATTATAGATCCGTTAAATCTTCGTAGTTCTATTTGCTGTGGTATGTATGTATTGATTATTAAATTATTAAATAGTAGCATATAATTAAACTGAACCATGAAACACATTACCCTACAGTGTGACAATTGCTGATAGACTATGATATTCCGATGTTTTTCCAAAAAATTAACAGCGTATAATATTTCAAATGTATACTTATTAACACTATCAATATCAATTAATCCGTAAAAGCAATATCCTGCTTTCATCGCTTAAGACATCACCAATTAATATAAATACAGTGTATATCTACTCTGTTTTTTTGTTTAAATTTACTGAGCAAATATAATAAAAATGTGTGAATAGAAGATAAATAACACTATAAGAATAACTTCGCTAATATGTAGTGTCCCTATCTATATAATCACTTTAGTTAAAATTGTGTACTTATATTTCCATATCTTTTAAAATGTCGTCCAAAACTGTAGATTTCCAAAACCCTTCTATAACAAAAGCCCTACATGCCCTTAGTACTCACACCCTTTATAGGGTGGGCCAGTCTAAATTCTGAAGGTGCTATTTTTCACTTTATCAAAGAAAGACGCCCTTACTTCCTGTCCCCAATGAAAAGGTCGAAAAGGGAACATGGCATAAAACATTTTTTTTTTCTTGAAAGGTGAACTGACTCGATGAATTGATGAATAATGGTAAACTTTATGTTACATATTCTTAGGTTTATATTAAGAACTAATTCTTATTTATTATTTAAGGAGATATTACAGCTTCTAGACTTTTGTCAGACACTGTAATATATGTGTACTGTTTCCAATTTAGTTGTTGAACACGCAGGTTGTGTTTGCGCAGGTATTGCGGAATAGTTTTTAACAGGCATTAAAGCAGTTACAACTGCATAATATTAGGCTGCTATCATAATTTTCATAAATTAAAACACTGAAAGTAGTACCCAGCTCAGTGTCGAAATTATTAACTATTTTATTTATTAATAGTATAAAATGAAGTATTATTTAATAAGATACTAATGAATACTCATTAAAAACGTTACAGTCTAATTGAATTTTGAAACTCTTTGAACAGTGGGTTGTAATGAGAAGGTTCCCTATACCTAACTTAATATTTGAAGAGTTACTATTTATAGTAGGCACTAAAATTGTAAAGCGTTACTCAATGGATTGTTTAATAGGCAGGTAGGTTATTTCAAGTTCACACACGTACGTTCAACTCCAACAAATATTAAAGAGCCTATACTGTGTGCATTCTCGTCTATATACGATATTATAAAAATGCATGAATTTCATGAAATATACATTACATAAAATATCTACAATTCAGGTTGAGCAAATGAAATACCTAAAAGAAAAATGTAAACAATATAGATCATAAAATTAAATGTACAACTATCACCAGAAAACAACAAGTCAATAGAATAAAAAGGTAACATCTACGTTATTTGCTAATGTATTAACTAGTTTAATCATTTCAGTTTGTAGTTATAACTCTCCAACAATATTTAGCCGCAAATCCCTCAAACTGTTTCTCCATCTCGGTACTAGTTTCGATTCGAACTTGTCTTAAACTCAACTAAAGTAGTATTCTTGTGAAGGCAGAAATCCTGAAAGCGGGCACGACAGCCGGATCTTGACTCGCTGAAATTAATCCATCTTCGCTCTCAATAGCGACGGGGAAATGTATTAATGCTGCTTGGAAACAAGACGCGCTTTATACTCGAAGCGGTGTTGCTACCTTCGGGGTTTCTCTCCAAAGGGGTTGGAGATAAGTTTTGACGAGGTTTCTATGGAAATATAGACTTAAGTATAAAGTTATCTTAAAATGATTTAGGTTGGAAACGAAAATGTGTGTTTACCAATAAAAGTCGCTGTATATTATGTAAAAGTACCTATGCATTTATAGTATTTATAGTAATCGAATAGGAACACGTGAATTTGATTATTCTTGCCCTTTAAATGTCATTTTCGTAATAATAATAACTAACATAATTTGTACTAATTTCATTTAATCAATTGTATGTCCGATTGTGTAATGAGTATTTTTTAGCATTTAGCTAATTATTTTTATTAACACCTATTCATGTCCCACAAATAAACAATTTAATTAAACTTTATTTTAAAACGAAGCACTATTTACAGTAAGTACGTACTATAGGTAACTTGTAACACAGAAGTAACTAGTAAAAATATCTATACCACTAAAAACTATAAACTTAATAAACCATTATTTACTTTAAAAGGATTCCTAGATATTGTGTGGAATGAAAAAAAATCGATAATATTTTTCAACACATTTGAAAATTTCAATGAATTTAAAATCAGTAGTACACAAAATTTGCTTAAATGCCACTTCTTCTTTCCAACTATAGATTAAAACTCGCGTTTAAATATATTTGATGTAACCACTGTCATTTACACATGAACCTCTGCAACTACAACCAATACAAACAAGTTGCTCAATAAACTCGGGCAGGCGTTTAGACGACACTGAGTCTTGTGTTCCTGCGCTACATGCCGAAGAAACAATTTTTAATAAAACATTTTATGAGGACATCTATAAAATGCTTTTAGTGCAACATATGTTTACTCTTACATCGTTAATCCAAACTTTGTATGCCAACAAACGTTGGTTTATGGGAGGGAAGTAAATATTTATGGCGTGGCCTCATCTGTCATTAAGTACTTAAGTAATTTTCCATATGAACAGACTTCTAATCAGTTAGTGTTTCGAGCCTGGATGCTTTCCTTAATTTTCGCGACACCCTATTAACGAGCGCAAGTTATTGCTCACTTCCGAGGGATAACAGCCTGGTTACCATGGCAACCTTCGTTTGTGTGTGTAAGCTGGCAGCTTTCGATTTATGTTGGTGTGGAAGTTGTAGTTTGCGGCTTTTAGAACTTGTGAATTCTTATCTATCAGTTTTTCGTATACAACGCTCTACATGGTTTGATATTGGCGGATAAAATTAACCGTATTGGCGGAGAAGTAGAATATGGAAACCAATGAAATGCCGAGATTTTATAAGTTTAAGTGGTATAGTAGATTAAATTGTTTGTTATGGCCTCATCGAGTACATCGAGAAAATTTCACAAATTATTTATATGAAGCTTTCACAAATGGTTGAATCCTAGTAATCCTAATTCTGTGCTGAACTTAATTTGAAAAAGATTTTCATATAGGTTATACAACCCCTACATATCTCGTTTATTTACGTCAATGATCTTTTATTCCACTCAAATTTACATAGTACCTAGCGAGTGTATACGTATAATTCCCGCAGCTTACATAAAAGCTAGGAACACGAAGTATCGTTCACATTCGGCAACGGGATCAAGAAGATTCAAGTTGAACGCGAAGTAGGCAATATAACGCAATAGGGCGGTCTCTCGGGATTGGGGGTGTATCGTAAGTGTTGATACGAGCAGTTTTGTGTCCTCTTGTGTTGTCGGATAATATGTGTTGCTGACGCTACACACCCCAACGATATAACGACACTTTTTTTGGGGTTCTGTAGTCAAGTCATAAAACGAAAATAATTTGTCACGTGTCCATCCATTCCTCGCATCGCTCGGTGGAGTATGAAATTTGAAAATTTTGAGGACATGTTTACACGTCCTTCCTATTTGCTTACAACCATTTAGTTATCTCTAGAGTTTATTTAGGTAACTTAATCATTTTAATGACAATGTTAGTCATGAGACGTCATAAACAACTTTCAGGAGTAGTTTTTAGTTAGTTTTGTGTGGTAGCTTTGTAGAGTTTATAGTTAGTAAATAATAAAATGTAGACACGATGTAGTCGGAGGCATATGTACTGGACATTGTTTTGTTATATCGTTCAGAACTGTATCTTTGTAGAAATATAACAAATTTAAATTAAATAAAGATTAATTTAACTAATGGGAAATAATAGGAATAAAAGAAGAAAAATAACAAATGTTTAAAAACAAGCATAAAAAAATTCCTCCTCATTACATTGTAGAAAAGAAGATTGCCGTTGACTACTAATTTGACTAGTCATATTTATGCTGCACGCTAAGGCTGCATGTAATTAACTTATATTCCTCTCTTGAGACGTAGAGCATTGTAAAGTGCTATTGAGATGTCACTGGGTTCCACATTAATAATGCATGATAGTATCGAGGAGATTATATTTTAATTCAGTCCATCATTCGACCCGTGACAGCTTGTATTGGTAAATAGATTATTATTTTTTTTAAATGTAGTTTCGTTGTGTTACCCTTACAACCTTTTTAACTCAGGATATCATATTTCTTACGAAGAATAGTTTTACTTTACCTGCCTACGAAGGAGCCACTAGGAATGCTACCCTACCTTTTGGGGGTTTATTTATGTTATTATTCCACCGCAGTGCTTAAACTGCTAAACCGTCTTCATTGAGTGATGTGTCATACACACATTAGTAATTAAGGTCTTATTTTTTTTAAAAAATGTATCTCTATCACTACACATTATAAAACTCAAAACCTACTGCGTGGATTTTTATGCGGTTCTTACTTATACATAGAGTGATTCTTGAGGAAGGTTTCCGTATATAATTTATTAAATTTTTGTGTGTATTGACTAAAATATAACGATTTGTTGAAGACGTCGGAAAACATAAACTACACATCTCAGAGAAACATAGCATATTTTCCGCAATGAACCCGTGCAAAGCCGGGGCGGGTTGCTAGTTTAGCCTATATCACTATATACATTTTGACAAAGAATTTAACGTAGTCGGGTTACAGTTTTTAAACTTTCTTTGCTATCCTACTAGCATTAGGAATAAAATGAAACTAAAACGGCTATCTATGTAGGTATAGGAAGAACGATAAAATCAATAGTATCGTAATAATACAGACACCACTCATTGGTTGGGATTTGGATATTGGGGTTAGGAACATACATTATCCATGTCCATTAAAACAACAGTCCTAAGTAAACACACGTATGTGCCACACCGATAAGTACTGTCATTTGTGTTGTGTAGTTTAAAATCTGTGTATCGACGTACCTGTATATGTATGTGTGTGTTTTATTTAATTAACGGTTCAATAATAAACATGGATGCTCTAAACTATGATTATTATGACGTAATACAACATGAATAGGTGGAGGCCATTTATTGTATGATAAAATAGGTACCGCTACAGAACGAAGATAAATGAATCATCATCATCATCATCATCATCATCATCAGCCTATCGCAGTCCACTGCTGGACATAGGCCTCTCCAATTTCACGCCACTTAGTTCGATCTATGGCTTCTCGCATCTAGCTCTTGCCAGCCGTCCCCCGTAAATCATCGCTCCACCTGGCCTGTGGACGTCCTACACTACGTTTGCCGAGACGCGGTCTACACTCAAGAACTCGTTTACCTCAACAGTTATCAGTTCTTCGGCAAATGTGGCCAGCCCACTGCCACATCACCAAATTAAGAGAAAATAATTAATTTAAAGCTGATAAAATTTCACTACGGGAGTTTTAAAAAATTGAATTCCAAACTAATACAGTATTGGGGTATAATTGCGTATTGTTTTGTGTATATTAACCAGAACCAGAATAATCAAGTGGTAGCAAGCAGAGCTGGCCAATTGTTATCATGTGGGAGGTAATGGTATATTGTGTGATGTATATATAGATACATCATTTATATATGTTGATTTAGTGGCAAACGATCTTAACTGCTAAACACGAGGTTGTGGTTTCAATTCCCACATAGAGCCCATATATCTGGGTGATATTGATGTAAGTATTCAGAAATACATACATATAGTCACCGAACCTGCCAAAATTCTATGATACGCGGTTATTTCGGAGATTTTCCGAGCATAGGTATAAATTATATGAAATAGTTAAGCCTAACTGCTAATTAAATATACAATGAGTGACATTATTAGCAAGGGTACAAAAGCTATTTCGAATGAAAAATTTAATAGCAGTTTTCCTCCTATTTCATCAATACGAACAGGTATCAAAGAAAATGGATAAAATTACGGAAAAAAACAACCATAATCTTAACCCATATTATTTTGTTGTCTCATATGCAAATACGAGGTTTGCAACCGAGGTTTATACCGGTGGGTATAATCCTTAGACAGGGACAATAACGTAATTTGCTTCACGTCCCTTCCAGGAACCACCCGCCTTTTTTTATAAAACATCTTGGGTTCACATTTATTTTGTTCTCAATATAAGTAGAAAAAGAAAATATTTTTCTTGGAACTTTTTAATAGAGTATTTATTTTTATTCAGCTATTGGATTTTCTTAATTTTAATTAATTGATTTTTTCGGCGAATGGTTTTTTGACTAGATGGCGTATTATAAAATTAATTAGGTTTAATACTTTTGTACAGTAAAATATTGTTCTTATTTTTTCTCCCATTATATCATTTTACACTTTACATGTTTCAGCTAATTATATCGTCATGACTCTCTATTTAATACAAGTTTATATAAAATTGTTCTATCGTTTACTAAAAATAATACTTTTCAATAGGTTTTTCTTTTACTAATCATTCTTATTAACTTCTCTTCAGCAGAAGTACAATGAAAATAATATGATTAATACCGTTACTTTAGTTGCGAAGATATAAATAAAATAATATCTAAATTTAAGAAAAATATCACACTCAATAGAATATTCTTCTCTTAAGTGTCCAGGTTAATAAATCTGCATAAAGACTGTAGCGGTGAAGAACGAGAACAAAATCAAATTCCAAACTGTATCGTAACTTTGTCAGATAATTATTGAAATACATCTTGTCATAAACAGATATTTAAAGTTTTTTTAAGTTTACCTATGTAACTCACCTAAAAACCTTCTATTTGAAAGAAGTAAAAAAATTTGTCTAGTGTTTTAGGCGTAAGAGCGTACAAAACAAATTTACATTCATATTAGTAAGAATGTAAGGTTTACCTTACATTCTTACTAATATGCTTTTTAAAGCAGAAGTGAATAAGATGAGGAATTTCATTACAATATCAACTTAGTGGATGCAATATTAAATGTAAACAATGCTTTGAAAAGGGGTTATTGTTTCTTGGAACCGACGTCAGTTGCTCTTCTCGCTTTTTAAGTGAATTTTTTCATGACAATCGGCTTTTCTGTATCATCTGCTTTGATTTTATTAAGACTTAGCAGATATAAAATACTGTATACTGAACTATCGAACCGCAAGACAAACACATATACCTTCTGCAGTTAAATAACAACTTTGTGAACCTGAATTTCTTAATGTTACACTAGCTGGAGTTTACCACAATTGTATTAAGAACTCACTGTGGGCCAATTTCAGTTTTTAGCAGGTATGTTGAAGAAATTGTGACAGGTTAAAGTGACAGTGTAAATTATAATATTCCAATGTTCTAAAGCCGCTCGCTGTCAATAGAAATGTCCAACAGAATACACTAATTATACTATATTCGAGTAAGGCTCTAACATAGTAACCCGAAACAGGTGGTAGTAGGTCGAATTAAAAAACCTACGAAATGTAAGTACCCATATCCTACAAAGCCTTTCAAGTAAAGTGCCAAAACACACAAGACGACCTAAAGTAATACAAAAGAACGAAATATCAGAATAGCACAAGAAACGGAAACAATAAAATAAAAATTTAAATGCCCTCATATTTCTACTCCCCAGCAAGAAACGTCTGAGGTAAAAACTGTGACCTCACTCCACATTCCAATAAAATTCACTGAAATCGTTTATAAAGTAAGCTTCATTACTTCCGTGTGAGACGTCTATTTTTGAATATTCCTAAGGAAAATGTAACGTGTGGAGTGTAAAGGTGCCGTTGGCGTCGTCTTCACCTGAGACGTGGCTTTTATAAAGGAGTTCAAAGGCGCCGCCGCGTCGCGCCCGCCTAGAACACGTGGTCACCAATTATTACGACACTAAACAGGACAGCGGTCTGTTTTATTGATTTCGATTACCAAATAGCGTATCAAATTTTTTAACATGTTTTTAAATTAAGGCTAATCGCTGTTAATGATTAAACTATTTACAACAATTGAATTTTGTGAATAGTTTTCATAGTTATTATAATACAGTAACTATTTATTTTAGTTTAATTAGCTTTAGAAATCTAAAGGAATATTATGTTAGAAACTAAAATAGTAAAGACATATTTCAAATTATTTCTAGTTAAAACCATATAAAATAACTAGCAGATAATTTACTTCTAACTTATTTGAACAGAACATTCAACATCTAGTCACTTTCAAACACCACTTTCAACCTTTTGAAATATTTGATCTTCTGAAAGAACAAAGTCGATTAATAACTCACATAAAAACTAAAGCAATATTTCTAGCAACTCATAAGTTTCGGGTGACATCGCGTTCACTTAAACGTTGACTCCGCAAATATTTCGCATAAAACCCAACGTCGAAACGCAGGAAACGCGGTCCCAGTGAAATATGGACGTCCTACTATTGCCATTCCGTAAAATGATTCGTGATTTACGCGGCGCGCTTTTGATACATGAGTGAGATTTGTGTCGCAGGTGACGCGAGACTCGGCATTGTGCGACGCCCCTTACTCTTGCTTCTGATTGAATTGTTATTCCTGTATTCAGTACTAGATTTTTCCCGTGGCAGCGCCCGCGTGTATGTCGATTATCACATTAAATGGTAGCCTATGTGGTATTCTGAATAACTCAGTAGTTTTTGTTTGTTAAAGTTACAAACATTTATACATCATCACAAATTTTCGCATTTAAAATGATAATAGGATGAAATGCAGCAGATATTATTTTTATTAATTGCGATTATGAACTTACATGGGAGCTAATGAATAAAAAAAATATTATATTTAATTTTGGTAAGAAAAATGTTTTAATTTCTTGCTGTTGTTATGCTAAGTTCTCCTAAAGAAGGGGCACCACGAAGTAGTTAATGAACAAACAGCCGAACCCCGCTCAACAATTTCTTATTAGTCTCTTAAGAGAAATATCGACACTGTTGAGTTCGATATACCATGTTCATTGTAAGTTTATACGTGTATATTATTCGGTACTCAAAATGCACGATGCATTGGTAACATTGCATCTTCTCTAAATGATGCTTAATAAAAAGTAATTTATGCAGTAATAAAATTAACATAATCGCTTTACAAATTCTCTAAAATATGAATAGAATGGTGGAAGATTCCTTGATTACCCATATTAAAGTGTAGTTCAACAATATAAGTAGTACGTTATAACGGTAAACTCATAATATATGTCACATTTGTACCGAAGTAGGTTCAAATCATGGTGTGCTATAAAGAGAACCTATCTATCCTATAGTTATAGGTATGTAATATTAATTCATTGTTCAAAGAGGTACTTGATTGATTGCCTCTCGCAACGATTAAAAGGCTGGACTGAAATCCAGGATTACCATCCCAATAGCTGTCCAATAACGTATTGTCGACCGATGTCTGTCCAATAGTGCACACTAGAATACATTTTTGCACGGAATTCGTTTTCATGTGCTTGATATTTTCAAGTTATTAGTTTATTTTTACTTTTTTCATAGAATCGGGGGCAAACGAGCGGACGTATCGCCTGATGGCAACACCAGAGGCGTCATAAGTGCGTTGCTGGCCTTTGGGGGTGGGGGAAGGTTTCGGGTGTGGGTCTTCGGTATCCTCACTTACTCGGTGAAACTGTGTTTCAAGCAAAACTATTTCACACCGGTTTTCTTTGAGCCCGTAGTATCAGCGTGGCTGTCTATCCTGCGGTGCTACGGTTACTTGTTGTCAAATTATATAAAAAGGAATGTTTTTTTCTTTCTTATCATGCATTCATTCAATGCATCGTTAAATATGTTGTTACATTATTGTGATATTTTAGTTACATTATTTCATGAATAGAAGGAGGCAAATATAGTTTATTGATCGTCCTGATGGTTGTGAAAACAATAGACGCAGAATCACGCTTCAAGCATATTAGAATAAGTGATTCGTCCCACTGAGTAATTAAGTAATTCTTAACTATCTGTGTATTGAGTCAATGACATTACTGGAGCCCCAATCCCTCGCCCCTCTAATTCTTTGCTCAAAGGGTGAATACTTGTGGTGACCCGTCTGGGCGTTTGCACTACTCTACAAATATTTAACAAATGTAAATCACGAAACAGACTGATTAATGATCAAATTCATTCACATATACAATCAAAGTTAATTATTTTTTAAACACAAGACGAGAGACTGTGTACTGAGTCCCCAACCCGCACTTGGCCAGCGTGGGGAGTTATGGCCTTAACCCTCTCCTGAGAGGAGACCCGAGCCCAGCATGGGGACATTATGGGTTGTTGATGATGTGATGAGAGAATTCATAGAATCTATTTAGAATGAACTAACTTTTGCTCGCGACCCTGCGGCTTTCTATGTCTGTTATTGCGGTTTACCGCAATCTCGAAGAAGGATATAGGCTACTCTTTAGAGTAGCCTATATCCTTCTTCATTCATCATCCTTCAACATTGATAATTCAGTGACTTGCACTTTTGATAAATGTTTTTGTATAAATTGAGTTAATATAAAACGTATGGCAATAGAACAACCTATAATAAAGTTTTGACTAAATGCCGATATTCCCTTCTTCGAAAAGTCCTCGATACACATAAAGAAATTGCTGACTAGATTACACGCAAAGTTTCATTCCCAAAGAGCTCTCCTATATGTCCGCCCGTTTACTTCTTGCTCGCTTATAGCTATATAATATAATGAAAAACAATTTGAAAATATATCACTACATAAAGTCTAATACTAATCGAATATTATTTATTCTAAGAAATATATTACAACGAATAACAAAAATAATAACATCCAAACTGGCAAACATGAATTAACAAAATCCATATTTACTTTACAAACTCACATAGGCATATGTTTACCGAAACAGTTTGGGCTTGAAATTCAACCCTGTGATGTGTATCTGATATCAGGCTATCATTACAGCCGCAAAGTTATACAGTGTCGAATTTCTGCGAAAATTATTAGCTAAGTGGGTCAATAAGTGTGGTAGATAGTTTCTGTAATAATATTTGTATTTGCGGCGCTTGGGAGGGTGAGTCGGCGGCCGGAATCAATCCACTCACGTCAGGTTGGTTGTCCAATAACCTGACACTATGTTCACTGGGGATCAGCGAGCGCGCAAGTGCCCGCGTATCGCGTCGCTACCAACCTACGAAGATAAAGGTTTTATTTTTCACATGTCAGCCCACGGAGACATTGATAAATTTTGCCGCTTAATTACGCGTGACGACTTATCTCTGTATATTACTATTAATATATGTACTTTCGTCATGCTGGCGACTTGGAACATGTTATTCAATTGCTCGAGTGCTTTTCTGTATCTTTTTGTTTAATTTTCATAATAATAATGTTTTTTTTTCTTTTTCTTACAGGTAAGATAAGATACACACAAGTTAAGCAGTATAAATCTAAACAGTAAATGGGTAAGAAGCAATATTATACATTTTATTACCTTTATTTTCTCTGCTATAAATTCAAATACATTATTTTTGTGCCCACTATAATATTATAAATAACAATAGGTTGAAACCACAACGTTTATAGGTCGGTGGTGTCGTCATAGAGCACACCACATGACAGCGAGTGAGTGTAGTGTCCCCCAGCGCCCGGCCGGCTGACCCCTACAAACAATTAACTGGGCCCAAACTAACATAGTGTACTCACTAATAGAGATTACCAACTGATAAAAATTGGATTAAACATGTTTTGAAATATGGAATCATGACTTAAACATAATTATTACCGAATGGTGTACCATTTAAACATATCTGTGAAGAATTGGAAAACTTTCTAAATTCATACACTTCCTATATTCCTGAGGGGCATAGGTGTAGAAAACATATTTTGTCATCTAAAATTTGGTTCCAATGACGTTAGTAACTGATTTATTCATCATCTTATCTTAAATGCAAAATGTTAACCACCTTTTTAGCTCAAGTCAGATGTAAATTCAATTCCAACCCGAACCCAATATTTTTCTACCAATAGTTTCGAACCAATATTGTCAACGTCCCATCTCAACTCGAAAATAAATTCAAGTACTGTTTATACACAATAAGGAGTGTAAACAAGCTATGTCACCCTTTACACAATTCTGTCAGTTGGCCGGATGACAGGTCATATCCGGGAGCGGACGGTCAACCGCCGCCTCTATCGATTCTATTACACTGTGCTCGACAGATTGAGGTGGTTGCGCCACGCATAGAGTGACGATTGTTTGTCTATTCACTGCATTAATTACTTTTTTAATTCAACATTTATAGGGCAGTAAACACGATAATATAAAAACGGATTTAATATAATTATTAAAATTGTATAGACACATATTCTAATTGAATTGTTTTATAACTTTTATTCTATTTTAATTAATTTGAATTATATTCAACAGTGAATTATTTTTCATTCCAGACCTAAGTCTGACTTACTTAACATGAGAAATCCCTAAGGATTTCTCATGTTAAGTACATTAAGCTACGAGAGTTTTACACGAGTATGTCCTTTAGAATTCGACATAGACTTGTAGACCTCTACGACCCGTAGCAATATTCGTCGTTATTGGTGTGAGCGTTACTATAAGGCCATTAGTAGTGAGAATCGTTTAATATTTCAGTTTATTTAAGACAAGTGTAGACTAGTAACAAACGTAGTGTAAAGTTATAATATCATTTTGCTATATTCGAACATTTAAGTATTAGCTGATTTGCATATTTTAATCCTCGACTTGCGTTTAATTTGTGTGTCTTAAAACTAATTTAAAGGCCGTTCATTTGTAGAATGTGCCGTATTTACTTACACTTTATTTATACTTGGTTCGTAACTTTATACTGTTATTCGATAAGTTACCAACTAACAAGGTGCAATACATTTGTAAGTTAACAAGGCAATGGCGATAAATTCACTCTCTTCGCAGAGTCTAGACGATGCCAGTAAGTTAAATAACTAGTACAATGTTTTAGTCTTTATCTGTTTGTAAAATCTAAATAAATTTGTGATGGTTAAATGTTTTCAGTATTAATAATAATATATAAATAAAAATAATAATAAATATTTCGGACATCTAACGCACAACGCCATTGGGTCCCAAACTGAGAAGAGCTTCTTTTATGGGTACTNTTACATATATATATATATATATATATATATATATACGAGACCTCAAGCACAACAGTCGCATACATTGCCATTGAAGTATCTTAAAAGCAGCTAACAGCTTTTCACTAATTGTATATGGAAGTATACTTAAAAGGTAATTACTTATAAACATATTTATAAATGTAAACTGTTAGACTGATTTTGACGAAACTGTCACTAGCACATAGCTTATATTACAAGGAGTACAACAACAACCACGGGTCGCTCATAATGAACTCCGAAACTATGTAACTGATTTTCACGTTCTTTTAACGTGTGTTTTGTTGGCTTCTCTTAGATAGGATAGTTAGAATAACACTTAGACAAATAGGAGCCGTGTATGATTGACAAGACACACAAAGACAGTTCAATAATGCAGTTCAAAAATGACTACACGGTTGGCTTAGTGGTTTCAGTGGTCGCCACACCGCTTCCTACTGCGCCAAGTGTTGTGGGTTCAAATCCTACATGGGATAACACTTTGCGTGATCCATAAATTGTTGCTCTAAGACTGGGTGTACTTTGTGCCCGTTTCCTGTATTTTGTAAAGATCCCCGTGACACAGGAATGTATATATCCCTAATGCAGGAGTTGTCTTTAAAGAACAAAGATCAGAAAGTCACTTAATGATAGAAAGAGGCAAAAGGGTAGTAATGAAAAGATTGACTAATTTAATGTAATGTTCTGACTTCTTAAATCACTTTTAATCATTACTTATTTACTTAATCTTATATTAGTAAAGTACCTCGGGATTCGAAAGTTCTGTAAAACATTTTGAATTAACGCTACAATATTCTACAAACTACAGTTTTCTAATAAGCTTAATAATATAATTAACTCTACTGCGGCCCACCAAATAATTTCTAACATTAATATTGTAGTCAATTAACACAGAACTCGTTCTCGTCTAAGTTTTTTCAGGCTTTATTCGATTGTTTTTTGTTTTATTAACACCATGGATAGATATTTTTTTCTTAGCACCATGTACATTTCTTTAATATAATAATTACGTTAAAAAAATTAACAAAAAAACCGTCTCCAACAACTGCAGCTGTATATATATCAAGAAGAGAAATAAATATAATTGTTCGGCATGAATGGGCCTGCTCGACCGGAGTAATACCACGGCCTCACAGAAAACCGGTGTGAAACAGCGCTTGCGCTGTGCTTCACGAGTGAGTGAGGATACCGGAGGCCCATACCCCAACCCCTCCCGCAATCCCCATCCTCCTCTACATCCCCCAAACGCCGGTAACGCACTTGTGACGTCTCTGGTGTTGCAGATGTCCAAGGGCGTCGGTAATGGCTCACCATCAGGCGATACGTTTGAATGTTTGCCCGCGATTACATAAAAAAAAAATAAAAAATCAGTTTACGTCGCTATCAAAAGCATAACCCAGAAAATTTAGAAGAAATAAAACCATAACAAAATTGTACTAAATATGGCTCAATTTTTATTTTTCAATTACAATTAGGGGGATCCCTTATGCACAAATTATTAATTCATAGGAATGTAATGTATTGTGACGGTAGTAAATTAATTCGAGTGGCTTACATAGTCTGCCTTACCGACACAACGCTATCCAATATTTGACTAATTGAGCGTTAATTATTGATTGCACTATTCTGTCAATCTGTGGCTGATTAATTTGAGGTTGGAATGATGGTCGAGTCGTCAAAATACTATATTACATCACATCTCTCGTATGATTTAAATTAATCATCATTAGTAATTTAATAATTTTAAATGATTTAACTAATGACGATGTTTGAAAATATGTTAAATTCACTAGAAGTAGAGTTAAAGTTTATTCGGTTAATTAACAGTCAAAGGAAAGACTTTATAAAATAAAAAATGAATTTATAATTTTCGTAGGATCAATTCACTTCATAGAAAAACTGCAGTAACATCAATATCTAATGGAAGAAAGAAAATTTTGTAATTAGATTCTGATTCCGCATTGCGATGAAACAAAACAACAAAAACAAGTAGATACTAATTGGTGGTGGTTTTCGCAAAATTCAAAACTATCTTAGCCTGTCAGTTTCAAAATACTTACAAAAATTATTTTTAACGCTAATAAATAACAAAGATTTTGGTTTTTATGAAATTGAAGCAACACAATGTCGAATCAAAACATTCATTCGACAAATCGAGAAAAAATAACTTAGCAGGTCAAAATTATTGTCCTCCATAGATAATATTCATTGAGTTTCAACATCTACTTTTATATGGCGAACACAAAACAGGCATGTAATAATTTATCGTCGAGCTTTTACTAGTACACCAAAGAACAACATTAACAACGCTCCAGCTCCCTTTCACAAGTACAGATGTTGTTTTCATGATTCCTAAAATAAAAATATTCACCTAAAGACTTCGTCCCTGATGAATGTAGGGTCTCAGCAATGAATAATAGCTGTCGCTTAATAACAGCGGCGTAATTGCGTTATCTAGGCTCGGAGTGGGCGGGTGAACCTTTGCTATCCATAACCGACAACTCTCATAATTGTCAGTCGCAGACTAGCGCCGCGTCGCGTCGCGCCGTCGCAAGTTACGACGAACATGCCGATATATCCAAACTATAATCGCCCTTAATTAATTGCCTCGTGTACCTTACTTATATTAATTATAATCAGAATAATATAAATTGGATTCATGATATTGTTTGATCTCATTTTCAAGTTTTGGTCCTATTGAGCATTAAATGAATTGAGATATGTAAGAAATTAGTATGCCAAGTCCTACTATAATATATATACTTTCGTTTTGTCTTAGTAGCTGTACCAAAAACGTAAAATGGAAAATGTTTTAGTTAAAATTCATCATAGCAATAGTTGATATGATTTTACATACATAAGTCATCCACTTTCATGTATATCTACTTGATAATAGAAACATAGTAAAAAATAAGGATTAAATTGCACATAATACGGTTAAAAGTAATTAAAGACATTCGAACCTACTTGTTTTGAAATATCTTACAGTAAGGTGTTTTCATACTGTCTCCCATTAAATTTTCGGAAAGTAATAACATCTCCGTTATGTAACATGAAATATATAAGTACGAGTATATTATAAATGTTTATACCTATATGTCACCTTGAGGTAACTCTGGTTACTGTGTACTTTATTTAACCACAAAGATTTCACTACATCTATATAACCTACATCATAGTAATACCTTGAAACTCATCAATTCAGGAAATTAGTGATCTCAGTTAGTGAAACCACAACATGTATGAAACTCTACTCAGTACACTAAGTTCGCTCGATGTGTGAATACTTTACTATTAGAGTGTTTAATCTAATTTTATTTTGAGAGAAAATACGCTATTTCCTTATAAAAGGAGGGTGTGAGTTAAGAAGTGCCGAAGAACGCAATTGATCAAGTTAATTCCCGAAGCTTTTGCGGAAAAAAATGGCAGCAATTTGTCACGTTATAACGAGCTGTGGATTTAAAGCGTAATGTTTTCTTTACGTAATTTGTCTTTATTAAACACAATGTGCCCAAAACTGAATGGGAAATCTTTTAACTGCTATAGTGTTTACTTTGAATCTGAGTAGAATGGTGTGCAAGAATCTGCATTTTTGTAAGTGACAATTTCACCCGCAATTTTTTTAAGACTTCCGATTAGTCTTTATGATTAAACATCATTTAGAAACATACATTAATCGAACGCAAAGAATACCCAGACTCAGAACAACAATCTGTGGTTCACACAAAGTATTGTTCCGTGTGGGATTTGAACCCACAACACTTGGCGCAGTAGAAAGCGGCGTGGTGACCTCGTAAACCACTAGGTTAACCGTGCAGTCGAGTCACTGTTTTTCAAAGGCATTATATTTTGCTGTAAACCGCATATATGAAAATATATTGTTGTTCCTTAAGGAACTTTATATATTATCGTGAAAGTTCGTAAACAAGGAAACTGTTGTGGTGTAGCTTTTAAATTCAAAGTAGCCATTATGCTCGTTTTAAGCAAAATGTTTTCAAATATTTGAGAAACGGTCCATATTACATTATCAAATGAACCATTACAAGACACTAAACTGAATTTCAAAAAGTAAATATTGTCATGTACGGTGTACGGACAGCACATTGAAATTCAACTCTATTTACTTTAGGGAAGGATGATTATAAATCAGCAGTGTAAACCCTTGCAGTACTTCAATGCGTTCAGGAAATCTAGTAGGTGGATGAAATATGAAGGCACAAAGAAGGAATCTCATTCGGTTCGTGCCTAGAGCGTTGCTTCAAGAGCGGGAATGATGTTGGATATTGAATTACTGAAATTGTACAAAGCAAATATAGTGTGTGGTCGGGTTTCTTTGCCGTGTTATTTCTTATGATATACAAAATAATGTTACCTCTGCAATCGATAACTGAGCAAAAACATAGCTGTAACTGCTTTAACTGCTAACTTTAAAAGAAACGTGGATCGTTGATACTGTGTAGACAACGATTAATAGGTTTAAGGCTATAGGTAAGCTACATATTTATATTTTTTGTATTTTAAAGCAGTAATTTTTTTTACAGCAGTAAACGGACCACTTCCTAAAACCTAACTAAAAATCATGCAAATACATATATATCAAACCAATGTAATTTAAAATAAGATATGTACCTTTTACGAGCATTCCAATAAAGAAACAATAGAGAGTAGAAGTGAATCGTAAAAACAACACTAATCCCGACGTGTCCCCGAAAATCTCGTAGTGAAAGTGCCCACCCGGTGCTATACCGAAATATACTGTGTTTTGATTTATGCCCCTTAAAAGCGACCCTTGCTCTGAACCTCAAGTTATTGTTTATCCCCTTATGAAAATGGCGTATTTTTTTCCATCCGCAGTCCAGTATCGATCGGAAGTTTACTGCGAAATCACAGTTCGCCATTAAACATTATGTACCAAAAAGCCGATTAGCCAATTTAAAATTTTAAATATTGCTTTACAATGTAGTCAATTATATGATTATTATTTTGGCCTGCTTTTTAAAGCGGAACGTAAGTTCCCCGAGTCAGCTGTAATTATTTTGATAAATTGTTGAAACAAGGAGGTTTAAAATAATAATTCTAAAATATTGGTGCTTGGGATATTATTGCTTTATTACCAGCTGTCGACTTTCTGCCTTCATATTCAACTTTTCAAATTTCGACCTTACATAACGGCACTTGTACACTATTTTACGAAAATTCTTACTTGTTTCCTAAAATATTTGTGTTACAGATATGGTATTTTTGAATGTGGTATAATTTTGTGATTTTCTTGGTTTATCAAAAATCAGAACATTTAAACTTTTATATTTGTTTTAAAGCTAAGTGACTTGAAAATGCTACACGTGCCGTTTTTTTTCCTTTAATATAGATCATTATGTAAAGATATACGGCGTCTGACTGAAGTTGATAAATTTGACATGTGCCTGCCGATCGACGTCACGTCTTTCATTTTGGTTGAATAATAGTGTCACTCATAATTTAAGTCACTGTTATAGATGTTCTGTATCAATGCTCGAATATTATAAGCTGAATTCTAAAGGAAATTTTGGTTTTCGTAAGTTGAATTCACAGTAATACCTTTGATTCTGCGGTGAAATATGTCATACGATTGACAACTGCACATAAGGTGACATCCTATTTTCACTTCAATTTATAAATCAAACTTTTATATTGGAGAGGCTTTCGTATGGTCTGTAAATCTTTAGTATATTAATACTAAGGATTTATAGAATTAATAAAGCTTACAACTTTATTACAGACTTATAGATTTACAGACTTTACAATACGAACACATACATATATTCGACTATGAATTGTGTGTTGGAAATATCTTTTATCCATTTACTTTTTTGATGACACACACTGTAATCAATTTAGGTACTTCTACAAAATGTCCTTTTGTTGATAAAATCTTGTGATTCGATTTACTAGTTGTCGATTGATTTTTCTATGTTGACTAAAATTGTTTGGAGAGAAAGGGAGAGAACGTCAGGACTCAGAATAATCAAACGGGGCCTCTGCTTATGAAGAAGAATGATCTCTTTATTATTTGTTTGAAAAATAAATTTAGATATAAAATGACTTTACCGCTAGACATGTTTATGTTACATATACAGATGTATCAATAACTCTTTACTTTACCAATTTTTTACAGCTTTTTAAAGTCATTGCGTTTTCTTTGCGTGCTTGTTCATACTAAAACACTATATCATTTTAAGATGCATAAAACGTAGTTAAAATCACATAACAATATTTCACAACTGTTTTAATAGTACTGAATATATTTGTATATATTATAATATTAATACACTCTATATATTAATATGTGTGCATTCGTAATAAGCTAAGCCCATCTATTATTTACACACCTGCTACACATGTGCAACACATTTTGCAGGATGTAAAATAAAATTATAATTAGCAGCGTTTTGCATTCCATGGCGTTCTAGGTATGTCACAAATAAGGTCACTAAATGACTTAGAAACTTTAGCAATTATCTTTTAAATAGTTTTTGTCCGCGGCTTCGCCCGCGTGTATGTCGGCTGTCGCAGTATAGAGCATCCTATTATCTTTCTCAAAAATAAATGTATGCCTATGTCTAAGAAAATGTCCAAAAAATGTATGGGCCCCATAATGTTCCGAGATGAAATAAGTGGTATTTGATAGCTGAGATCTTCTGAAAGAGGAATTCAAAGGTTCATGAATTCATAGCAGATCCAGAAAAAAGTTATTAAGATTAAAAATTATTATATCACTCATAAAACATCATATTTTCCACATATAATTAAAAGTTATACTGTTGGGTCTACTGTAAACATTTTTTATATGTGCTCATGTCAAAATATATACTACTAGCTAATTCCCACCGCTCCACTCGAGTGAAAAGTCCAAGAAAAGTAGCTTATGTCATTCTCCGTTTAATTAAGATCTCTACATAAAAATATGCCCATCATCGGTTGCTTACAAAAGTTTTATGTGGTTAGTTTTATATAATAAAAATTAAAGAAAGAACATAATTTTTATACATATTTAATGATTGCATGTTATTATTTTAGAAATCTTCTCCTTTAGTAATTTTACTGATGGAGTAATATAGGTCTTGATCATTTTCATTTCCCTTTACCTATTAACATCCTATATACATACTTTAACTTAACATCTGTTAACTTTAACTTAAAAAAAACCAAATTGAAGTGATTTTTAAAAATTGAGTGGGTACGCTTATTCAATAACAAAGTTCTGGCTTTTCATATAAAGGAATTGTTCATAGCTTTCCTAACAACCGTTTATACAAGTGGAGCATTCGCGTGGGGCTACTACAACACTATAAAATAAAGGCGAAACAAATATTTGTACATAAACACGAAACAAACAAAACGAAAATAGACGCGTGAGACGAGATGTTGCGGATTGTTTTCTATAATTTCTATATATATTAGGTGATCGACAAGTTTATTGAATGTTGCCAATGTTCAAGTCATAGTTGGATTATTTATAAATGCTCTTCATTGTTTTGGAAAACTTAATTAATAATTAGTCATTTCGAATGACGAATATTTTAAAAATATTTATTACACGAATTTAATTATAATGCAATAATCTTGGATTTTAATGTAAAACGCACTTTAGTAAATATTGATTCAATATTTTACCCCATTTCGCGTCATGTGTTTATCATATGGCAAGTAAAATCCTTCCGAAGTCAATTCAAGATGGAAGCATCGTTTAAAATCGATCCAAATTAATAATTTATTTTATTTATTCCAAAAAAATATAACATGATCTCGGAACATTCTGGGGCAAAAATTGGACAAATTCCTTTAATTGAAATCAATTCAGCGATGTAGCCGTTAAGGTGTGACAGACAGAGCTACTTTCAAATTTAAAATATTACGATGGATTTTGTAGGCTGTCAGTACACAATTTCAAGCATTTGTTTCCCTTAAATATTTTTTTAGTGTGTCAATTAGGATTTCTATAAGCGCACATTCGGAAAGCGAAGTGGAAAGCTCTACAACTTGGTTTTAGTCCAACTCTTTTTTGGCTTCACACACCAGAATAATTGGGTCTTTTGTGGTTTCCGCCAACGTGTGTCCCGTAATGGGCTTGGCTTTTTGCGCCTTTGAGCCGCTCCACTGTCTATTAGACTCTTTACAGCCAACATTGGTTTCCTTTAAAAAAAATATGCTGTATGTAGATTGGTAACATTGGTTAAAGCCCGTTTTTTTAAGTTTCAGTATTTTTTTATGTTTTATCCTTTCATCCCCCTTAGAACTATTAAATGTTTTGAGAGTTTCAGTTAGGTTAAAATAACAGTAGCAAATATTAATATTTTAAAAATAACCATTGAAAAATTGAATCTGTGTTGTCATTCAATTCATTGAATGTTTTCATTCATAACCATAGCTACCTTAGTAGGTATGGTTATGCATATTAAACTAATAGAAAACTAACTAACGAAGGTATATTTTACAAAATTATTGATAAATACATATATTTATATGGTAAAACTTAATTTGTGGACAGTTATATAGTACTCAAGTAAGGGTATTGTTGTGTCTTTCTGAATAAAATGTAATATAATTTTTTTTTTATTATGAGTCGAGAAAAAGCTGTTATTGAAATGTCTACGTGACGTTTTGATAATTTTTTCTCGATATTGTGGTCCTACGAAACACCGTCATATATATTAGCATTAATTTAGATTTTCGCTAGTTCATCAATATGAAAAGTGGAATGTCAATCTAGGTTTTGTTGTTACTATGTTTAATATAGTCGTGTTCCCGTTCTTGATCTCATAATACCATCTCATTCTTATGTCGCTAGTACTTAGACGCAAATAAAGTCTCCTCGCCGATAATAAAAATACAATGAAAGTTCAGAAAAAAAAACAAATGAAGGAAAGTTCATTAATATCAACAACATTTAGGTTTTCCTCCGTATTGTCGCGGCCCTGTTATTTCTACTGGGTGTAGATAAGAACGCAGTGGCTTTCCGGTGCCGGAGGGTTTCTACCTAATTCTCTCTTGTTATGATAAATGGTTTACGCATTTCCCAAACATTGATGTATTATTCTACGCTTTATATTCCGTCCACGTTACTCAGTGAAATTTAGTTAAATGTCGCACATGTGCAACCCAAAATGAACTATGTGTGCAATTTGTGAGTCTTAAAATGAAGTGTACAAATACTTACAATAATGGTACTTTAAATATTTCACTTGGTTATGTCAAGGTAATAATATGAATTGCTCTAACGTTGACAGTTTAGACTTTCTTTTTTGACGGACAAACCATACTCGTACTGCGTGGTTATACCCTGTTGCCAAGTTAAGCACGACACATAGCGTGATGTTTGTCGGCTCATATAATTATATTACATCAACCAAACAACAAGGAGTAATAACTGTAGCCCATTAGTGTGTTCCAAAACACACAAGTACGCGTTAATGTCGCTAATGCCTCTTTACCTTGTAAATGCTGACGGCTTTTATGAAAAGCTTTTACATGCTATACTAGCTGACCCGACAAACGTTGTTTTACATACCCCTTAAAAAAATATCAAAAAGAAAAAAAGAATATTTAGGGGTGGGCCGGCCAACATCTATTTTTCATACCCCTTATCATTTAGAGGTATGAAAAATAGACGTTGGCCGATTTTCAGACCTAACGATATCAATCGATCATGAAAATCGGTTCAGCCGTTTCGGAGGAGTTTGTCAACAAACACTGCGACACGAAATTTAAAAATATATAATAGATTTATCTTGCGGTCATGAGTAAGACCTCACTTTAAGTGAAGTTAATATTAATTTAAATAAAATTTTACATTTGTAACATTTTTTTCTTTGACAGATGGCACTATCTATCGGAGAAGATTGTTTTCCTAAAGAAAAAAGGAAATTCAACTAACGGTATAGGTTGTGGAAGATGTACAACAATTGCTCAAAATAAAAGAGAGATGCTAATGAAAGAGAAATGGTGTCAGTTCAAACAATTTTTCATAACCAAAATCAGAAATGGCAAAAAGACTTAGTGAATTGATTACTTCATTGAAAAATATTTGCCTCCTCTACATGTGAATAATTCATCATCAATCAAATAACAAAAAATACCATTTGTTAGTCCATTAGTCCATTAGATACGTTTATACAGCAATACCATTAAAATCAACTAAATTTTTTAAACATTGAATTTCGGAGTATTACATGTATTCTATATTTCATAGTTTGTTTTATAAAGTTCCTTCAAACGTAGTTTCCCTGGAAGATTAATAACTATTTTTGTTTCAACTCAACGTTTCGTTTTAAAAAAATATAGTACTGCTAAATTATAATGGCGATGAATGATAAATGAATTTTAACAATAAAGTATTTAATGTATTCTAGAACAAATGTTGAAAGTATAGGGCTGATATAATTCGACCGTGAGGCACTGTTTGTGCCAGGTTGCTAAGCGATAAACCGTCAGGTGTTTTATGTCCCACGTGAATCGATTTTGTAATTTCTACGCTATTTTCGTTTCTATGACAAGTACCTACTATGTTATTGGCCTATTTTTGTTATTTGTTGTATTTCATTTCATATTTATGAGTGAGCAGGACTACGCCTAAATTCGGCATAATTTCATTTTTTGAGTGTTTTATAACCTCAATTAAAAAAAGGCACCATCATCATCTTCAACAGACTGTAACAGCCCACCGTTGGATATAGACCTCTACTTAGCAAGGAGCTTTTTAGCCTACAAAACTACGCTGGTTTTATGGGTTGGTATACGGTTTGTTTCAAGTTTTTCATCCCTTTGCAGTGATGTTGTCCTGCGTAATTTAGCCCTTAGTAGCCTTTTGCGAATCCAAGGGATGAACAGAAGTAGTAACACTCCGTATTTTTAATCCGTCACCAAACGCATAGGTCACATGATGTTGTCAACGTTAGTGACTCAACAAAGTGATGGTATAGCACTTCATATAAAAGTGGTTTGAAACAATTCTTTCTTCACCTAGGTTTTTGAAGCTCGAATTCCCCGTTCCATCCAACCGTGTTTTTTTTTATGTTTAAACCTTATAAAAACAGCAGTGTCCATAGCCTACGGCAGCCACTTACCGTAAGGTGTCTTCTCATTTACATTCCCGTACTATAAAAGAGACCTCCTTGCTTTGGCTGTAAAAATTTAGACTTATTTACCAATTACTCATATTAAGAATATCATCATCATTATCTCAGCCAATGGTTGTCCACTTCTGGAAATAGGGTTCACTCAAGGTTCTCCATAAAAGGTGTCTCTGTGCTGCCCGCAAACAACGACTTCCAACGACCTTCACTAGGTCATCGAACCACCTTATTTAGATACATTATATACTTAGTACTTTATATCTATCAGACTTTTGCAGTTCACTGCTGATCTTTTTCTGACATACCTCATTCCTAAAACTCCGCATTTGGTCATTTATTAAAAACTGCTTTTTATGTCACTCCTAATCAAGTAATATTAATTACATATTGATAAATGTCTTACCTTGAAAAAATAAATTAGTTGTAAATGCTTGTAAACTCTGTACAGACGAAGTTAGAAATTTCAAAAAAACATTATATTAAATCTCATATATGAATGAATTCATCTGTTCGCCAAGAACTGACTCATTCAATGAGTACCCATAGAATACAAGCAAATCGATTATAATAATTATAATCAAATATATGTGCTCACTTTTGGTAGCATCTCAAGAAAAATTTGATTAATAGCAAAGTTTCTAATATCATTCCAAGTTATACTTTGCCAGCATTACTCTGCGACTACTTAGAAAATGCAAAACTTTTCAGTTTTAAAATTCAAAGTCTGTTATTCGAAATAACATCTAGACAAGTATTTAATCGATATTTCCTACCTAATAGATTGCTAAAGTAATAAACAAAATTACACTACATAATAAACAAAAAAATTTATTCGCTTACAATTCAAATTATCCTGTGAATTGAGTTTTGAATTACTCTATGGAATAATCCAACAAAACATTCGGTAACAATTCAAATTATTTGGCCAATGAGTTCAGCGCTATGTATTTCTCTTTGTGGATTTAATACATTGTTTAGTAGTGTAATTTCAGAGGAAAGCTTGTCCTTATACAGGCTCTACAGATTTTTTGTTGAGTATTGTTACACAGCGATGTAAGTCGACGTGGAAGGCATCGATCTCCACAAGTCCCACTAAGCCGGGTCCTACAAGGGTCGAGAGAAATAACCTTCGGATATTTTGTAACGAGTGTTACAAATACGCTTGTGCCCATTTTTATGCTCACAAGTATTGAATAGAAATGAATTATGCGGTCATTTGTGATGAAATTCTTTACTTTTACTTAGTATATACGATTTTAGAAGTACTAGGTAGTCAACGATATGTTGCGTACCCTAAATTTATGGACTTACTTGTCAATATTGTACTTCTTATTGGACAAGCTTCTTAGAGAATAAATCTTTAAATATTCTATCTACATATTTATTAAAAACTAAGACAAAGGCAGGCTTAGTTATAAAATTTTTTGTATATAAATATATACATATAATCTATGTATCAAAAAGTGAAGCAAAGACTTTGTTCCTCTTTTTACGAAAACTGTGCGAACGGTGAAGTATGAAATTAAAGTTTACATGAAGAGACAGTGCAGAAAACTAAAAAAAAAACTAAAAAAAATAAATATTTCGAATCGAATTGCACTGGGCAGCTACTACTCTACCTTTAATCTTCAATAAAAAGAAACTGTAAAATCACTAAAAACCTAAACCTATATGACATCTAAATTTGAAGCTCTGCAAATATCTTTCAAACAAGAATTCTATGTATTGCTAAAATCCGAGAGTGGGGTAGATATTGGAAATTCAATGCTATACGTACAATTTGAAGATCATCGAAAGTCGACATCACAAAGTCGGCATTAGGCCCTTTCCTGACTTTAAGGGGACGAAAGGCGTGAAACAATGCAATGACTACCACATTTTATAACAAAAGAATTTCCTACAATATAAGTACAGTTAATCACATACGCAATGGAATGTTACGCCGAGACAATTTCTTATAAACGCCTTTAGGGCCGCTCGTAAGAAATTACTCATATTGAAGCAAATGAGGCCGAGATGAAGGGGCTGTCATTGCCAGAAACATGAACTTGAAAGCACCTGTGGCCACAAACTTCAATGAAACTTGTTATACTCAGAGAAATTTATTTACATTCCCGTATAACTGCATATTACGGGCAGACACTTTAGAACCACAAAATCTCAGATGTTCTTAGCATTTAAAGTAATTATATCTGGCTGGAGCCAAATTTGTTGCCGCAGAATGAAACACCCTTTTTGAGGCTGTACAAATTGCTACTAAAATTAAACTTAATGCTATTTAAATAGCAGCAGTTTTCATAAAAATAACGTTAAGAGATGATGGTGCTCCAGTTGTCGGTAGGTGCTCGGGAGCATTAACACAACTACTTACTAGCTACTTACTACTTCTATTTTCCTTCAAGTAATTGCCTCTAAGTCTTTATTCTTCTATTTTCTTAAAATAGACATAATTAAAATGCACAGTAACGAAAAATAACTATTATTAATTATATGTTTAGCAATGTTCAATGTATAAAAAAAACCTTGAATGGAACTCTAAGGTGCATTCTACTTAGAACCGAAGTTACTTTTAAACTAATCCCACTAATTAAATTCTTGCAAAAATAAGGATGAATAAATCTTCTTTGCTGTGAGTGTATGCAAGCATAAAATATTTAGCTTTAAAATTAAAGGAACACAGCAAGTGCATTAAGAGTATTAGATTTCTTTTTAGCATTAATATATTTATAAAAAGATGAATAGTATATATCAACAACCCATAATGTCCCACTGCTGGGCTCGGGTCTCCTCTCAGGAGAGGGTTAAGGCCATACGTCCCCACGCTGGCCAAGAGCGGGTTGGGGACTGGCAAGACTACGTTGGTGCTACGTAATCTTGCCGTTGGATGTTTTTAAGCCGCCCAAAGGCCTCCAACTAAGTTTCACGACTGTTATCGTATGATAACAACCGGGACCGACTGCTTAACGTGACCTCCGAATCACGGAGACGCTCATGGTAACATGCCACCAGCGGTCACCCATCCATGTACTGACCGCGCCCTCGTTGCTTACCCTCGGTGATTGTTTCTATTCACTGAGTGCAACTGGGCTATGAGCGCCTGAATAGTATATACCGATTTGTAATAAGAAAAAATATAAAAATACTATTCTACAGTAAAAATCCTTAAATATGGTGTAAAGTGCACCAGTTAATCCGAACGGCATTGTACTGAAGTATTTGAAGTAGCTCTTTTGTTTCGTCGAGTATTGTTGCTCTCCTGCCGATCTGTTGTGTGAAAAGTTGGAAGCAAGTCGGCCGATTGAGGCAAGTTTCGCTGAAATCAGACAAGTTACATCGTATTCCTGGCGGCTTTTCACTTACAACTTGTCTGTTGCGTGACGTTGATGCGACCCAAGTTTGTTCCTTATCCATTGAGACTTTAATTATGGTAGGCTGGAATACTTACTTTGCCCCCGCTAATGGGACTTTGTCGGTGATTTATTAAATGGAGATATAAAGGAACGTGAAGTAAGTCATTTATTTGTGCTTTTCCTGATTTATTTCTCGATAGTTCATTTTTATTTGCTTTTAAAACTAAAGCTTTAGTGATACAGTAAGCTTATTTTAACAAATAACCACAAAGGGTCTAGTAATAATCAATATATCTAAATCAGTAGAGTAGTTACATAAAAAAGTGTTAAAGTTATGCCCAATAGGATTCGAATTAACACATTTACATTGTTCTATATTGATTAGTGTTTTGTATAATTCTTATAAAATTAGAGGTTGTTTGTGAATGTCCAATCAAAGTGCCTTTAAAATCAAAGCCAATAAAAAAATATTCAGTTTTTAAATGAATATATTTTACATTTGTACATTCTTTGGGAGTAAATCTAAGACGTACCTGCCAACTTAAACTCATCGTTACCTACATTACCTAGCATCCGCCTAGCTTGCTAAGAGTATGTCATATTAATATGATTCAAGTAAACATATCTTTAGTCAAATAATCAAATACCGAAAAGAGAAAATAAAATATTTGGTTCATTTGGTTAAATAGTTCTGTATCCTTCATCCTCCTGTCGTCCTGCGTACACACTAGGGACTACCTAATGAAATATTTTTTTCTGAGGCAGTAGTCCTTTTATTTCTGCATGAAACGTACTCTTTTTCCAACTCCACAACTTCATTATCACTTTCATAACAACGTTGAGGATATTCATGCTGTTATTTATTTCAACATCAAAACAGTTACGGCTTACCCATCATCATAACAATCTACCCAAGCCTATCTAAATGTATCTTACTCATTGTAAGCTTACCATCTCAAACTGCATTGTGCGTTGTATTACAATAATAGCTGCCTAAACAAACAAACCGTAATCAATCATTTGCATAAACACACATATATGTACACATATATTGAATGCGTAACTAATCAACCTTAGCCATTTCGCATAATATTATATTGATTCATCATCAGCCTATTGCAGTCCACTGCTAGACGTAGGTTCGATCCTCGGCTTCTCGCATTCGGCTCCTGTCAGACCTCTCAGAGAAACGCCGAGCATAACCCTCTCCGTAACATGCTGTGCGACTATAAATTCTGGACCAGCCCTACCATAAGTGTCTACGTTTCGGCTCCGTATCTCATGACGGGTAGGATGCACCGATTGAAGATTTCGTCTTTAAGTCCTATGGGATCGACGATGAAAAGACCCAACGAAGCTTGCCAAATGCTGCCCAACCCTGCTGAATTAAATTACATTGATTGTTGAAATTTATTCTCTTTAAATAAATTAAATCAATATTCCAACGTCCTTTCTTAATTTACAGAAAATCGCTCCTTATAACTCAGTAATCATGTCAGCCTTATAGCAAGCAAGAAATGAAATCATTCAACTATATTTATTCTTAAACCTAATTTAACAATAATGGACTGTACTGTATTGACACAGGCATAGACGAAATGGTCTTATAACCCCGACATGCTGTATGGATATGCTATGAATCGTTTGTAACTAGTAACTAGCCTTTCAACTTTCTTAGCCATTCTTACATTATATGATCTTCTCTAGCTTTAATAAAATATGCGAATACATCAAAGATTTGAAGATAGCTATATTGCGCTCTAACTCTATAACAATATTGCTTAAATTGCAATATTAGCTATATGCACAATTAATACTAAGTAAGGGTTTAATGGAGTCTGTAACTAGATGCTATTAAAATGTTATAGCGGGATTATCGATAAACCGCTTAGCAAACGTTAACCACTGTGCTTGACAATAAATAATCAGTGTCGCCCACTAAATTATTTTAGCCCATTACCGCGACAGTGTCGACAGTAATTAATCTTTGGAATGACAGAGAAATCGTGTAACACTTTACTGAGCTGCAAATACCCCAGAAAAGCGAACAAAATGACACTATATTTACTACCATAAAATACCACGCTAATATTGATGTTCTGTTTCACGGCTCCATCTTTTTAAGAAATATTGCTAATAGTATATCAATTGATTTTTCATCTTATTTCTTTAAAAAATTGTCACATAATGTTTCCTTTACTTCATTTAATTTAAACGATCACTTCGTCTCAATGCTGAAATAGGTCGAGGCTCTCTACTTATGACGTGTTTACTGAAATCAATGTGTATTGAAGTGACAATAACGTAATAAAAAAGATCTGGAATATTGATGAAACTTGGCCTGGCTTTTGGAATTGATATACATAGTGAAAACAACTATCTTTAAGTTGAAGACAAATCACCCGTGCGATATGGCGTCTGGCGTCATCTGTCACCATCGCAACTGTCAAACTGGCCTGCTAAATCGATCACGCGCGAACTAATATCGAAGTTGTGCCTACAAGTCGTGCGACTTTGGCAACCAGTTTCACGACCGGTCGTACATAGCTAACTTTTTACGTGCGCCGTTCTATGGAACACTTCGTTTTATTGGATGTTTCCGTGCAAAGTTGGCTCTGTCGTCTTTTTACACTCCTTGAGGAATCGACGTGATATTTGAGCAGTACTTTGCAGGAAACGCTATACCTATGTACTTATATTTATCACTTCAGGAGTCTTAATCCAAACGTGATCTCGACTAAAGTAAGATAAAAATGATTACAATATTTATGCAAGTTATGTATAGTTGTTTTGGAGAAAAAAAAGTTTATGGAGGAGTAGGCAATCAGTAATTTAATAGTACATTTGTAAAATATCTTTGTTTTACTGAGATTGCGGTGGAGTAAGCCTCTTGAAATAGTGTTCGTAAATTAAAACTAGCGATTTCTCACCTCTGTATGTAGCTTTAATAAGCATTTTTTATAAGTGTTCTTTAATATAAACATCCAAATAGTCTTTAATTTCTAACATAAAAAACTATTTTTATATTTATAACTAAATTTTATTTTATATCCTACTAGCAATCCGCCACGGCTTCACACGGGCTCTTTATGGAAAATATATCTCTCTCTCCGCACATCTCTCGGGTAAACATAGGCTATATATCTATAGGTTATGTTTCCCCGAGAGATGTGCGGTTTAATTTTTCTGACGACTTTAATACATATCGTTATATTTTAGCCAATATACTCAGCATTTACACAAATGATATAAGAAAACTTTCCTCAAGAATCACTATCTATCCGTAAAAACCGCTTTAAAATCCGTGCAGTAGCTTTTGAGTTGAATAAACAAACAGACAGACGTGGCGGAGGACTTTGTTAAATATGTAATGATACGAACGGTTAATATTAAAATAAACAACAACGCATAATGTCCCACTGCTGGGCTCGGGTCTCCTCTCAGGAGAGGGTTAAGGCCATACATCCCCACGCTGGCCAAGTGCGGGTTGGGGACTGGCAAGAATACGTTGTGGCTACGTAAATCTTGCCGTTGGATGTTTTTAAGCCGCCCGAAGGCCTCCAACTAAGCTTCACGACTGTTATCGTACGATAACAACCGGGACCGACTGCTTAACGTGACCTCCGAATCACGGAGACGCTCATGGTAACATGCCACTAGCTGTCACCCATCCAGGTACTGACCGCGCCATCGTTGCTTACCCTCGGTGATTGTTTCTAATCACCGAGTGCAACTGGGCTATGAGCGCCTAATATTAAAATACCAAATAAATAAGTACCTGTGTCAAACAAATTGGATCGCAAATAACGAAAACAGTTTTCTCGTTATATCAATCAATCGAAACAAGACTCACGGCTCTTGCGGTATAGAATAAACACAATGACAACGTAGGATTATCCTACGATAGAACAATAAATAATAATCTTCCCGTCCAATATACTAGCCAAAATATGGTGTGCGAAAAAAGACGTTTATATTTATATTTTTATATCCTCGAGCGACTCAACAAAGTACTTGTGTAAAGGTCTAGTGAATCTCGGGTTTCGTCGATGTTTGCCGAAGGATATCCCGGGACAAACGAGCACGGGGCTGGCGATCCCGGGATCATGGCCGCGTTTAGGGACAACAATAGCGATGGAGGCACCGTGATACCACGATATATATTATCTTTGTTGACACCGCATCATGTAGGTCGTTTTTTGTCGCCAATTTTCGCATTGTTGTTGTAAAATAACTTTAGCCCGGGGAAATAGTATTTCTTTTTACTGAGTAAAAAGGAAAATAAAGATTACATCAAAAGTACCTTTAGGTCTCTATCAGTTTTCTGTACAGAATTTATTTAAGTGCGAACTAAAAAAATGTAATTTAAACACAAACAAAGTTGTACAAAGTTGGTTTAATTCCAATCATTTTAGTTCAGAATCACAAAATCAACTTCAGACGATTTTGTCTAAATTTTTACATTTCTACATGTGCTAACTAAGTCAAAAATATTGTACGAGATGTCGTAAAACACGTTACATTTGTGTGAAGTGTACGAACAAGGTCACATTGATCCGATCACATTTACCGTGAGAGATTTGTAAATATCTTTTGTATACTCAATCGAGGTAATGATACTTTTCACCCACGATGGCGTTAGAGAACAGGGTATCTGTTCAATCAAACATCAGGATTTGCGGTTACGGATTTATTTGATTTCCAATAACATCATCCGTGTAACATAATATTATTTCAAAATTATTTTTGCATTTAAAATCACAGTCTCATTTATAATGTAGGTGTTAATTTTTATCGTTGTTTTTAAATGCATTCTTTCAACTATTTCAATAACCCGTCGTAAAATCTTATTAAATTCTTAAATACTTTTTGGATAGTATAATTTAAATAACCTTAGAACTGAAAAATTGGTTATAAGTGGTATAGGTTGCTTATAGCATACTTCCGTAAGGAACACATCCACGCATATCAGGCACATTACATGTCATACATTATTATACGAAATTGTCCAATAATTATAAACGCCAATTATATGAGACCGCTGGTACATGACCCGGCAATTAAGCTACTTGACCCAATCGCGCCCGTATGATAGAGGGGTCAGCAGAGGACGGGTCAAATTTATCCAATTTATGCACCATTATCCATAATTTGTGTTCAGTGTAATTATTTTTTTTGTAACTAGTTTGTCCGCAACTCCGCCAGCTTGTTTCGGTTATCTCGGTAAAGAGTTACCTATATCTTTCCTCATGAATCAAAGTATCTTCAAGCTAAGTTCCATCGAGATCGGTGCAACGGTTTAGCCGCGAAAGCAGCACAGACAGACAGAGTAACTTTCGAATTTATAATATTAGTGCGGATGTAAACAAAGACATGATACTGTCACACTGACTTTAAGTTATTTACACGCTAATTATATATCGTAAGTCTAAATTAATTATTAGTCTCATCACAAACTTAGTAAGAACTTGCAAATGAAAAAGTCATATAGCTACTCAGTTTAGCTGTCGTTATACCATTGAGCCACTCTTCTTATTTAAATTCTTTTTTATACCGAGAATAAGCTTTATTGCACAAGACTCAGTCTTAGCATATTCCCCTTAGACTACAAGGATTTTTTTATTTTACTTGGTTACCATAACGATACGACATTTAAACGATAACGCTTATTTTCTTTATATAAAATTACATTGCCGTTGAATTTTATCGTATATTCTGCTGAAAAATTTCTACTTTTAGGGATAAACTTGTATTTTTTTTCAATTATCGCTACCAGTAAAGATATGTGGCATTTTTACTATACTTATAGAATAGAATATTATAATACTATATAGTATAATACCTATAGTTGAGTTTTTGAAAAGTTTTCAATTTTTTTTAAATGGAATTTTGAAATCATATTAATTACATTTTAAATTGGAATTTGGTCCAAGGATCAATGAATAAAAAAAAATTTTAATGAAAATAATTTTCGTATTATTGTGGGTGAAAAAGGGGTAAAGAGATCTCTATCGTAAAAAAAATTAAAAGGTCTATTTTTTCAATTTATTAAGGAACTAGTAAATTACAATTTATTAAGGAACTAGTAAACCGTCTTTCTGCATTTATAATCAAACACTAAGAGTGGAAGAAAATGCTTCATATGACAGTAAACAAGAATAGTTTGCAAGCGGACTTCAGTCACAAAAGATAATGTTCTCCTATCTGATTAAGGACACGCCGGCCAGTCTCAATGATGATCAGCTAACTACGTAGAAGATATAAATAAATAAAAAATAAAATTAAAATATATTTTACTGACCAATATAAAATTATATATTATATTGCATAAGTATATTATAGTGCATAAGTGTGTGCGCAAATACTGGCGCACTTTCTATTCCCTCACTCTCATAATACGATGGGATGATTATCCGTTACGACCGAAGAGAGACAAGGCGCAAGACCGACGGCTTTATGTGCTCTCTGAGGTACGGGGGTTCATACCCTAACTTCCTACTTGAGTCACAATATGCATTAAACCAATCAGGTCATATTCTTTGGATATGATATGATTTCAATGCTTTAACTCCTATTCTTCTAGGAATCAAGTGCCGCAATATTTGTATATTAATAATCTTTGTTTCTGTTGCAGGTAATATTTTTTTATCTTTTGGCGAAACGCTATGGTGAGTTACAAAACAAATGTCACGACGGGCTCTTTGAAAACCCTCCCAAAAACATTCATTCATAAAATATTTTTGTTTGATTCAGCGACGTATTCACAAAGTTATATGGTAAAAAGAAATAAGTAGGAATATTCTGTTTGTATTGAAAAAATGTGTTTTGCGAGCTGTAGATCAAAACATTGGTCTCCTCCCTAGAGCCGGGAAAAATATTAAAATATCTGTACTTGGGGACGAACACACGATGTAAGAAAAGATGAGGCGAGCTCAATTTTGTCGATTCGATGTCCCCAATTCGTTGGCTGAATTCTTAATAGCGCCTTGGGGTCGGCTCGGGACGTAACGCGACACTTTAGTATTTAATCCGCGTATTGCCACGCGCTCGAATGCGCATCTTGTATAGCAGGAATTTAATTGAGAACAGTTTTATTAATTTCATTGAAATGTTTTAATTTTCATATCACACTGTGCAATAGTAGCAATAGTGGTGTGAACTTTAAAGTTTAAAACTCTAAGAGGTTATAGTACCTTTTAATGCTTAATTACGTCTTAAATATTACTCTTCTTGATGTTATAATTTATTTTTGTTATAATAACTTTTTCTAGTATTAGCAGAAAAGATATTCGTTTTTCTATTATTTTCGTAAATTTTAATTCATATACATTGAAGTTTTGGTATGGTATGGAAGTTTGAGTGGTTTTTGAACTTGGCGGACCTTTTGAAACAGTCGACTATTGATCCAGAAAGTGGTTGCCAAGTCTATAAATATACAGACGAATGAAGGCATAGGTTCGTAATTGAAATTAGTTGTCAAAGCATTAAGCTACGTTGTGCATTTCCAGTAAATTATTAACTATTTCATACAAAATTTTAAATTATTCACAATGTTGATTACTATTTAACTAAAGTTAATGAAACAAACCTTTTGTAAGAAAAGTGCGCTAACGCTTAAAAGCTATTAAACAATCAATGGACTGAAGATGGAAAAAAAATGCAGAAATATTTTAGATACAGTTATTTAGCCAAGAGAAAGCTACTGTACCGAGTAAACCCCTTTATTGTGTCAACATTAATTAATAGCTTTGTAACCTAGAAGCGGACATGGGCCTGTCTCGAAGGAATAACCCTCGTGAATTTCTTTCGACAGGCAGATTTGTGATCTACGTAAATTGAAAACCTCTACACATAGGTGGGTAGGTATACTTATTCCCTTGATGCACTTTTCGTGCTTTATAACGTAACTACAGTTCCTACTTCTTAATTTTAAATCACTAAAAAGTCATATGTACTACAGAACAGACCTAAATGTAATATATAAGTTTTAGATAATATTTTAATATTTAATCGAAGAATATATAACATTCTGTACGATTTTTGTGTAGGTAGAGTGATAATACGAGTAGGATTAATTAATATTTTAAGGGAAATAGTTCTAATTTACTACATATAAGGCAAATAAGTATTCAAAATTCTAGTAAACCATTAAATTACCTTACCTAAAAGTAGCCATACTTCAATTTTCACCCATACACGAAATGTAATACATACTTCCTGTTTACCTAAACACACAACGAGTATTACTATTTTTCTTTGAGCTGTAATAACAGCTTAGTGGCCATAGCAAAGGATTACCTTGTATCAGGCAGCGAAATATCTTGTGCACGTGGTATCGGCCACTTTACGAGCCGATTTACTGAGGATTATCTCATGTCAAAGGATCGACGATCATGATGAGGATTTTATTTTTATTTTTGGCAGCAAACCGGAAGTATATTACAAGGAGGACGACTGTCTGTTAGTTTTTGTAACTTTTTACAAAGCTTCAAAAAATACAGGTTCTTATTAAAAAATATGTTACAATAAATAGGTTCACACATGTGAAGGTTTTCAAATTAATTTAATGGTTTTTTTTCCTTCGACTTAATACATTATATTAGGTTAAACTATCAACGTACATATGTGTGAGAGTCAGGAAGCCATAGTTAGATACAACCTCTGCTTCATTTTATTATTTTTGGCTCATAAATTCTGTACGAAAGTCATATTTCAGCATCACTTATGTATATGAAAATGTGTCTTCTGATTTTTATAACGATAACATATTACTATACACTGAAGAGGGAGCATAGAATTAAGTGAATTACAAATTCTATCGTATAAATCTTAACCTACTTGACGGTTTACCGTCCGTTCTAATTCCTAACGCCCCGTTTAATTGATCTACATCGTCTCCACGAGATAATTTCGTTCCAACTCGATCCCGTCCTATCGCTTGTCACTGTTTTATTACTTACCATCCCCCCGAGCGTATTGCGGGTTGTTCACGGAAATGTGTCCTCATTTTCTACATTCTTTTACATTTCTAATTCCTGATTGCCGTTTAAAAAACAATTTAATTTAAAAACAGGTTTCAATATACCTAGCTCTCCTCCTAGTTTTCACTCGTAGTTTCGCCTTTGTTAGCTTAGAATTCGACATAATTGTATTCAAGTAAATATTATCATACATAGATGATATACTGTTATGCGAGAGAAACAAATAAGCACCCTCCATATTTTGAGATTCTAAAACAACACAACATTTCAACCATTCATTATCTCGAGCATTGAGTATACAGTCATTAACTAGAATCTCTATTGACTCTCTTCACTGTACACAACAACATGTGGGTGCCATTTAACATGTTCTGAGAATACAATTAGTATTTCAGTTGGAACTGCGCGAAGATTACAAGACGAGTTGGAATACTCACTACAATATATTGCCCCTGTACGTGAAGATTTATATAGACTCAAGTCCTTAACAGAATCCTTTGCACAGGGTGAATGAAATGGAGACTTTGCGTGTCTCAACAGTCCTTGGTGCGAACGTTGAAATTCGACCGAAATATTTCAAGTTATATAAAGAGTTATACACCTAGGTTTAGACTTAATAAAAATTAAGAAGTGTAATGATGACAATGTAGTAGTAATAAAAACAGAGGTTGAGTCTTTAAGCGGGGAGCGAAACGACAGTCGTTGAACAGCCTCCACTACGCCTAATTGGTCTTACGATTACTACCCTCACTCACCCGCACTCGTCATTTTAAACAAAAAGCAAGTTAAAAGACACAACCGTAAGGTCCGTATTACAAAAAAGGATGTTAAAATAAAAGCCTTCTCGAGAACCGTCCGCCCTTTTTCCACGTGCTCGTTGTCAGTGTAATTGATCGTCGCTGCCGCTGCGAGATAATTCCGTTGTGACGTGATCCGCATTGTTGTGACCGTTTTATTACGCCCTAGTAGATGCAGGGGAAATGCAAAACAAACAGACGTTAATTGAACCAGATATGACTCAATACACCGCAATCGAAAGTATGTACTTGTAATACGTACATACTTTTATTAGAATTTCTAAAATATATGTCATTTAATTTAAATTTTGACAAATTGTATTAACTTCAATTCAAAGATAACATTTTTATAATACAGAAAGTACGAATTATATATTAAAATTATTATATCATTAATCATATCTATAATGAGGAGTATAGTATGTAGGTCATCATCATTACCAACAGCTTCTAAAAGTCCACTGCTCTAATAAGACTCTCCTTCGAAAAGAAGTTTTGGCCTACTGTGTACGTATGTATTATGTGTAATTTCATTATTATTTGTATCAATTTAGTACCTCTTTTTAGGAAAATGCGCACGGAGGCATATGAAATTTGGCACAGTTAAAGTTTATATGGAGGAGAACTGTAAAAAGCTAAAACAATTAAAGAGATAAAAAACGAATTAAGATCGAAGATTTCTGGGCGAACACTGGTATTACACGATTACGTTGAGTGGTACCTCTTTTTCGAAACTCATCACTTATAATCACATAGATACAGGCTTCGCCTAGTGCAGCTTTCATTGATATTTGTAATGATGTAAAATTGGACAGTTAATAAATATTATTATTATTAATACTATATATATAACATAAGTATATATTAATAATTTCGTGGACCGTTGCTTTATTCGGAGGTTTCCTTTATTTTACCAACACGAACAGAAACAATTGTGTTTGAGGTTGTATACAAAGTTGCTCCGATTGAATTAATTCAATGGCTCTGTTTCGTTTCGCATAACAAACGTTATGTTTCATGTTACACGCGGCTTTCTTACCTCTTACTGACAACTTTCATTAACAATACGTATATACACAATCGCGTACTTAAAAGGCTTCCTTTTCAATTTAATTTCTGATTACAAATTACACCTGAAGGAGTTTAGAAAATCGTTCCGAGAAAACAAAATAGTGTTTCTACAGTTTTTTTTAAGTATTACCAACAAACAAATAACAATTGGAATAATTGTTTCAGAAACGAATTTAAATGTCTGTTTTATAGTCAAATGATTCTGTATTTAAAAGGTTTCCGCCATTAATTAATATGCGGGCAAATGTTTGCGTCTATCAAATTATACTCTGTTCTCTTAAAAAAATGTTTTACTAAATAATTTTTATGTAACATTTTTTTTAGTGAAAATAACAAAATGGATTGCCAAACATACCGCGAATTAAGAAAATCTAAAATAACACAAATATTGCTACTTAGATTTTCTGTAAACTTTCGATATTCTTGCAAGGAACTTTTAGTTGTACAGTGTGAAAATATGCCAGACATTAAATGTGAAAACAATATATTGAGGATATTGACTTGAAAATGTTTCGTATCTGCATTTATTTGGTATAGCTGACATACGCAGCCTCTTCTGCGTCTCCTGCTAGTAACGTGATGTTTACCAGAGGGAGCCAGTTTATTATAAACAAAAAAAGACTATAATGAGCCAACCTTCAAAGATAGACTTATACTGTCGTCGACTTATTATTTAACTTTTAAAGGGGAACAGTTTTTCCATGCATTGCTTTTATGAAACTTTAACTGCTCACGCAGCACACGCTTTTGCAACATTTTTTTATTAATACTCCGCTCCTTTTGGTTGTAGCGTAGTGATATATGTACTAAAGCTTCCCTCGATATCTGGGCTATCTAACACTGAAAGAAATTTTCAAATCTGGCTAGTACTTCCTGAGATTAGCTCTTCAACCAAATCTTCAAACAAACTCTTCAGCTTTGTGATATTAGCATAAATTTACATTGTCGAAAGAATTCGATCTTCATTTTTTTATTTTTGTTTTAGAAAATAATATAACTTAGAAGCAGATCTCGTGAGAATTTAAATTAGGTTTATGTTAATGAATAAAGATGTCGTACATTAAAACTTTCATATCTTTAAGTAATTTAAAGTTAAAAGAATAATCTGCAATGTAATTTGTATTTGCCAGTTGGCCTCAGTTCCCCTAGCATCGGTTTAGACCCGTTCAGAACTTTGTAACTGTGTAGCAATTATAATAATAGGTTCCACATAAAGTAAATTGAGTGGAAGTTCATTCGATTGTTAATGTAAATGTGTTTTAGATCGTGACCATATGCGTCCCACGTTATGGCTTTACTTAATCTTAAGATTGTAAAGTTGTCTTGTTTTCAATAATATAAGTTTAAAAATTTAAAGAAGCAACGAATTGCTATATGAATATGTTTTTGTAGTCGATCAAATTAGTGTCTAACACTTCTTAGTTTTCAATGGTTTTAAAAAATTAAATCAAATTGTCGTTCGGAATCTCCATTATTGAATTGAAAATTGAATTTATAAGTAGAACAAACAATATCTTCACACCCAATAAACCATTAAAATGTCAATAATTCTCTTTGTCGCTCTTTCTTAGTGATTTAGAAGTTTTCATCGGAACTTTGCAAACTTCAACACACGGGGGAATTATTTATTTATTACTACACCACCTGTGACAGGACGTGGAAAGTTTCCTTAAAAGTCTCACTCGGCTGGCCTGGGGTAATGGGGAGAATAAGTCTACGTTCCTCGCGCCTAATTTGGCAACCCGACGCGCGGAATTTATAGGGGTGGAGCCTCTACAGCTTGAAATATTCGAAAGCTCCACTCGACCGTGAGTTATGAATGAATCCCGTTAAAGAACCCGGAAAATTTCTAACGGCATGCGTAAAAGCTCTGACATGGCAAGGATCACACGAGATGGTTATTAACGTATTTTGGCTTTATTTTATATTGCAACGTAATTGCGAAAAATATTGCCATATTTTGTCGCTATGAAAGACAAAGATTTACCTGCCTTTGCATATTTGAGGTAAAATGAAGAAATAAACTCATTTTTAACTTCCTCATATGAAAAATGAAACGAGAGTCAAAAATCAGTGATGAAGCTTTTCAGCGGTGCTAAAGTTTAAAAACCATTGTAAACTATCAAAACTAGGTTTTATCGTGAAAATGAAAGTAAGCAATCAGTGCTATCGAATGGCATATAAAAATAAAAGAATAAGCTTTAATGGACACTACATCGGTAACAACCGCACGGTGCGGCGGACCGCATTCAAATCAGTTTGATTTATGCGAAGTAATCGCCTCGCACGCCGCTCCCGTCCTGACGGCGAAACGGAGAAAATGGTAGACTCTATTATTTACTGCGCTTAGTTCAATGGTCAAACAATAACAACAATAAAATGTTAAATGGAAGCAATTTAGTTCCAGCCTCGAACAAGTTAAAGATGCCATTTAAAAGTAACCAACTTGATAAAATAAGAAAATATTTTTATGTTAGTATACGTATGAAAGCTAGAGTCGACACTTAAAAGTAACCAACTAGCATTTTCCGAGAAACTAATAACAGTACTCAAAACAAAAACTAAGCTGCCTCAATACGCGCATGGCAAGCTCCGATTGGATTGAAACAACTGAATGTTTTTAATATCCTCTCTACTAACCAGACTCCCCCTGTTGAGTCGTCTGTTGACTGAAAATATTGATCTCAATCGACACCTAACATGTAAAAACGATAACTTAATGATCATTTTTAATATAGCTGTGAACCTATTGATTAAACCTTAAACATGAGAGATATGACTATATGACTTGAATGCGTGTTTGCGTAAAATATCTCTACTCAAGGCCGCGGTCTCGAAATCAGCGGTGAGCTGCACGGTAATGTACACTCGCCACCGCTCCCCGAACCGCTGACTTCGTGTTCACGGCCTTAACTCTGTATCACTTATAAAAAGGCGGTCATTTTGAAAACTTTAATTTTAATCCCACTTCCCTAATAAGGGGCAAGTCTAGCACCGTCGATTACTCACTGAGAAAATATATAATTATATTTCATATAATCAAGGACTGGTTTCTTTTTCTAGAATATTTATATTTAATGTTATTGTAGAATGGAGTTACATACGTATTTCTGTAGGTAGTCTAGAATTGTAATTTTGTTCATGTTTGTGTAATGTACTACACGGTACATTTTCTCCTTTAAAACAACTTACAAAGATTATCTCTAGAAAATCAAGTCACGTTTTGGGTTTGCAGGCGTGAAGGTACTTTTTTGCGATTGGGTGCAGATCCATCGAGGAGATTTGTGGGGGGCACATACGTTGGAAACTAAAATTGAAATAGATTAGCTTTTAGAGCCTCGGGATAGGATCGTGATAATATGCTTTTGGTTCCCTTGAGTAGGTATAAAAAGCCTGAACGCTTTTTTTACGTTCTGGCATTTAAGACGCTCGATACAATTGTATTGGTAGGATTCCATTATTGAACGATGTTAACTAAATTTCAATTCAATCTAAATATTATCTTTAAACCCTATGTATAAATATTTGGCTTGGTTTGGGGATGTCAACTGAAATACTAGAGAAATACTACGGAAATTCAATCATTGAATTCATTCATTAATTCATTACTAACATTCTGCACAATCGGATGTTTTTGAGAAAATCTATTGTCATTTGTACCACAATTATTTTATGAAAATCAGTCATTAATATGAAACTGAAACTATAATATTCTCTTTTAAACTATACTTCGGTCTGTTCAGTACCAGGATATTATAGAAAATATAGAATTTAAATTTCCTTTAATATATTATTCAAATAGACATTATGACATCCACGCTCTCGTTCTACTAATCAAATCAAAGCACCTTCAAAGCTCGAAGTCGGCATTCACGCGTCGGCTGTGCACTAAAGCAAAGGCAAAACGTCGCATTAATAACTTACCTAAACAGCAGTTGATAGAGGTGTCTGCACCAACAGCTAGGTGCACCATCAATAAAACAGGTGACATCGAGCCATGGCCGCCGCATACCAGTTAATTTTCATACTAAACGAGCGGGTGCATTATTAAAATGTGCTCTAAAGTGACATCCCTCTCTCGACCTCGGTGAGCATTTAACTTGACTCGCTAACTGAGCTGTTAAGTATTTAAGATGTTTGCTTCAGTAAGGTACTAGTTTATGAAACCGGAACAACTACAGCCATAAAACGTCATTCTATATTGTGTAGCATGCAATGTTCAGGGCTATTGTAACTGGAAACGTATAAAGTTGGTTATTTTATATATTGGCGCTTACATTATACATAAAAGTAGCTTCGGTAACAGTTCTTGATAGAAGGTAAGGCCTTTGTTGCCCTGACAAGATTTATTGACCATTTGATGATGATCAAATGGACTAGGCTGATTTTTAATATGCATGCTAGATTTATATATTTATTTTAATAAAGCTGAACAGAAAATATTTTCACAAAAAACATAATTGTGCCCTTTCTGCGTACCGATTTTTAATGTCAATTTCGGCCAATGGGCGAACACTTGGTCTAGTAAATATTTTATACTTTCGTTTTCTGCTTTCGTTGCCATTAAATACTTCTTTTGCGGATAGTAAACTAGCAAGAGATACTTCTCTTTAGTATTTTAAACCAACAGTTGCAAACAACGATTTAGCTCTTAGTTAAAAAGCTTCTGTTTTCCAACTTGAAAGACAATGTAACGATGTATTCTCTTCAACTCGACTGTAGTGGTAAGTTTGAAACAACTGCTATAGTTTTGACATGTTTGCGCCATCCATCTAGGTGCCATATTTTTATCCTCGCAGCGGATAGCAGGTGTCAAAACTAAAGGACGTTAGGCTAATGTATGCAGATTGCATCTTTCGCCACTCTAGCTTGCACTAGCGCCACTGACAACAACGTTCCACTGCCGCATTGCTTCCACTATTATAATGCTTTCATGCAAAGAGCTTTTAGTATTTTTGTACTTAGTTACAGTTATTTTAAGTCAAAATTAAGATGAAACATTGCTTAAAAATTTATATTTTTTTCTTTTTCAATATTTTATGTAATTTACACAACGCCATCTAGTCCCAAACTAAGCAGAGCTTGTACTATGGGTACTAAACAACTGATATCAATACATATATATATACTTTTTTTGTAAATACATACATATTATGCATAGAAAACACCCAAACTCCGAAACAAATATTTGCAGATCATACAAATAGTTGGTCTGACTCAGAGATCGAAGCCGAGACCTCTAGCACAGCAGTAGCATACGCTACTACTGCGCCACCAAGGCAGTCAAATGTCAATAATATGCGAGATCTAAACAGAACGGGTATGTGAGGGCGTACTAAAATAAGTCTACGAAAATGATGCGAAGGGAGGAGTATGAAATAGATCGAACTAAGTGGCGTGAAATTGGAGAGGTCTATTTCCAGCTGTGGACTGCTATGAGCTGATGATGACGATGATGATGATGATGATGATGATGATGAGTGTGAAATATGACAGAGTTAAAGTTTATATTGAGGAGGATTGCAGGCTAAAGTAGTAGCAGTTAATTCTAAGCCTTTTTTTTATTATATAACATTCATGAAGTAGTTTTTGTTATATTATATTATAGATAACTTAGTACTACAGCGCAACAATATATTGCTTTGGTAGAAATAAAACTTATTATAAAAATAAATAACAATATAATTCCGTATTGTGTCGATTGAGTTGAGTGTTATGAAAAGAAATACGGCGAACAAACTCTCGGCCGTTCTTTATTTCACCAACACTTTCGTCTCGAATTTCCTATTTATCGAATAACTGACATGAATTGAAAACCCTTACAGTCGTATAATAAAGTTAGAGCTTTTAACATAACGTATACAAATATTATATGTTACACTAGCTGAGCCCGCTACCTGCCTGAGAAAGTCCAATCAAAATCGGTCCAGCCGTTCCATAGATTAGCTGGAACGAATAGACTCAGAGACAAAAATATGTATGTTATATACTTTCATATGCATGTAGTAAAAAGTTCTTCATTTGAATATTTGAATATAATAATAATTTTGACAGCACACAGCGTTACGGAAGTGACTTAATTATGTTATTTTATATTTGATATACGTGTGTGAAGGATAAGCATTTTCGAATGATGAAATTTTTGAAACGATGTGCTGTCACCATAAACCAGTTGATTTTAATCTTTTAAATTATAACACTAATGTTTAATTAATTTTTGCGTTTTATTGAATAAGGTAAAATGTATCTGTTAAAGTTATTGAGTGCCGATTTCAAGTTTGTGGTTTTGCTGTAATTAAAAAAAAACCCAGTCACTTAGCCAATAAGTACATTTAAAAATATTTTATGACATTGGTTGATCTCAAATATTTTTTTGTTAAATTCAGATAAATGTTACATAATTGGGTATTATGTCCATGTCATGTATGTTTGAAAGTTTTCCATGGCACAGGATTCATTCCTAATGCAATAGAAATAAAAATAGATATAGTCACAAGAAATAAATGATTAAAATACATAACTTTGATTTGCCTAATTGTTTTCTGTACATTTTACATCTTTTCCATACAATAAAATTATAGTAATAACTCTCTCCTGAGAGGAGACCCGAGCGCAGCAGTGGGATATTATGGGTTGTTGATGAAAATTGTAGTGCACCTATTTTACTTCCATTTTTGTTACTGTATAGGAATAAATACTGTAAAAAATTTGGTACAATATACCTATTATACATGCTATGTTAAAGTAAAACATATTAACTAAATTAGAGTTCAACATTGACTGGTCATAAATACTGAAAATTTAAATCCCTCATTATTTATCTGAGTTAAACAAAAACCATGTATGAGTATGATATTACTGCAGAAACGAAAATAAGTTGACATGATAATTTTCATTTAAAATGGCTCTCCATACAAACAAGTAGAATGCAAACGCAATTTGCATTGACACTACCAGCTGTATTCACAAGTGCTGATTTTAATTGACTGATGCCGATTAAATTGAGTTATCATGTTAACAGTATTATATTATATTTTGGTATGTTTGTAGGACGTTCGATTTTTAAAATCTGGTATTTTTATAAATATAAAGAGTAGGTGTATAAATATTGCGGATATCTGACTCACAACACAATATTCGTTCTATTCGTATTACAATTTTCTAACACCGTAAAATGATGGAAACCTTTTACATAATATAATACTTCAGCCTTTAATAGTTCACTACGAGACATGCCTCTCCGTAAAAAGGAAGAGTTTGTTTACCCTGTTTTGTACCTTGGGCAACAGTGACTAGAAACTGGCGATTAAAGTCGGCCATGTCGCTTATTTCCTAATTCAATACTGACCTAAGTGTGCTGACAACATTACGTTAAATGAAACATTTTCTTTCCCAGGTTCTTTCATTCACTATTCGGTAAATATTATACACCCAAAACGGAACGAACATCATACAAAACATGTTTCAGTGTTTAAAGAAGTGTGTATCGCACGTACACGCTCGCCTTAAACATTTTCGTGAGGTTAGAAAGATAAGGGTACGAAAATAACATACGCCCTAAAGAAATTGCGTCGCTATTGGAGTTCCTTTTTTAAATATTAATAAAGGCTGCGAGGCACTTTTGAGACACTTTCGAGAGTAGACACGACGCGATGCATATTTAAAACAATGAAGTTGAAGGGTCGTCCGTAGTGTCCCTCAATACGTATAAGACGTAAAACGAGTAAGGTTCATTCATGAATTAACATCCACTCTTGGTATAAGAAGAATACCAACAAAATACGTTTATATGTATCTGCATTAGATCTATATAGATGAGATCTAAAAGCTACACAGGCCACTTGAAATTATGAAGAAAAAATTAAAACCTGTAATCCAAATTTACAGTTTGAAACAGAGTAAAGTTTCTAAAAATATAAGCTAAAAACAAACTTTAAAATATACTTTACAATGTTTCTTTTTAAATTAATGTAAGTATTCTCGTAGAACCCTACTATTTAGATTTCAATACGTGTTAGCTTTGAAACACTCAAAATTTATTGGTATCAGTCATGCTCATTGCAGTACATGTGATTCAACGGACGCAATCAAAATCTGGAAAATGTATACCAAAATAACTAGCGTACAGCTCCTGAATAACGTCATAAAGTCTTAGACATAACACAAGCTAAACTAACACGATAACTTACAGATTTAAGTCGTAGTGTAATCCTCGTGACGTGCAAGGTCCACACGAGAGTATAAAACAGAGCTCGCAGCAATTTATCTCAAGATAAATCCGACCACGCGTAAGACACCTGTCAAAGGACAGACAGGCGCCGTCTTGTTTCATCTTGGGGAGCAGCACGGGTATTAGCTCTCAGGGTAAATTAGAATATTTCCAACATAAATAAAATGATAATTAACGTTTAAACAAACCAAGTTGTTGGGATAAATTTTGTCAAGTTGTCGGCTTGTGACTTTATACCTTGTTTACTCTTGCAAGCAAAGGTTTGGATGTTTTAATGTAAATGGGTAAGGCACTATGATCAGAAGATTGTGAATAAGTAAAATGTATGTTCAATCTATTGTTCATTGTTTATGTTATATTACATGTAGAGTATGTAGGCGGCGTACATTATTCACTAATAAGCTTTTGGAAATCGTAATCATTTATGCACAAAAATATCTGTTTGTTATTTTTATTATTTTTATTGTTACTATTATTAGATCAACTAAAACGTCTTGAAATAACTCTAATAAGTAAACTAAAATAAAAAAATGTTCAAAAATTCAAGATATTTGAAAAGGGTTCACATGTCTGTTAATGTGTTATTTAAATATTGTACATCACATTTTAAACAATCATATCACACGGAAACTTTAAAAATCTTGTTTTACGGTTTCTGATATCCAGATTTATTCTGATCTCCAGATTTCCAGAATGAGATGGTGCAACATATTAATTTAGCATTTCTCATCATTTAAGTGTCTCATTTGCACAAAGGATAGCACGACACCACTGTGCCGGTTCGGGCGTTGCAATTTGTACTGAAATAAATTCAACCGTAGACAGATGTCGTCTGAACCAACCTCTCGCTTTTTATTAATATTACGCTTTGTGCCTTGTAGTATAACACCCAAAAACCAATGCTTGTTCATGTCAATATCTCTAAGAAATTTATTTCATTAGAGGCGCTCTTAGCTCAGTTGCACTCGGTGATTGGAAACAATACCTGGTCAGTCAGTACCTGGATGAATGACCGCTGGTGGCATGTTACCATGAGCGTCTCCGTGATTCGGAGGTCACATTAAACAGTCGGTCCCGGTTGTTATTATAGGATAACAGTCGTGAAGCTTAGTTGGAGGCGTGTGTGGAGTGTGGCCTTCACCCCACCAGGTTTGCGGCGGGACGGTGTGTCGGAATTGAACCGACTAAAACCACACGGTGTGCCACTCTTCGCCTGAGACCGGAGGAATCCGGGAACCGCTTTCTTACGCCATCCGGAACGTTGTCTTACCAGCCCCAACCCGCACTTGGCCAACGTGGGGACGTATAGCTTTAACCCTCTTCTGAGAGGAGACCCGAGCCCAGCAGTGGGACATTATTGGTTGTTGATGATTGATGATGATGAGAGACAATAATGTAATTCTATTTTAGTCCTATCAAGTTACAGTGAAATAACCCCAAGAAATTGTGTATTTCAAAGAAACGGTTCCTATTGTCAGCACTTGCGGCTGTTATTGAAACATTAATCTGAACACAAACAACGGCGGTAATCGTCATGTTGGTTTCCAAAATAGCTTTACGACCATTTTCTAACGCTTCAAAGGAGGTCATTAAATGTTGAGGGACGCTCATATAAATTTCGATTTCCGAGACGTGTACTGTTTGCAAGCGCCACCTGGCAACCGTCAACATGAACTGCCAATTTGAATTCGAAGCTACCTAATTGGACGACAGCCCGTTCCAAATATAAATATTAAAGGTCGAAAACGGATATTGTGTAACGAGGTGGACGGGGATGTCAGGAAGGGTCGCATCGTGCGTGCCCTGATAGCAGCTCACACAATTTTTACACACCAGGAGTATCCGTGCGGCAACTGACACATTTCAGATGCAAACAATCGCAGAATTTTAATGCTCTGATCTCCCTTAGAGACTTGTTTATAAATACGGTAAACGATATTTGTTTTTAAATATTGGGATTGTATGAGAATCACAGAACATTATATTTACATTAGGAAATGAATTGGAATCATGAAAATAATGACAATATAAAGTAATAACGTTTAACATTAATTACTTTAAAATTAAGGGGGAAAGTTGAATCTCTCAAATTACGTACCGTGATATTTTACATAGGTCGGGACCGAATAGGTAACCTTTCCGATTCAGTGCGACCACCGCTCGTAAAATAGGGGGTGGTATTCTCCAAGTCATGAATACGTTAGTTTGGTGGCGCGGGTTGGTTTAATAGTTAAATAGCTGAGCGAGAGAGAAAGGGGTACGTACGTACGTATGCTTAAGTCGCCGCCGACCGAGGGAGGCCAGTTAGCGTAAAAACGAAAATGATTGTCTAACTTTGTAACTTTCTTTAGTTATTGTTATTATTTTAATTTATTAGCGTTTTTGTCCTTTATTTGAAGGATAATTTTAACGTTATGACTCATTTATTATTTAGGTATAAAAGATCCCAGCTACCGTAATACGTTTACACAATGTATCGTGTACGTAACTGGATTTTCTAAAAATATTATCTAAAAGTTATGTAACTTAGGTATGCATTGTCCACAATGTGTTATATATATATATACTGTTATTCTTTATACGTCTAAATAAACATTCAAAAATAAATGTTCGCATAATTTTAAATTCTGAGTTAGTAATTGGTGCTCTCTGAATAACGGTAATAGGTCCTTTATCTTGTCTTTGAAATATTGTTACTGCATGTAAATGTGTCGTAAATGTTTCGTAGCTGTGAAAATGTTCAGTTACAAATCTCTATTGATCCCAAGCTCTAACTCCGACTGTCTATATCTCGGATATGCTGTTAACGAAACATCGAACACACATGAAGTGTCAAAATCCATTATTTTTAATTGACTTATTTACAGCATTTTGTCTTTTCTTTTCTTATTTCTTTTTCCAATTCACGGATAAAAGCAATTTTATCATGTTATTTTCATTATTCTACGTTTGGTTCATAGTTCCAGTCGTTTCCCTTCTTAAGCCTTACCCAACAGTCAGATTCAAATATTACACTAGTAATAATGTTTCTTTTTATATCAAGATAAATATTAAATAGCAATTGATTTATAAAGCTTCTATGTAATCTAACTTCTTTATTACTATAACGATTAATATACAAAGTTTACAACCAAATATTTAGTATTAAAAATAGTAGTAAATACAAAAAAGATCGGAATTCGTGAGTAGTTTACACAAACATACCCTTTTATGAGCATTTTCGATATAAAAATTCTATTTGCAGGGAAGGGTGAGGATTTCCGAGTTCTTGATCAAATATTGTATGCTAACGTAACCATTTGAATGCCGCGAGTACTAGGCACGCAAATCTCCGAGTAGTTGGATGGACATCTTGGGAAAACCCTCACCACCGTATTCCTGTACTATTAACTGATCTCGTATACAGTATACAGCAGTAGATAGGCAGTATTGTGTTGGTCGTACCCCACAGTTAATATTTAATGATATGCCTTAATAATTTACTCGAATGTTTTGCTATCTCGTGTTTACTTTCGATTCTTGGTTACAGACCAATACCTGACCGTTACAGTTGAAAATAAAAATAAACTATCTTTATACCTTAATTTGCACTTATAACTTAGCATATTACGACAAAAAATAATAGATAATAAAATAAAAAATTTCAAAGGAGAAGTAGTTCAGTACTCAAGATGTTCATTTTTTGCCGGACAACCTTTGAACAGATTCTAGACTTAATACCGACCAAACAAGCATTATTTAAATAACGAGGAAGCAACCAAAAAAAGTAACGTTTCCTTGTAGAATCCATTACATTAAAAGAGACAAGACAAAACGTTCTCGACAATAGAGACATCAACACGGATAAAGTTCAAAGTGAAGTTGCGAAGAATGAAGCCTATACTTGATAGCGGAGGAGAAATGAACAAGTAGCAAGTCGGAATGCGAGTAGTAGCTTCGTAGCGGGCTTATAAAGGAGTTTAGAGTGTTACAGAGACGAGTGTAGTCTGTGAGTGCTACACGCGTTCAGTACTCGTAGACGGCCTCTCGTAGCGGCCACCTAGTCAGTCGTTGTTATTGACACGCTACGTGAAATTTTCAACTATTTAATGAGTACATTTTCAAAAGTTGAAACTTGGCAATAAACACATTTAACATTAGATTGAAGGATTATGAAATGGGAATATTAACCTTAAATGAAAAACAAACGCGTATTTCTAAAGCAAGACACAGTCTTCAGTTTTCCCTTTATTGTATTAATATCTGTACGCTTGAAGAAAAAAAAATTAGCATAATACACTAACAATAACACAATATTTCATAGAAGAAAATGAATATCTACCCGTGGGGAAAATGTGATGGTTTTGTAGAATTATGTAAACACTCGCGAGAATAAAAACAGATTTCAGATATTGTTCCATTCCGGAGTATGAATTAAAATTATATGTAAACAATCTTTTCTCCGCCGCGAAGAGTGAGCGTTGGTAGCACTATGATGGATGAGCAATAATAGTGATGACTTTGTACAAACAAAGTTTACAGTTTGCCTGCAGTTTAGCCGATCACATGCGTTTAATATCGGTAAAAAATCGTCTTTCTTTTGAAAACAACTCTTGCACTAGGAATGAATACAGTGTCGCGGGGGTCTTTACCAATATAGATGAAACATACGCAAATACCCAGCCTCAAAACAACAATTTGTGAATCACACAAAGTGCCAAAGGCCCATAATCCAAACCTTCCCCTTGGTTGGGGAGGGGGATGACCCCTCCTCATCCCCCAAAGCCGGCAACACACTTGTGACGCCTCTGGTGTTACGGGTGTCCATGGGCGGCGGTAATCGCTTACCATCAGGCAATACGTCTGCTTGTTTGCCCCCTATTCCATAAAAAATTAAAAATTTAAATAAACTAAAAAAAACTACTCGTGTAATTAAAATACGAGTACTAATTTAATTCAGTATTAAGAGTTATATTGTCTGAATCTTTCATCTTAAATTCTTAAGTATACGGTGGCTTTAATTTCATTTTCCGTTACATACACACGCATTAACACTCAAAGTGTTAACTATCTCTGAGATTCATTCTTTCATTGAGGTTATGTATTTCGCGTTATCTACATAATTGTCTTACTAACTGTTTCTTGAGAGCTACGTGCCACAACTCTTAGCTTCCTTGTTTCATGCGGTCTATTAACATCTAGCTAACCCAAATGACTTGATGCTTGTTTCTTAGTGGTCTTAGCTTGATGTTTTCAAGCCTGTCACCATTCTCAATAAATGGTTGGATAGCACTACACTACTTACAAACAGGGATTCATTTCTTTAATTATAGATTATCACAAAATTTACTATTGTTTAACTATGTAATAATATTTTATAGTTTTAAATCCAAGTTATTCATATATTATCCAATTAATATAACCAGACCCACATTAATATTGACATAAATTACATGAAAAGAGAATCGCTTTAAGTAAGCCAAATAAAAATAACTTTTACACAAATGTCGTGAATCATTTTCCTTTTATTATAATTGGTATGGTGGCAGAGGGAACTAAAACGCATTAAGGAAACACTTATATTTATGTAGCTTAGATAATATACATTTAATATAATACACAGTGTATATGGACAAACATATAAACGAATCGAGCACACTAAACTGTAATAGTGAACGTACCACTTTAGTTACCTGAAAACCCACTTAAAACAAATACAGTTACAGTGCCTTTAATATGTGTGTAGGACACAAGAATCTCGCAAGGCACCGGTGCCTGTTTCGTGTGAATGATACCGAGAGCTCGCGTTGTTAAAACTCAAGCCGTGTTGAGTCGCGCGCGCTAATTGTGCTCTTGGTACCGGGGGGTGGGCCTGGTACTACCTACCTCATACACTATTCTTCTTGTTTCAGACACTCATTGCATAAAGAGAAAAACTTTTTGACTGTTGACATTGAGCTCGTACTCGGTACAAAGGCTCATTTAATTGTACTTGTTTGTTGTTAGTTTCTGGGTGTCATATTCAATAAACAAGAACACTGATTTTACTTTCTAAACATTAGAATTAAAATTATTAAATTCATTTCTTAAACTAGTAAAAAGTATTAACTTATTTTTTGAACTCTGGAGCTAATGGTTCTTTTTACCATAAATATACCAAACGCACGTATAACTACGCCTAATAAATACCGGACAAGTATTACTGGTTTAATCGCAGCTGCACAAAACGTAGGCGACAAAACCAACCTCGAATCCGAACCACAACAACCGTGCCGAAGTTTAATTCAATCGGTGTGCCCCACTGAGTGTTGGAGGGTGGCAGTTTGGCTGCGGAGTGAGAGGCGCAGCATGTACGGGGTCGAGGTGCGGGGTGTGAGCCGCGGGGAGCTCGCGAGGCGGTGTTAATTACTACTCATGTGGCAGGCCACATATCGCGAACTTTGGCGCCCAACGTGGGGCTCCTGCCACCGTATTTATCTTTTAATGTCAGCTGAGGGGGGGCTTGTTTAATCTTGTTTGTTAACAATGTGGGATTACATAAAACTTTATTTAATTTTCAAAATAGTTATTAACTATATAAATTCACTTAATTTCTTTATAAATCATTTATTATATAGTATCATTTATTTAATTTCAAATAACAGCATTGTAACTACAAACTAATGTTATTATGACTAAGTCATTGGTGAATTCAGTGAGAGGAGATAATATGTCTGTTAGTATCCTATCATCAACACGTTTATTTGATTTTGGGAAGTAATAAATATATAATCAAGAACATATTTGATATTAAACACGTACATAGTTGGAATCAAATATTCCCGTAAATAGTCGTATTCCGCATACTTGCGTCGGATGCCTCAAACATTCCCGCCCCTTGTTAGAAGGCAGTGAGACCCGAGACTTCTCTAGGAACGCAGCCCTCTTTCGAAGAGGCTTTCTCATGTAAATTTTTGAGATTTCTACCCTAAATTCGATTTTAGACTGGCTCCGCACATTTTGTTTACACGTTTATCTTATACGAACACTGACAAATATTTGTCAAATCTATTAATTTTTTAATATTTACACAAATCTTCAGTTATTTCAAATATATAAAATATACATATATAAATACTAAAATATATTACGGATAGCAGAAAATACACAATTTTAAAATTGAAACATTTATAGCCTGTAGGCGTATCGACTTCAGCGCAAGGCGCTACCGTGGGTCCATCGACATAAATTTGTATTAGTGCCACCTCAGATCGACTTTACGACGCCTCAGCCGTACTTATTGCCTGGTCTAGATATTTACCCAACACGTTAAATGGTTAATAGAAATATAAATAATGTTATTTGATGGGTTTGGGGTGATATAAGTGAATTCTTTTATATATATATGCAAAAATTACGGTATAAGTATAAAATTGAAACATAATTGTTTATTCTGTAACTTTAGTCAAGTTGTTACAAGCCTAAAGCTGTTGGAAGTTGAGTCTTCAGCTATATATAACAAGGGTATGTGTTTTATAAGTTCTGAATTTAAATTGCTGCTTAAATTTTACACGCCTTGGCTTCTTAGACTTTTCCAGAAATCGTAGTACTGAAGCATACCTATTTGTGATGTAAGGAATAAAAAGTAAATTATCCAAAAAAAAAATTATAAAATTCTAACTGCATGTAAGATAGTGATAAATGCTATAACAAATATCATACTCTTTAACGTAGACTAATTTATAGTTTTTTATTATCAGTTTTTACTGTTTTGAGAAACATCAAAAGATTTAGAATATATTTTAATATAACGAATCAAGTTTGTACTGACATTAAATACGTAAAGCTACATATAACGAAATAACATTCAACTCAGTACAATGAGAAAGTCTCCCTTAATTCGCCTGTCAGATTTCGCCTGTCCACTATTCAGACTTTGGATAACAAATATGGCAAGACATCGGTCGGTGCGAAATTAAGTGAGTTTGTTAAGTGTAAACAGGGATAATCCCAGGCTTGACTATGATTAGCATATCGCGGGAGTCGGCGTTCGTTCCCGAAGGGCATCTGCAATTTAAATCAGGGACTTGGCCGGGACGGGCCTCTCCTTAGCTGCGTACTCAGAATTTGAGATTTACTACGATTGGATGATTTGGGGTTCGATTTTCTGCTTGTTTGGACTGATTGAATTTGCTCTTTAAATTTACTTATATTACTGATGTAGTTTAATGTTAAAATATATTCTGGTGTTTCATCAAAATTTACTTGATTTGAATAATGGGTTAATGTATTTGCAACCTGCTAATATTGAAAAAAGAACTAACTAAAATATCGACTGAGTGTAAATGTAAAATAAAACAAGTTTAGAAAGTAAAATTAGTAATCAGGCGATTTTAATTTTACAATTTTACATTTCCACTATCACTCTTACATATATATAAATTTAACAACACCGTCTAAGCTAAAGTCCATCAAGCTATTTAGATGGAAGAGGGTGCTAAAGAAATATGGACTCATACATAAATACATAAACTCGAAAAATATCAACAACCCTCCTTCTAACGCAGTCGAGTAAAACAGGGGATGTTTTCTCTTCCCCTCAATACCTTGACTTCCTTCCTTCCGCAAACAAAATGTATATAGTCCGGTATCTGTAGACTTAAGTTATCTATCTTCGTAGAAATTCCATAGCTGTGAAGATTAAAGCTATAGATCAGATTGTATAAAACGTCGGAGATACGTTTTTGTAGGTTTAGTGCAAATAAAAAGCTTGTAGCATTTTGCGCTTAAGTTAATAACAGTATTTAATAGAGATAGTACAAAATAGTTTTCAGCTTTGCAATATTTTTGTACACAACATTAATATCAGCATATTGCTTCAATTAAGCATCAATGTGAGTATTTTGCTTCATCATCATCATTTTCTTAGTCTAAAGATGTCCATTGCTGGACATAGGTTCTCCCAGCCATAACAGTCGCTGCTGTGCTGCGGTATCCAACGACACAAATTAAATTTATTGGTTTCCGAAAGTTGCTACATAAATCTCACTTATCATCATACGAGATTCATTTTACGTGTTAATAATTAATAATGTTCTCTCAAAAAGTATAGTTTTTTTTAATTTTATTCAACAACATTGATTTGACCTTCGGACCAATCAGTAAAAGAACTTTCCTTTTCAGTAGAGATTGTCGGTTTTCCGTAGTCAAAGACTGCCAACTCACTTGTCAAACCTCTACTCTATTTATCTTCTCTTTTAACTGTTCACTATTAACTTCCCTAATTAGTAAGACGGAGTTTTCTATTAAATAGATATTTATCTACATATACATACATTTATTACATCATATCATTAAGTCTTTTACAACAACTGCGAAATAACTTAAAGTGACAGTGATAGAACGGGAATTCACTCCTAAAATTGAGTAGAGTCATCAATAGTAAATGCATTTGCGAAACCCACAGCAATAACATAAATCATCATTCACACAAAAAAAAACCTTTTAATAAATACAGAATGCGGAAATTTATTGTCGTACATTATCTTTAATATTGTACCAGACTCTCGGTACTTCCATAGATATATAACTACAGTGGTGAAAAATTGCCCTGGATGTAGACGTCGAGTGAAGGAATTTCATCCCCCTAGCTAGAGAATAAAGAATTTAATCGCAGCTCTCATACTAACCTTGTTTATGGTTTATACAGTAACAAATTATATCACTTATGGTGATTATACTTCTTCTTTGGAGATTCACTTTTAAAAATCTATATTATTTTACAGATTAAATTTGAAATGTTGAATTAACAGGTTTTTTAAACGCAATACTAGTAAAATAAAACAATAAAACGCTCATATATTATTATACTTTATTTTTTATTCGGAGGAAGCAATATGTTAGGTTAAAATATTGATTTTGCTACGTATAGCTAGTTATCTTATAACAGATTAGGTAAAGTCGCTTTGTTTCTTCTTTTGATTGTTTGTCAATTTGAAAGGTTACCATGGCCGAAATAGGCCGAGGAAGTTGCATTACATAAACGTCAGTTTAAAATTATTCAAGATTATCCACACTTCGAAATATAAAAAAGTGTCTCGTGTGTTAGGAACTTTATCAAACAGACACAGTGTAAGTTTCCCCAGTAGATTCAATTGAGGCTGCTAAATCTAAACTGTGCAGGAAGTTGGCCCAATCGTATCCTCACCTGTCTGGATTTGAAATTCAAATGGGATGAGACAAACCCAGTTTCCTTGTAGCCCTGTATGTTTATCGTTGCCAATAGTTTTCGCTAGTGACGACCCGACGTGTTTTCGTGCTTACAAAGGGATTATTTCGCTTTGATTTTTTAAACAAATATATGCTGAATACAAACTGAATAACTTACCATGTTTTTCACATGGTAAGCGATTCATGTAAGAATTACCTATGGAGGATACTTATATCCATCTTTATTTATAGTTTTCTCTTTCTAAACTACTGTGCAGTTATAGTAACAAAATTGAAGTTTAATTCTCTATTGTCTTTAAAAAACTAAAACAAATGAATTTCGATTTAAATTAACTTAAAAAGTATTTCACAGGTTTGTCTATTTCTACTTTTACCATTCTTTACTCTGTGGTTTATGTGAATAAAAAAAACATAAAATCTTAAAGTGAGTGCCGGACACAACTTACTACAGTGCGATGACGGGCTTGGTAGATAATCGAAGCTCATGCTGGTTGTAATGTGTGTAATACCATATTTATTACAGCTAATATTATACAACCACTTTTGTGCAAATAGTCAGTCCTTGTATTGGACGACTGTCCACAAAAGTGTAGTAAAACTGATCTAGAATTTTCCACTGACATGATAACAAGTACTGTGACAGTACTACTTTAAATCTGTTGGGAAAACGGAATCACACTTTTAATACTTTAAAATCTGCGTAGAGAGATGTACTATCAAATTATTTTTGACTCATTTTAAACGGTTTTTTATAGGAATTTGATTCTGAGAAGCAGTACAAAGTGCTTTCACGCAATTTGTGCGTCTAGCCCGCTGATTAGAGTTTCACCGCAAAGATTCAAGATTTTATGATAAGAATCTAAGAATAATATTAATTTAACAATATACTTGTTTACAAAATTTATTACTTCTGCCCATTTACTTTACGCAGAATTTTATCTGCAGTTATTCTGAGTTTGAAAAATCTCAATTTCAATCTGTCACTAAATATCATAAAATTGTAAACTGATAACATTATTGGCTTTCATCAAAAACCTAAATAACGACCGATACTTATAAACATCTAAAAAAAAAGTTGTCAATATCATTATATTCACGCAAGCAAGAAGCTCAGTGAAGTACCCACTTGACGCACTTTCCTCTGCTCATTAATTTAATAAAATGGAAAATTTTAATTGCTACCGACCCTCTCTTTGGGGTTCCATTAAAATAATACTGTGGAGCTCAAGTATGTTTCCCTTGAGGATAAAATAGCAAGAAAGTCAAAAGTTTTCACCAGACAGGTGTCGTAATTATGAACGTATACATATACCACAATGTACTTTTTTACCCGACTAAGGCCAAGCCAAATGGAACTGTAATAGTTCCACTGGCTCATCTACTAAACCGATTTCAATTAAATGGCTGTATTAATTTCATCCAAATCTTTTATCAATTAAGCTACAGTTTTTTTTTTAAATTTTCTTATTAATGTCTTTTTTGTACCGAAAGTTTTTTTATCATACAAACAAAGGCGAAAAACGAAATCCAAATTTTTACAAGTAAATTAAAGGTGAACAAAAATGTATTGCATCATTAGTCGCTAAAGGTCGTTAAAATGATATTATCCATGCAATATAGCTTTATAATGATCGATCTATCTCGATATAGCTCCCATTGTTATTAAAGTGAACAGAGACGATTAATTATCCATTGAACATAATTTGGGCGGACCATCAGCCCACTGCTGGAACCGATCGTCCCTCCGATTGAAATTGATCCCGGCTGTTGTCTCTATAGTAGGTATATTATCCAACAATTAATTGATTTACCTTATGTTTACGCAGGAGTTTTATTGTGATTGTATGAATTGTAGTTTTTAACGTGACACATTTTATTCTTACTATAAAATTTTCTAACAGTTTATCTACAGTCAAAATAACAATTCCATTTGAAAAAGTCTAAGAAGCTTAAATTAAAATTTTTAAAAACCTCTTTACGCTAGCACTTATCGAAGAATCAGACGCCAAAAATTCCTTACATCATTTTAGAAAAGAGTTAGTACTCTTACACTGCTGGACCCATATTAAACAAACGTACCACCGCAAGGAAACTGGCTTTCAAATGGCAAAAAACCGCATTGTAATCGGTCCAGACCATCCGCTTCAGAGCTACGATGCCAAAGACAGACAGACACACATGTAGGGAGAGAGAAAGACTTTTGCGTCGAGGGTTAAAAATAGAAAGTGATAAACAAAGAGTAATATGATCTCTCATTAGAGGCTAGCAGGTCTCCCCTACCATCTCAAGAAACAATATAGGTATCTGTATGACTTTACTTGTCTAAGTATACAAAAGTTTATTATAGATTTATTCACATGCAAGTATGAAAATACTCTTAGAAATTTGCTTTCATACAGTATTGTAACAATATTCATGAAAAATATTTTATTCAGCTTCAGAAGGAGTAGGAAAGGTCGTGAACAACTGCATTACAAGCAAATAAATAGTTGCAAAGAAAAATAATCGTACATTGAGCATTTTAAATTAGCGAATTCTTCAGAGATTCTTGGCTATCAAAGGAAATAATAAATTGTTTTCCTCCCACCTCCCAACAAGTTTTGTCTGCTTTCAAGGCGAAAGGCATCTTTATCGCTGCAAAACTTTTTCTTCCTTGTGTAGAGACGGAGAACCCCTTTTAATGAAACTTAAACCAGCCGTCTGCAATTTAGATAAGTATCCTACTTGCCCTTTAATTAAATATAGCTGTTTATCAACTATGACTGTAACACTATTTGGTTGAATACTTTCCAGTTGAAAAAGTTTCTACTTTAACGAAGGGGTTTCTCTGCTACTTATAGAATAAATAGTTAAGTTGAAAAACTATTCAGTACCAAGTTTATTAACTTGTTGGTCGTTTTTTATGTTCTAAAAATGGTTTTTTAATGCAATGACAAATCTGTTGCGCTTCTTTCTCATTTTTAGTCTCTTTTTATTAAGAGCTTTTCACTTTTACATCTTACTAGGTCTCCCGACAGATTTTGTCCTATAAAAATGAAAGTAATTTATTTTTCCTGAATTCTGCATTTTCGATGCAGCTTCAATAAATTGTCTTGGAACAAAAATATTATATAAGCGATAATTAAACATATAAACCAAAAAATAAACTATCCACGAACGGTGTTCTCAAGTTCTAATTATATTAATTCAGTATGACTAAGTCATCGTACGACAATGATTTAAGTTACTTTTTTTTGAACGCCCTTCACGTTGAAGTTTTATAAACTTGGATATTTACTGGATGTTTTACAGTAAATTGCCTGTCTTGCCTTGTTTTCCGAGATATTTATAATCAGCGACTTTCCCCAACTTACTGCTGGCGACAAAATATCCTTTTAATGGTCGCCGAAGTGTTGGGTCGTCTGCAATTTAGATTAGTCCTTTAATTAAATTAACATTATGATCCCTATCTCCGCGGAGCAGGTGGTCCACAATATTGCTTCGTTAAACTCTTTCTTCGTTTTCATACGGACTATTTTCTACACTGAATAATATACTGAGAAGGTATAATTAAAAACTTGCCTAAACTATTACCAAGTATGTGGCAATGAAATATAACTAATTAAGACTGATTTTTCAAATTAATATTATTTTTGTTAATTCTTCATGGCCTATAAGACTACGAGTCCGTGTAAAATATTGATGGGTCATGTAAAACAAAAGGAGATCTTTTCAGAAAGATGCAGGAGCATAAAACAATAACATTCAGCACTATGCCGTCACTTTTAAGCTGTCCTACTAAGTACTGGTAAAGGGGAGGGGGTAGCTACCCTCTAAATCCGTACAAAAATCATGTGGCAACCGAGAAAAATAGAGAGTTGGCATGACCCATCAATCGTGTGTACTTAACATACCACCAATACGGTCTAAGCTTTAAAAGCATTAACTTTTAATGGATTTTTTCTAATTAACAACTCTATTAACCTGTACAGATGTAATGACTTTTAAATTGGTTATAATTAGCAACTAATTAATGTCAATTAAAACCATGTTTTAAGCCGACTTCCTAAAATAATAACTTGATTTTGGAAAGGTATAATTAACATTACGAATAATTAATATTCTCATTTAAAAAGAAATAAAACTTCGGTCAAATGCTAAAACGTCTAAGATTTATTTCATATAAATTAAACTTTTGAAATGAGGAACAGAGTTCAAAGATTCAATCAGTAGTTGGTGTAATTATCAAAGAAACTTCTGAAAGTTAAACATTTCAAGTAGATTCAATGATTTCAATTAGTCGTGGCAGAGAGCACCGGTTGTTCAACGGCCGTCGTCCGGTCGCTCGGCAACGATGCCTTTCTCTACTTTCCAGTCTGTTTGCGCTCGCGTTATCTATTTTCCAAGCGCCACAATCTTGGCAAGACAAGTCAACCGAAAAATTAGAAATATCTATTGGAGCCAATCGTTCAATCCCAACGAAAACAAACAGGTTTATAAGACAATTTTGGCCTTGTATTTGGATCAAGGTACTCCGTTATCTTCCATGGTTTGTTAATTCCTGCTTGACATTCTGACAAGCTTTGTTGATAGTTACTGTCAATGTTAAATACACTTCTTATCAAAAAAATCGAGACACTTTCGATTTTTTTCTCTTGAGACAATTAAACACAAGAAGAGTTATATATATATATATATATATATATATATATATATATATATATATATATATATATATATATATATATATATATATATATATATATATATATATATATATATATATATATATATATATATATATATATATATATATATATATATATATATATATATATATATATATATATATATATATATATATATATATATATATATATATATATATATATATATATATATATATATATATATATATATATATATATATATATATATATATATATATATAAAACTCGGATTACCCATAAAAAAATAACACTACTGTAGCTGGCAATTTAGCCAATCAAATGATTCCAACGAAAATTCCAAATTTAAAAATAAGTTTTAAAAATTTTTATCAGATAAATTTTCTGAAACATTGTTTTGATGTAAATTGGTGTTAAGAGTTTCAGCACATGTGATTATGGAAAACTGAAAATTACTAGTGAACTGTTATTTTTTTATTTGTTATTATTTTTTTGTACTTTGCAACGTCTGGCAACACTTTTTATCAAAAGAACATGGATACTTCATTTGATGGCATTACTTAATTCTGGGCTTTGTTGCCGTGTTCTGGCTGTAAGACTACATCTAAGCTTGATATCAAACACATATACGCATAAGATAAACGTGATTCATTAAACAACATTAACAGTAAAATCTATTAAAATTTAATTTGAAATTGGAATATTCTCATTAGGATTTGAAAACCTTATACTACCTTCCATTGAATACCATTTATTATTTATTGTCAGTAATAAACATTTTTACACCGTGGGAGAGCCACGCTTCGGCATGCATAGGCCGGCACGACCGGAGTGATTTCACCGAGTGAGTGAGGATACCGGAGACCTATAGTCCAACCCTTCCCCTGATCCCCCAAGGCCGGTAACGCACTTGTGACGCCTCTCATATTACGGGTGTCCATGGGCGGCATTAGTCGCTTACCATCAGGCGATACGTCTGCTCGTTTGCCCACCTATTCCATGAAAAAAAAATCCGATAACCTTTTCTGAACAATGTGCGAGGTGTTTCAATTTTTTGGATTAGAAGTGTATTTCGCCGTAAAGATTGAACAATTAACATAAAAATTAGTTTAATTGAGTAGAAGGAGATAAAAGGGATTGGCTTTATTCAGATTATTCAGTCAAAATGTGTTCAATATCCCACCGGTCATTAGTATCTACGTGGTCGCCCCTAAAGTTGTGAATTATTGCTCCTGACGTTGACGCGCCAAAGAAAAATTTCCCTCCGAAAGTTTCACCACTTCGTTTTGCAAACTTTCACAACAGCTTGCTTGCACAGTTCCAATTGATTTACACCTTTATTAACTCCTGTTAGTGTCACAATATATTTTAGAAAAATCCGTTTTTAGACTTTCATTTATGGCAATCAGAACTATTCCAGTTAGTATTTAATGAGCCGTATTGTAACTGATAACATTTACCATAATAGTAGTAAGTAATGAGAGTGAGTGAAATTATATCCATACTTCTATACTAATATTATGAATTCTTATTGAGAAAATTGCTGTGTCTGTTACGCTTTTGCGGTTAAACCGCTGCACTGATTTCAATGAAATTCGGCGTAGAGATACTTTGATTCTTGAGGAAGGACATAGGCTCTATACTCTGTACCGCGATAACTGACATGCACGAGGCCAGAGCCGCAGGCAAAAGCTAATAAAGTGAGACATCTACACATACATCTATATATTTCCAGTTGTTGAAAAATACAGCTAGAAAAAACCAAAACAATACGTCAGCATTGGTTTTTTCGTTCAGCGAACCATAAAAGAAGGAACCAAATGAATTGCCAAAGTTCTCGTTAGAGTGGATAAAACAAAAGTTAACCACCGATTTTCTGTTCAGCGCACCCGCTGTTTCAATCAACGGGAATAGAAATTGAACAAAACAACATCAGTGTCGTTACTATGCATCGAAGTAATACGCCATACATGATGCACTTTTAAATTAGTTCCCGTTTTCTAAAGGCTTTATCTAACTTTCAAATTTGTTTTGGTCGTATTTACTCAAAACCACTCCCCCTTATTCTGCGGAATTAAAATTTTGTATATTCGGTTGCTCGATGCCAACGTATTTTAACATTTAATAGGCATGAAACCACGCCAAGTTATGCGCCCAGAACATGCTCCAGCCAGACATATCATCTACACAAAACTGACTTGATTGAGAAAGGATCAAATTATTATTATACAAGTAATATTAAGTCCCTATCCGGTATTCCGACTTGATACGAATTACTAAGTCAGGTTTGTTTGTAAATTTATGCACAAAGTATGCAATGCAAAAAAATAGTACAACACAATAGCTAACTGTTTGAAATCATAAGTAATAAAACAACTATGTAGAATCGGAATTACATGTTTATCCTTCCATATAATACGTTTTGACTTTTTGCTATGTTACTAACTTTTTGATTGAGCTTTGAGTAAGTTCGCGTCTTGTTTAGCAATACTGAACATCATATTCAATTCCTGTGGGTAATATTTATTAATCACAGTAGGCAAACACGCGTACTGCACAAAATTGCACGTTGAAAGTTAGGTATGTACACACTAACCTACGATAAATTCTCTGTGCAGTGCCCCGGGTATTTCCGCTCCAATCGCTTCGGATGCACGCTCGTGCGATCGATCGTGTGAATACACCTTTATTCGCATTTTATTTTTACTTTATTTATAGGTGTTGTTTATTTAATGCCAGTATTCCTGCTTGTGTTGTAGCCTATGCGTAAGTGAATAAATTACTAAAAATCTTAGATACATTTTGTTTCATAAATTAAAATTGTTTTATTTCAATTTATATTTAAGTAATACTCATTAATTAATAATGGTGTAGGTACCTATTCATTTTTAATGCACCTTGTCTATCAATTAAAAAGTTCATACAAAACATAAAACCATCATCTCATCAGCCTACCGCAGTCCACTGCTGGACATAGACCTCCCCGTTGCTTACACGTGGAAGGCTTTGCCCATAATCACCACGCTGGGCAGGCGGATTGGTGAAAAAAAGAAATGGATTAACTGCTACAATTACCTTGAAGTATTTTTAATGGAACTGGATATGTAACCAATGATGCCAGTTGAAATGAACAGTTAACACTATCGCTTTGACCAACAGGTGCGGTTCCCTATATAATTAATATTAGGCTGCGAGAGAGAAATCGATTAGTGTGAGTGGCTCGCATACGAATGTTTAATCGTGTGTGTGACATACCATTTCTCATGCAGTCACCATTAAAACTAAAAATTTAGTAACTCGTATCAAATTAATTACCAACTAAAATTTAGAACTAAATTGTAATATACATGATGCACTTTAGTTATATGCTTGTGCTTGCACTAAGAATACCAGTCGATAGGTAGGTAGTTTAATATTTTAGGACACTGACACTGATGCACGGAAAAACTCGAATGAATTTATATGGTATCTTACATGTTAGTTAGTGTGTAATTTATATTATTTCAATAATTAAAAAAAAATATTATTTACATTTGATAATAAAAATACTTTAGAAATCACAGTAGTTTGTCATCTAACTGTCATGTTGCTTTATGGTTCAGTGAACCAATTATTGTGTTAAGAAACCTTTGTTAACACTTGTAAATTACATGTAACCAGTTCATTATTCTTTACCAAGGACAGTCACATAATATAGATTTGGAGCAGACAATAAAATACAAATTACTGCTTTATCGCTCAAGGCAATCTCTTGCAGACAATCGTTAGACGCACACAAATCTTTATAACTGGGCACTTCATTCATAGCGTTATTCCTTTGATATAATTCTTTCTCTCTTTTCTTCTCATGACTGAACAATTATGATGTAACAAATAATCTACCAAGTAGTCCGTTACTTACAAAGAGAATGACATATAATCTCGCCTATGTGTCTGTTTATTTGCACTAGAAAAGCTTACCACGGATTTGAATGCGAAAAATTTCACCATCAATAAGTAGGATTTCGCGTCTATACAGATTTCTTTTATTTTTCAAGTCAGTGAATCTGCCAAAGAAGGTTATGACCAATAAGAATAAACTGCACAATACTTACATACGTACGTGTGTTATTAAATTTAATAGCAAATATTTTACCCTAGCTGTCGCATTAACGTCGGCTTGTAGATGGTATCCGCGTTTCTGGACAGATCACATTTTCGTTTCGCTTTCAGAACAGTGAGGGCGTAAATTGAGATAAGCTTCAAATAAACCACTTACAACATCGCCTCTTGTCTCACTGATAAAGTGGAAGGACTTGTCTAGGAAAAGTATTTTCCTGTTATAATCTCCTAATAATCCTTACGTGTAGGTATGGTACTTGATACCTATTAAGATAAAGGGTCTTATACCACATCAATCAATTAAATGAAAAGTACTCAATATATTTCAGAAACGTTGCGTACAATCTACACGTAGTACAATATAAATTTACTTACGATGTTAATATAAATAAAAAAATCTAGGAATATGAAATCAAAATTTAAAATCATTTAATGGGACCACAAAACCCTTGTACTGTATATTTTATACTTATATTTTATATCTAAAATCATTTAAGTGGTCAAATCAAAGTCTAGATTCTAATTGGTACTTATTATATAAAACATTTTCTTAAAACTATTCAACTTGACCACTTCTGAAACTATAATGTGTTTTTGCGTAAAAAATATTTTAATTTAAAAACGTAACAATACGTTGAATAGCGAAACAATAAAGAAAAAGACAAAGAAGAATGGTCAAGCTTAATTTCATAAGCCTCGCTCTTAATTAATTATCTTCATTACAACCTCCCTCTGCGGGAGGTTGCAATAACGAAACTTTTACGTTCCTGTCAAATACGAATTTTCTCATATCATTTACAATCACATGACTGGAAAAACTTCTGCGATCCAAATTATTTCTGTGAACCTAATATGAGTGCCTTCTTTTACGACTAGGCATGGTCGGCTAGTCTTAAAATTTATATTTAAAAAATTACCTTACCTTTTGTTTATTTGACTGCCTCTGTGGCGCAGTGGTAGCGAATGCGACTGCTGTGCAAGAGGTCTCAGGTTCGATTCCTGAGTCGGACCAAATGTCTGTATGATCTGCAAATATTTGTTTCGGAGTTTGTGTGTTTACAAAAAAAAAGTATATAAGTATTCTCTTATTTCTCTCTCTCTGCTTAGTTTGGGACTAGATGGCGTTGTGTGTTGAAATATCTGAACGTATTTATTTATTTGTAACTAAGAAAACTTATGTTACACTTGCATTTTACCGCGGCTATTTCGGTATATAATATCGGTTGTCGCAACGAATATAGCCTATGTAATTCATCCAAATCGATTTAGCGGTTTAGTCGTGAAAGTGTAACAAATAGACAGAGCTACTTTCGAATTTATAATATTAGTATGGATTTGTCATTCTAGACTTTAAATATAAAAAAACTCTTGTGGCATCAAAAAAGTTTTCAGTTTATACGCTGTACGGTAAAAATTCCGTTTCTCCCGTCTCTGAATATGAAACATAACTCAATAGCGTACAGCGTAGGGATTCGGGGGCAACCGAGTGTAAAATGGTCGACATGGAGGGGCATTTTCAAACTGACCGGACACTCGGGCGCCCACCGGATCCCCCTGAAATATGTTAGGTACGCCAGGATTTGACATTCTTATATCTACAACGTTCGGGCTAATAGAAACATGTGGATAAGGTTTTTACCGGTTTGTTGTGATCGATATACCTTAAAACTTTTAAGATACAAATGTTTGTATCTTGAAAGTTTATGCGCGCTCTAGAATAATAGCTATATCAATGTTTAGTTTACATCTAAATAGCGATGTCTAATGTATCCTAGGTTATTATTATTTATTAAGCATTACTACTTTAGGGAAATATTCTTCTGGTGCATCCATTTTCTTTACAACCAAAACACCATCATAGGCCCCAGCAATTACCAAATTAGCGTCTTAAAATCATCCTCTTAAGTCTAAACTCTTAGATTCTGCTCGTGCTTGCCATAAAGCAGAATACAGTCACTTTGGTAGGCTCAGACATAAAAAAACTAATATGTCCACCAACCATACACATGTACCACCATAGGCCCCAGCAATTACCAAATTAGCGTCTTAAAATCATCCTCTTAAGTATGAACTCTTATATTCTGCTCGTGCTTGCCATAAAGTAGAGTACAGTCACTTTGGTAGGCTCAGACATAAAAAAACTAATATGTCCACCAACCATACACATGTTCCACCATAGGCCCCAGCAATTACCAAATTAGCGTCTTAAAATCATCCTCTTAAGTCTAAACTCTTGGATTCTCCTCATGCTTGCCATAAAGCAAAGTCACTTGGGTAGGCTCAGAAATAAAAAAACTAATATGTCCACCAACCATACACATGTTCCACCAAATATTTCGACCTCGGGGCGACAACTAGTTTGTTTAAAACAATAACTGAATTTCTAAAACAGTGCTATTATAAGCTAGCTGAACGGTGTCTCAGATATTAACATTATAAATCATAGAAGAGTATTAGAAGCACCTGTTGGCGCCACAGTTTATTACAGTACTTGGTGCAAAATTACAAAACGAACACAACTTAAAAAAAACTTAATACAATTTCACTCACTCCGGTTATTATGGTGACTATTGTGTATGATTCGTTATGTACTTATATAAAATACCTTTGTAAAACTACTTTCAATTGTTTAGGTACACAACCTTTGTTAAAATGCTGGTCTGTTATAAAATGTAACAGTTTTTCCAATAGAACCTTGAAGAAGAAATGCTTTATTTGTTTTTCACTTTCCGTACTAAATTTTTAATACTAAGATATGTTATAAATTTAGAGGAGGAATCCAAATTACATTTTAACCAACAAAATTAAATATTACCGAACCACCACGACAACCACCTGAAGGTTGACTGAAGGAGAATGCCCTGTGTATTAAGTCCGCTGATGTACAAACATAGTGCATAAAGTGTATAAATAAATGTGACTACGTTTTTTAGATTAAATGTGCCTAAATCTGTGTGGGGCTAAATCTCTCGTTCATGGATATAATTTTTGCTGAAACCTCCGAATTGATTTTACAGGAATGAAATTCGAAGTGACTGTATATAACAAAAATATATATTTGCTACACTCGAGAGACAAAACTTTACGACTCCCGCCGGAACTACATCAAAAGCTCCGTACTTATGCCACGAATATATATCTTAGATAAATATTAGTTAAACAATAACTGCACGGATAACGCATGGCATTAGTGGCTTACACGGTCGTCTTCCCACTTTCTACTCCTAAGAGTATTATGGTTCAAACCCCACACGGAACAATTCATTGTGTTATCCACTAATTGCTTTTCTTAGTCAATGTGTTCATTATATCCGTTTCATATATGTTTGTAAAATGAGGGACTCAAGATTACTTCTAGTTCAGGAGTTGTATTTTTTAAATGAAAGTAATAACATCAAATTATGTAATGAAATAATCATTTTCTTTCGTTTATTCATTCATTCATGTATGTACTAAATAAAGCTAAGTACTTTCTCTCCATATTATTTTGTACTAAGTACATATTAAACGCTGAAAGTAGAACAAGTATTAAGATACATCGGTATATTGATTGTGTTTATTTTTAGATTCTAAATATTTACAAAGTTATTTCAATGGATTCTGAGAGTGGATAACCATATCTGCGTCATTTCTGTACTCTTTGTTTACATAATTTGTATTTTCATCATCCTGTCGCAGTCCACTGCTGGACATAGGCCTCACTGAGTAATTGCACACGACTTGGTTTGGTCCTCGGTTTCTGAAAAAAATAATTATAATGATAATTTATTAATAGCAATAATTAGTACTTGTACCTTGTAATAGTACCTTGTGTGTTATCTACCTAAAAAAATTAAACACCTGATGTGCATGATATGGTCGTCTGGAAGAGATCGCCGTGAGCGATAAGACAGCCAATTATTGTATTTCTGTATTTTGTTACTCATTTTGTGTATTGTATTATGTACGCAATGAAGATAAATAAATAACAATTTGTGTAATAAATGTTTATTATATATTTTTAGATTAATTCTAATAGACTGACTGCATTAACCTAGTGGTTTAAGCGGTTGCCGCGCCGCTTTCCACTGGGCCAAATTGTTATTCTGAGTCTGGATGTTCCTTCTGTCCGCTTGATGTATGTTTGTAAAGGCCCCTGAGATACAGGATGTATATTCATATAGCGGAGTTGTCTTTTTAAAAAGCAAAAATAGGTTCACATAACCGCTGTTGTAACTAAGAATAGGTAAACAGAATACACGTGGCACGGTATTAGTGGCCATGAGTTTCTTTTCCAGTATACTTCTCATAAGGCCCTACGCATTTTGGAAACTGGAAGTATGGATCGACACAGGCAGGCAGTGAATTTTGGTGTTTTCACCTAGTTCACACCTTGACAATAGAGTACATCTGGCGACTGTTTCTGTCGATCTATGATTTTTATCTGTTGCTTCAATTTAACGTTCATAAATGTCACTTAGTGTCTTAATTGAATAAATGATTTTGAATTTTGAAATTTTTGTAAAGGAACTTAGTTTGGGACTGTGTTTTACTCTACTTTGTTGTGTATTAATATAGAATTACGGTGGCACATACTAATGAAATTGCTTATGGTTGTAGTTAAGATATTATGACTTCTAATTATAAAGAGAAAGAATAGAGAAGTATACACCTTTATATAAACAGATCTTTTAAATTAATTTATGTTTATAGATATACATCTATATATATATATATATATATATATATATATATATATATATATATATATATATATATATATATATATAAAATTGAAGTGTCTTTTTGTAATTTCAAATAAACAGCTAATCACTAAACGCATTTGAAAATATATTCATGACATCCATATTTTTTACATTTTCTCCTGTCTGTTATTACCGATTTTAACGACTGGATCGATTTTAATAGGACTTTCAGTGGCAGATAGCTGATGATAAGGAGTCACTAAGGCTACTTTTATTGTAGACCAGCTTCGCCCTGCCTTGTTAACAACCGTTGGTGAAACCTTGGTGCGCACTATTCTACAATTAAAACGTACTCGTTACCAAAACAGACTTTCCAATTCTTGGAAGACTAAGATCTAGAAACATGAAACCCATAAGATATAATGTAGTCATTAAATATAATACAATTATAAATTTAAATACATACTGTAAAGTTACGTACATATTCCGCTGAAATATATCAATTTCAGCAATTTCGGTGTTAAGTAATTCTCGGTCATAAAGCCGTAATATTAAAAATCGATGTTGTAAAAATATCGCGTATCATCGAGCCGGTGAATTCTCGCGCATTCGACCGGAAAATAGCGGACATAAAGGTCCGACATTCTGCTACTGACCGGAGCACGGACGCCGATAAAATATATACCAGGGTCTTGTGGTAAGTGCCCTAATGTTAATAGAGCGCGGTAAAACATTGCTCTCTGATTCAAATTCAATAGGATTAATCGTTGATAGCTTTGATAGGCTTGTACACATGTCTGCGACGCAACATTTGACTGTACGCTTGGCTGTGGTGATGGTAAGTAGTGGCAAACGGTCGACGATTCGCTTTCCACTGCGACAAGTGTTATGGATTCAAATCCCACATGGGAAAACCTCCAAAGAGGTTACAGAAAAAGCATTGATGGGTTATCATAACAAAGACTGTTAATTTTGATTTTGAACTAAATAGCATGCCTGTACTCTAGCAATAGCTAGTTTTAGCTTTGATCTTTTTCGAAGTTTTCTGGTTTATAAAATTAAAATAATATTCAAGGTATTTTAAAGAGGTATGCTAAAGCTGTTTAAAACTCAGACGCATAAATAAAATACGTATAAGATGGCTTCAGCGTCGGTGGTCGGTGTTGCCAGCAATTAATCTCCATTTCCCGCACTCGCCAATTCGTGCCGCCATTACTAGCTCTGTTTTATTTCATTAAATGGACTCACCGAATTAATGCGCTGCACCGCTCACAAAGCCGATGAAAGAATCGGAAAGACTTCCATTGAAAAAATTCTACGCCGCTTTTGTGTCTGTTTGTGAAACTAAGTGTCGGACAATGATTTCGTTTTTGGTAAGAAAAATAGTCTGTTAAGTTGCTAAACGACTTTTTTGATGTTTCAAATCATGTTTTCGTAACAAAACACTGTTTTTTTTTAATAATTAAGCAATAGATGATATCTGGTTTTACTATCGCTCTGTGTGTGCCTCCCTCTAAAATTTATAATTTCTTTAATTTGTAAATTAGATATATAAATTAAAATTTTATTTTTTTGCTCACTAATATGAAACTAAAGAGCTTTACTCATATTTAAAACAATATATAAACATAATAAAACACGTAAAATATAATATTTACAAACTATTTACATTCGCCAAATACATGCATCCCGATACAAATATATTGACTTACAAATAAAATGCCCACGTGTAAACCGAAATTTAAACGCGTCTTATATTAAGTCCACCTATGTGTTTGGTTCTGTAAAGTTTTAATGAAATAAATGTTTGTGTGTTGTTACAGGTGCGAACATTGTTCGTGAGCGGTTTACCCATGGACGCAAAGCCGCGTGAGCTCTATTTACTGTTTCGAGCATACGAGGTATGTAACGCACCACATAAGTATTCAGACAGTATTCCATTGCATATAATTAGCTAGGGTCAGGAGGCAAAATGTACTTACTATTTAGTTATTTAGTTTACCACATTAGTTGTATGAAAAAAATATCATCATAAATTTTTAGTTTCAACTGAAATAAAGTTACTAAATTTACGACAGCAAATAACAGTGTTTATCTGGCCTCAGTAATTTAGTAAGAAAGCCAATAGAAAAGTCACAATCAATGTCGAAAGAATATAAAAACCGAAAGCACCTCCATTTTCGTCACGCGACTAGATCTATGTTAGGATTACCGTGCCGTAAATATCAAATGTCATGCTCCGATTTGTAATATTCGAATTGAATCGATTCTGTTTACCGATAAGGGGGATTACACTCGATCCTCGACTGGCACGGATGGTACCACAAAAATAAAGGTGCCTAAACTTAACCCGGGGTTAGTTTTAGTGTAGGGTATTGCGTGACAAGCTTTCACGGTGCCTGGTACCGCTTCGTACTTTTTGTAGTCAATTTGTTATTCGTCTGAATAGAGTTTTATTACAAAATGTATGAGATCGGCAATTTGAGTAAATCGATGATGCGACTGTGTCTAAAAGTTGCAGAAAACTTTATTTTTATTCATCTTAAGTTCCAATTTTGTCTATGCAGGGTTATGAAGGCTCCTTATTAAAGGTGACGAGCAAGAATGGCAAAACAGCTTCGGTAAGTATACATATTGTAATACATGAGTAAGGCCCTATTTCACCAGTTACAGAATATTAGTAAATAGGGTCGGCAGGAACTTATTCCGGTTAACTTATCTGACTAAATTTATAGTGAAGATACAAAAAATTATCTGTCAGATAAGCTATTCAAACTTATCTGTGGCCACTGAAACAGGGCCTTCTTAGTAACAGTAATAGTAAATCTTATACTTAAAAAAAGTAAATTGCTAATATCATTTTTCAGTCAATCAGTAGACGGCATTTTGATGACAGGAAAATTATATAGTTTTAATTTTTAGTAATATAGTTTTATTAAAATATATAAATGCTAGGTTGCAAAATATTATGATTAAATGTATTTTTATAAATTACTAAAGAAATTATTAAATTAATTAAACTTTTAATAAATATAAAACTTTTGTAGAAGAAATAATAAAACCTTGTCTCTTTGTGTTCTGATGAAATTATTCATAAACCGTTACATAGGTTAATGAGGTTAAAAAGCAACATTTTATAAAATATGTTACAAATTATTTTAAAATAATTATTTAAAACTATAGAAATAAAAAGCACATAAAGAGTTCAACTAGCCCTTATTTTACTTTAAATGATATGACCCATAATTATATATCTTATTAGTAGTAATTAACTGAAATGTATTGCTTTTCATACTTCAATATTTTTGCAGCCGGTTGGTTTCGTCACGTTCCACACTAGAGCCGGCGCGGAAGCAGCTAAACAAGACCTTCAGGTTGGTTTTGTCACAGTACAACCTTACATACAACTAAAATTTATTCGATACCACGATGGGAATGTTGAGCTCGACTTAATATTTTACAAAAAATATTGTTCAAATATTTGACTGGCAATATTGGAGCGAGCTCAGTTTAAGTGAATTTTATTCGTTCATTAACTCCGAGGTAAAAATGTAATAATATGTTATTAAAATATTATCTATCCTTCCTATAATGCGGAATTCACACAATTACAATAAAAGTACCACGTACACTACAACGCCTAATCAGTTTGAATGGCTTCAGAACACAGTATGATAGGAGACACTAAGCCAATATCTCGATGAATGACTGAGATATGTACCTCGTAGGTATACGAAGCTGAATACGCTATTGTAAATACTAAAACATGTTTAACGCACGGTGTTACTAAACCTCTTCTCATCACATGCCTCAACACAGCCAATGAGCACTATAGTTAATACTCTCATTGTAGACTTGGAATAACATTTCCTAACTCGTGTAACCGCATCGTAAGTTATGCTAAACCCATGCACATACAGAATAGACCACGACGGCTCTTCGAGTTGATGTTATTGAGATGTGTGGACCGACGCGTGACGCCGGAGTGTCATCGATATCTAACGGTGTAAATAAGCAATGCATGTCACTGTTTGACAGGTTTTGATGTCACATCCCGAGCACTGTGTTCTGTCACTTAGCAGGCGCAAGCGCGGACCTCTCGATTATATCGAAAATATCCAGTTACCTACGATTTGAATCGAAATCCTTCGTTTCCAGAGTTATATACAGATGTTACGATTTAGGTCATTCTTAAAAATAATTTAAAAAAATAAGTAGATGTATTTTTCAAATCAGAAGTACTATAGAACCCAAACTCCACATAATTATTGCCCTACCGTACCGACGCCCACCCAACCACTCGCTAGTGACCGTGTCCCGAGGAGATTTAACTGGCGACTCTCTATCGGGAGCTGGGAGCTCGTGACGGTTGACCCTTCCATCGTCATTATATCTGAGCGCCGCACCGCTCGCGGCTGTTCACAGCAGGGCGTCCGGTTCGACCCCGACATGCCGCAAACGATTCGGCTGGAGTTCGCTAAAAGCAACACGAAGGTCAGCAAGCCGAAGCCGGCAGTTGCCACAGCCGCGCCAGCTGCACACCCCGCATTGATGCACCCACTCACTGGACGTAAGTACCGCCGAACGCACACACCGCCCGGCGCTCGCTCGACTGCCCCTATACCCGTACCATTCCAACACTTTAATAAATTCGCTCTGCCTGTATCTGTGTAGATCCTCCTAATACTATGCTGATATCCTCACCTGTGATGGCATCCATACGTAATACTGTAAATCTGAAAGTTGGCACATTGTGTACGACAGGGGCATCGAGCAATCGCTACGGGCAAGTATCTGTGACGCTTACACGTACCACGCAAGGCCTAGCTCCGCGAAGCTATTGATTGATCTGTCGGGTTCTTACCACTGTTGTCAACTTTTTACATGTTTTCATGTTAACACGTTCATATATTTCCAAAATCATATTCATTGCCACGTCTATCGATAATGATGCAACATGGTGATACCAACGTGATAAAATTTTATTTTCATCGACCGTGAAAACATGTTTTAAGCACATTGTAAATAATAATTTTCTATGCAGTATTCTAATATCACATTCATAGATCGATGGTTATTCGATTTAGAACTTTATAACATACTGACACATAGAAGTATGTTTGTATAATCAGTATTCAGTTTTAATCATTATTGTGGTGCAGATCTAGCGAGTCCATTCTTCCCGGGTGGAGGAGCGGAGCTATGGCATCACCCATTGGCTTATGGCGGTGAGCTGCCGGCGCTGTCGCATGGACTGGTGCACCCCGCCATCCATCCGCAGATGGCACCGGTCCGCTCCTACCTCTGACTAGCTGCCGCCGATAGGCCACACCACGTAAGTTATTAAACTTTTATGTAAATCGCATTAACAGCTTAAATATAGTAATATAAAAAAGCGATGTATTTTTAGTATTTTAGTTTCTGTAGATGCTGATAGTGTAAGAAAATTATTCTCCGCACAGACTGCAACAATAGCTTAATATTCTAAGGACTACTGTTTGATTGTTCTTAAATATATATTTTTATCAATCACATGGATTAAGTCGACAAGGATACAGTTATTTTCCATTTCCTGAGATAGATATCATTTTGGCTAACTTAAAATCGGTTAAATACAGAATTAGTTTAGGTTTGAATTTAAATGGTTAGGTATGAAATTATACAACATTGTTTTTTATAGTTTGTTACAAAAATAAACAAATGTTATAGTCTTCCTTTATGATTGAACTTAATTTAACTTTGACGTAGACCCCCCTGACGTTGGGCGCGTGTGTACTCCCGGCACCTGCACTGGGGTCGCCGGGAGCTGCGGTACCTTCGCACGGTCCTGCCGGACATCCCGCGCATCCTGCGCCTCCCTGCTCTACGCTTTTCGTCGCTAACCTCGGCCAGTTCGTCTCAGAGCACGAACTTAAGGAAATATTCAGCAGGTTTGTTCATATTTTACACTATTCGATATTCAATGTGCAAAACGCTTTAGATTTTCGACTGGAAATACTGACTACCTAGAAAATTAGTTTTGAACAAAAGTTTTATTGTGAAAGTCTCACTGATGTAAATATTTCCAGTCGAAAAATAACACTATGTTATGTGCATGATCTCGCACTACATGAAGTATAAAACATACGAGAACATAAAAAGTGTATATGAAGTTAATAAAATTTAACTTTTCCACAGTGCATGTTGCACCGAATATCACGATGTCGTCCACGTTTAACATTGTTGGGTTTATATTTTTGTTTCGATTTCGGCTCTACTTTATCTCGCACAAATAATTTTTACAAGTTTGAAATTGAATTTTGCATTTACCGATTTATAATTATTTGTGTGAGACCAAAAAGCCTGCACCCGTACCACCCTAAGCATGACAAACGTCACTATATTCTCCACAATTGTCGCCGCTAGTCGTATGTTAGCACTATAACACCTCATTTTATGAGAGCCGTGAATATTACTTTTTGTGTCCGTTTCGTGCCGTAGAGCTTTGCACCAACCGTGACATAAGTCTACCACAGCACTGAAGAGTACTTATACATGTCACACAAATATTATGTATTTCTAATATTAATTAAAATCGTTTTATATGATCAGGTTTTGGAAAACCATTACAAGTATTTGAACAAATGTGCCAGTTTCCTTTTGTTCAAAAGCACAGCAGCTAAAATCATTATGAAAATCAACTAAAATATTACTGGACGTACTGGTATTGATACCGCTATTGGGTTAAAAATGTTGCTCGAAATAGGTTCTTTAGGTCCGAGTTGTGCTTAATGAACTACATAAAGTTTAAAACTATTTTCGAAAATTTGAGAAAAGAGTTTTTGACAAATTTTGTTATTACATAAATGAAGTGAGTCAATTTAATACAAAATGATCCTAAATATTTGGCATTCGACACTCGTTATTAATTTAACAGTCAAGGAACTACTCATCATCAAATTTGCACCACGCAATTGAAGTCAATATTGTTACAAAAAAATGTAGAATATTTCTAAATAAAAAAATGCAAGTAACAAATAATAAAACTTTACAATGCCAAGTGCCAAAACTTTATTTCTTAAATTCACATACATCTAGTTTGGTTAGATATTTCTCGTGAAAACATTAAGTTAATTTCTTTTGTATAAACAGTTTATCTTTAACTACAATTAATTTAGAATAAATGAGTTATTTTACACTAACCTCCAACTAGTTACACAATATAACATTTATAAAATCAAAATCAACACTTATTACTGCCACCAAAAACTTATTATACCTACACAAATTGTGATAGTTTATTAAAACCTGATCAACGTGAGTGACATCGGTTGAATCTCGGCATGAGACACAAAGTCGTAAGACGCACTGTCATTCTGTGGGGGTACGAGTGGGCACAATAGAGCAATCATGGTACAGCTGCCCGGGGTTCTCTCGGCTCCGATTGCTGAGCGGCGGCAGCGGAGGCGGGAGCACCGGCCCAGTGGCCTTCGTCGACTTCGCTAATCCATCGGACGCGGCTACGGCCATGGCTCGCCTCCAAGGCGCGCTGCTTCTTAGCTCTGAAGGCGCCATCCACCTCGAATACGCGAGGCATAAGATGGCACACAACGGCTGGATTCTCGCACATGAAGTATGCACGAGCACTTTTGTTTAGTAATTTTGTCAAAAAATTAACAAATATTCGTAACTTAGAGGCTAAGTTACGAATATTTACTAATTAGTACTCAGATTGACACATACATAAATTATACTATGAAAATAGTTATTTACATAGATAACCAAATCCCATTTTAGAGTATAATTCCAAAATCGCATTATAATTTTACAGAATATTTCAAATTGTAAAAAGTTTAAAGCATTTCAAATAATTTAAAGAAAAGGTTTGCGACTAGATATTTATTAATCTACAATTCGTAAACAGTTAATATAATGACATTTCAATCATTTCAGCTTAAATTAATTAATGAATAAAGCTGTTTTACAGGTGTCATTTACCTGCGATACTTTCAATCTTATGTGATATTAATAAGCAATATTTAGATTGTGACACTCAGAAAAGCGGAATGAGAACTAAGGAAACTGATAAACGTTTCCAATTGTTAGGATAAATGTACGCTATTTAAATAGCACAGTCACTCATAAACGTACTACTAATCACTATGCACCTCGCACACTTAGACCTATTAAATAAATAGTGCCTGCCTAACTATAAGCTTACTAAACACAAAAGCGTTTAAAAATTAATTACTCTGTCTTATGTATGTATATTGTACTACGCAGGGAGCCAAAAGCGGAGAAGAGGGCGAACAGCATTAGCTCGTTTGTGGCTCTCGGCACTTGACAACCAGCTAACTGAGGGACGCGCATACTTGATCCTCTGCATCGCATCGGAACTACAGGCACTGGGGACTGGGCAAGCTGTGGGCTCGGCGCGTCTCACTACTACGGCGACCCGCGCCAGCCTCACCGCCACCACTAACATTGTTTACACCAACATCTTTGCAGTGCATGCTCTGTCCCCATTTTTGTTTAGTTTACCGTTCCCCCCGCGTCAGAGGTGTGGTGTTGTTTCGTTTATACCAAAATTAGCAAGTGTTAATTGTATTATTATTAACATTCCAGGTTTATTGTTCACTGTTCATGGAGAAAATATTATTATTTAAATTTATTATTTTCCTATAAATGTAGCATGTTTATTTAATATTATTATTCGTTTTATCGTGTAATATAAGATTTATTTACAACTAACTTATTGTACGGTAAACGTTTGTATATTTGTTTTTACAAGGCCGATGTATACAACTGAGAGGATTTGTTATGAATATAGTGTATTACCAGAAATTAAACATTTTAGGATATATCTCATTCGAATAAGCTAAAAACCAAAGGTGCCCTTCATAGAAAGATTACGTTTTGTTAAATAATATTTCAAGTTGAATGATTTAAATGAAATTGTATGTAATAATACGATAGTTTTGTTTTAACCTCGATAATATTAGTATATTTAAATGAATTTCATGACTATTTCAAATTATATTTACCTAATACTTTCTTAGTAATTTTTATAATGTTCAATCACTCGTTAAAGCGCTGGCACTCTAGTGTTGGTCTTACGATCCTTTCTACCTGTAAAATTATTGCAATAATTATAAATGTTTGACTAGAACTTGATGCGATGAGAGTGGGACGCCCTCGTGTCGCCCGTCGTCAAGTGCAACACGTCACTGAACGATGTCGCGCGCTCGCAACCATCACACGAGCACACACTTGCTCCTCGCTGCGTGTCTTACCTGCGCCACTGTTACATTACCCATGTCATGCGTCCCTTTTCTTCTTAGGTGACTCATCAAAATTTCTTGTGCCTTGCGAAAATTTTCCTAATGTTGACTTTGAATACAAGCTCGAAGGTTCTAACTATATCAGTTCGAATATTCAGTTGAAAGTTCCACAGTGTAACATAGGGTTCCCACATTCTTCGCGGTCAGTATGAGATGCGACACCATCGAGATCGGTTCAGTCTTGTTGCGAGAATTTAGCCTTGGCCTTATGAGAGTTAAAGAATTAAATGTAATCATTATATTAATTAATATATTATAGTAATTATCTAGCGGGCGCCGAGCGCGCCGACGCTGAATAGTAAAACGTTATTCTACTATCTGCATGCTTTGACGAGCTTTTTGGTAATAATCTAATTTAAAGTTTAGTAGTTACTTTTATTGTGTAATCTTTAGGTGAGTAATATAATACTAGATAAGGGTATTTATTGTAGAGAATCAGCGTTGTTACATTACTATTTAATGAAAGTTATTCATTCATAATAATGAAACGATGTAATGAAATTTAAAATTACTGAAGTGTTAGGATTAATCAAATTGAAATTTAATATATTTTTTATTTTTAGCTAGTTGACTATCGCATACAGAGAATACTTAGTTACCTTCGTGTCAGTGAAACGCGGTGACGACTTAAGTACACTACAGTGCGAGATAGCAATAAACCAAAAATGAAATATTAATGTTATTATAGGTATTTAGTGACGTATTCTGCTGATGTAACATTTAAAATTTACAAAAAAAAAAATAAAAAAAATTCCCCGCTAAGTCTATTTAATAAGGTTTTGAATATTTGGGTTAAAAAATTGACGCGACAGAAATCTATTGAGGTATCTAGAGGTACCGCATGTGAATTCTTATGAAAATCTCTTAGTCAATATTTAATAGAAATTTGTCAATTTTTGACTTAGCAAAATTTTATACATTATTTATGGTAACTGTAACTTCACAATTAACCGTGCGTCGTGGCGTATAGACCAAAGATAAAGGATTATACATAATTTTAATACTAACCTCAGACCGTACCAAACTTGTATTTTGTAGGCACGTTGTTCTGTAATGTTTAATGAACAGGACTTAACACTTACTTTGAGCCACAGAATTGTATACAGACACGATTTGTTACGGACCCAAGACAAGGCTGATGCCACTACGGTGACAGATGAAGACACCTAGGTTAGGCATCATATACTATTTTAATTGTTATCTACCTTTGCTAATATTAGAAACAAAATAATTATTGTAAAACAAACGACTTAATAAAACAAATATTTAGATTCAGTTTTACACCCATAGACATATTATGTAAATGAAATATTATATTGATTTTTATGGAACTTAAAACCTCCAGAACATGATTCAGATTTTCTTATATATTATTAATTATATTCTTCGTCGGTTATAATAATTAAGCTAAGTCAATGTTCACTTATTTAATTCGATATATAATGCTAATTCGTGTGTAAGTAATTGTGTAATAATGTAGTAGTGATCTCCCATACCCCCGGCGCGCGGCGTCCTATATCGCATGCTAAAATACAACGAAAAGTTTATTTGTTCTTTTCAATTGTAGCTGTGTGGATCGGCCGATGGTTTCAGTGCGTCAATTACGATCAATGTTAAGCTATCTTAATAAGAATGTATGTGTATCGGTGTTTGAAAATACTTTCATAGATTAAAAACACCACTAGGGCCATCGACTGACTTAACGTTTTGGTTGACCATGCTCGACTTTGCCGGCCATTTTGTTCGCGGTCGTATATCAAAATGGTGGTTGGATAAAATGGCGGGTAGGTCGAGCGTAGTGCGTGAAGGACGCCGCCGTCGCCATGATTCCGTCCAACAACCGTAGATAGCGAGTAAGAGACGTCCAGTGGCTGCGGACACGGCTACGTCACTTTTTGCGGGACTACTCGATACATATCATCATGTAATATTTAAATGTAATTAGGAATAAACAAACGGTTTCATAGAGACGTTTATGCTGTATTCTCGTCTACTACTTATAATGCAATCGGCTATATGTCACGTTAAGCCCACATTTGTGTTTCCGACATAATTTATATTGTTCGCTTCGCTATTGTTGTGTCCTTTTTCTCGGAATTTCACCGCGTTTGATTTTTTTCTAAGAATTAATGAAAATGAAATGTCAAACTATAAAACCATATTTTCTTAACGTTTACTGTGAAATCGAGTAGAAGGAGTTCGGATCGTTGTCGTTTATATAAAGACGCGTGACATTGGCCCGCATGTGATAGGGTAGAGTAGGGGTGTAGCGTCGCCTTGCAAGTTAGGTTAAGTGAAGCGGTATCACACAAACGCCGTGCATCGGAAACATATCAATTCTGTGCCCCTAAATAAATTTAGTTAAATACTATTCTAAGAGATACAATATGAATAGAATAAAGAAGACAAAATAATCGGAGTATCAAATACCTGCTAAGTGTTGTTTTCGTACGTTAATGTGTAATATCGATAGACTTGTTTGCAACGTGGTCATCACGCATAGTACCGGAGTAGTGTCGCGCAAGTCCGGATTAAATTGTCGCTGTAGAAGTTTGTTATACTTTAATGTTATTTTAGAAATATATTAACAAGGCTTAATTACCAAATTATTTTAACAGTTCGCTTCGTATTCAGTATTAAATGACATTTTATGTTACTATCGGTGACAATAGTTAGTACGTTGCTGACAACTTATATATGTATATCGAGCAAAGTAAACCATACAAACTATATAGTTAGTAATTAATTGTTAGATTTGTGTGACATGAATTATTTAAATGCTTTTAGAGCAAAGATAAAGTGTTATTGTGGTTTAAGGAAAAAACATAATGGCATGTAAAAATAGTGATTAAATTAGCTTAATTATCATTATTACAACTTTTATAGATGTTCATTACTTTTCTTTCTTACTTCATGGAGTATTGTGGCATTGGAGACGTCATTGTTAATTCAAATAAATTGGAGCTCATCCTCAATCGAAGTTTTTATTCATATGACAACCCTGTCTACGACAAGTCCATTATATTTTGTCTCCAACCCAATGGGTCGAGAACAACAAATCGAAGGTTGATTTACCAAACACTGTTATATTAGCTGTAGATATTTTAAATAATCGTTTACTATCACAATTACAAAACAATTGTTTTCAAATGGCATTATGTTCATTATTGTGTCTAGTTAATAAAAATAGTACTTTTATAGGTGTCTAGTTTAGGATAACTGAAATTAGATATAAAATTGACAGTGAAGCTTTTAAAATTTGCTTTGTAGTCTGGTCTGCTTTGATGCGTCCTTTTGTAAAAATACATTTTCGAAGCTTATACTACAATATTGTTTTCGTAAATTATTTTTACAAAATGGACGTAAAAGTTATATTGAAATAAAATATACAATCTCTTTATTTCGGTAATAATTATTGCAATGTTGTATTTATGTCATTATTAGTTTTAAAGCATTATAGGGTCCAAAGATTGGGAATAAACATTATGTAACAATTTATAGTCTTGTTTCTTTTTCGAGTGGTGTGTACATGGTTGGAACGTAAATACTTTAAGACAAAAGAAAAGCTCAAAAACAGCTGGCCTTTGATATTATATTTAATACCTGCAATCAGCACGATTAGCGGAGCTTTAGGAAAGTTCACTTACACAAACATAAAGTCACACACAAATTCAAAATAATCATAATTCAGATGGAAGAATTTCATTAGGAGATACTTAAATGTAAGAGGTTGGTAAAAAGGTTTATTCTATGCCTCCCCTAATGGCACAATTGTGACTGCCATGAATCATTCTGACACTAAACCACAATTACTAATATATTAGCAAGCAAGTTATGATATGCAAAGTAGTTTAATGTCAACTAACTTGTTTAATCTAGTAACAAAGTCTGTGCTCAGGGCACCATCGGGAGTCGGTAGGTAATTATTTAGACAGTCGAAACTTAGTATGACCTCGTTTTGCAGCCGCAGCTAAATTAGTATGAATATCATTAATATCGCATTAGCTTCAGCTAAACTGTGTGTATGCTGGTTGGAATTGCGTTAGTTAATTTTCTAGATGAAGTGAGGCGGATTTCCTTTTTAGCGACAATGTTTTGTGAGTATCGTAATAGGAAGGTAATAGGTAATATGTGTAATAAAATAATATTTCTACGAAATATTCCAGTGCCGGTGGTCCAGTATTTTTATATAGCTGTAATCTCTATAACTCAGATTATAGGAAAATGGTGAGTATTTCTCATTCCAAAAGAACGAATCGGAAACTAAAGGTCGTATTTAAAGAGAATTCTCTCTCTTCTCTCGAAGAGAACTCTTCGTAACTTCATACTTTTAGATTTTAGAGCAGAACAGCAATTGGATATTAGAAATGATGGTAAGATATATGCAAACACCCTGCTAGTTTTTAAGAATATGAAAGTATATGTAACCAACGACGCAGCGATATCCATTTGTATGTGTGAAAGAGCACATTGTGGGGACAAGCGAAATTTGGACAATGTTGTAAGTATTCTGGCAATGTATTTAAAAATAACTCTCTTAGTTAATATTCAGATAAGCCTATTAAGATAGAGGTCGAGTGTTTAGAAAGGTCTAAGCTATATAATACATTATACACTTATATGGAATTACAAGAGCTCTTTAGGGTTGTTGTCTACAAAACGAACCATATTTGTCGTATGATCCATATAAATATGTATGAATGATGCTCACACGTTTCCCATCATTGGCAATCATCATATCCTAACCTTAACTATTCCTGTCATTGGGAATGAGTGTTAAATTGAATAATATGTACATTTTTTCTAATGATATCCTTATACAAGCACATAAGTCATAGTGACGCAACGATCAATGTCTTAAAAGCAAAAGAATTTAATATTTTATTTCTCGCAATTTTTTTTTGCAAGAGTTTCATCCAATTCCTCTTTTTTATTTTTTTAAGACAACTCCCACAGTATGTATATACATCTGTCATCATGTCTTTACAGACATATATTTAACGGATACAAAGAACACCCAGACTCAGGATAGTTATTTGTGGATCAAACAAAGTGTTATCCCATGTGGAGTTTGAACCCACAACACACCCAGCGCAGTAGAAAGCGGCGTGGAAACCGCTTTAATCATTAGTGTGTGACAACCAACCGTGCAGTATTTCTCTCATTCCTATTTCAATTCATCTCTTTATAAATATGTGGGTACTCGACTAGAATGTCATCTATAGACAGAATTTAAGAGTGCAAGTAACCAAAAGATTTACCTCAAAACAAGTGTAATAACTTTTGCGGATACAATGATCACACATACACACTATATTTACTACGTGTATATACAATCTTCGTTTTTTACGAATACTGTTACGATAAATGTTCCGGAAAAACAAACGCACGCAAGTGTTTTAATATAGGTGAAAATTTGAAGCTTGCAATTAAGTAGATATATTAACAAAATAATACATAATGGTATATTATAGGCGTGACGCTTGACACTTTCCAGAAGCCACAACGAATATATTTTTTCCGAACTTCATTAAAATAATAAACTAAATTAAAACCCAATAGAAATCTTTTGTTGGGCTTTAACTCTGAATAGTTATTAGTACATAGAATTATCATATCTGATAGTTATTTGCGCGTTCTTCGTTTTTAGATAAGCAAGAACATTCTTATCTACGTTTGGTCAAAAAAGAAAAAGTCTTTTTATTGTAAACTACCGCAGAAATGGAGGCGAAGTAAAACAAAATCGAAACCACTTTCTAAGTTCTAAATAAATAAGTGCAACTTTATTGCACAAGTGTGAATAAAACAAGTTTTGTTTGCCATTGCCTCTTGATTATTTCCCTCTAGAGACTCAAGTTTAAAAGGACTTTGTGTTCTCTGCAAATTACGTAGCACTATCCACTGCACTCATTAAAACAGTTCCACAAACGTTAGCACTCGAATTATTGTACAGTGAAAGCTATTTGATAAGTCAAACTTCACGCTAGCTTGGATTTTATGAAATGTTATTCTTTCAAATTCAAATTCTAAATCATTTATTCAATTAAGACACTAAGTGACATTTATGAACGTTAAATTGAAGCTACAGATAAAAATCATAAATCGATAGGCAGACGTCAGATGTACTCTATTGTCAAGGTATATTAGGTGAAAACACCAAAATTCACTGCCCGCCTGTGTCGATCCATAACATCCAGTTTCCTAAATGCGTAGGGCCTTATGAGAAGAATACTGGCAAAGAAACTCATGGCCACTCCTTTTAAAAGTCAGATTTTTAGGTACAATAGTATTACATGAATGGTTAACTGTGTGCAAGCTGTTACCACCTGAATTTCGTTACATTAAATGCTTCAAAAGCTAACGTACTAACAAAAAATAAAATAAAAAATACTCAGTGATACCATTGAAAGTTTGAACTTAAACATAGAAATCTTTCAAGGTGCACATCTATTTACATTCAGTTGCAAAATCTACTGTTTAAAATAATTCGCGACTGGATGAACAGGCTAAAGTTGCAGTTAAATGAAATAAATTAATAGTATTGGCTAAAGCATCGCTGACTAGGCCGACCAGTCACCCCATGCAGCACTCATTCATGAGTATGACGCATGGACCAGCCATCGTTTTTCTCGCCATATCAGAGGGAAAGAAACGACCCGCCCCACGTCGACACCGCAAGCAATGACATTTTAGTGAGCATGACAAACCATAGTCGAGATACTGATAAAAATCACTACTAATTAAATTATCTCAATAATTGTCACGCGTTACTTTCAATATAAAAATAAATTAAAATCACTTCACCAATACATCATTATAGTAGACGGATGTCTCCAATAATGATTGCTCATTACTCAATTTACTCATTATAATTGTTGCAAGAAAAATTGATATCAACCAATCGCAGTCCCCTGCTGAAGGAAGGTCTTCCCCGAGGAGCGTCAACCATCCCTGTTTTGATCAGTCATCATCCATACACTACCAGCCACTTTCTTCAAATCATTAGTCTACCGTTTGACCAATTGCGGTCTCCACTTAAGCACTTTTCAGCTCCACCGACCAGAAAAAAATATAAATTTATTAAAATAATAATAATGAACTTCTATAGAGATTTTCTATAATTATTTGTTTTATAATATAAGTGCATATAACGTGAATAAAATCAAGTGAAATCTATTAACGAATTTGGGTGTTTTCTATATATAATATGTATGTATTTACAAAAAAAAAGTATGTAAGTATTAATATCAGTTGTCTAGTACCCATAGTACAAGCTCCGCTTAGTTTGGGGCTATATGGCGTTGTGAGTTAAAATGTCTGAACATATTTATTTATTTATTAACATATTTTGACTCGCTTACATCAAATGAAAACCATAACCAAAGTAGATAAATTTAGTTATTGTTAATGATTGGACAATGGAAACATATAGTTCACATACAACATAAACTTGGTTTGATTGTAATATCGCCTTGGGACGTTTGTGTCCACAAACAGAGTAAAATTAATTAATTATGATCATTTGATTCTGCCTGATATGATATGCATATATCTATATCTAAAATTTTCTGCTAGAACAAAAAACTAAACAGTTCAGAATGTTTCCGACTACTTCGAAAATTTATAGGTTTCATGAAATCGGCGACCACATCATAATATGGTGTAGTTAGACCTACGGTTAATCAGCGTTAATAATATGAAACACAAACTAAGAACTTCTATATGATGTGGAAAAAGTAAGAAGACAATTACTCTATGTTAATTCCACGTAAAACATTAAATTAATTTTTGGAATTTGTTGTTTGAAACATGAAAATGTTTGTTAAACTTGTTACATCATGGAATTGCAATAGCAAAACTAACTAATAATGTTTAGAAAACGCAATTAATACTTAAATTACCTTTTTGATGTAGGTGCTTAACAAATAAGTGTTGTTGTGAATAGGAATCTGTAGTCACGCCACGTGCATTTAGAAGTTGGGATTCGTATTTATTACTATAAATAAATTAATTGAATAAAACGGTTTTACCATTATTGTACGTCAGTAATTTGGAATAAATGCACAACTCTATCTATTGAGTGTTGTTAATTGTTAACATTTTTAAGCTCCTAATTTAGCATATCCTTTTCGGAGAATTAAAATTGAAAAGTCGCATCTAATATATGGCTCTTTAGTTAAAAATAATAAAAATGTATTATTTCGTTACTTTTGTACGAAGTTTTTCAAGTAAGCGCATTTTACAAGTTAGGTGTCTATAACTTCTGAACTAACAAAGTTATCTGAGTCTTTTTTTTTCGTGTAAATAAGTTCCATTAAAGTTCATCACATGGACCACCATCATGATGGTTTTCAGATTGTTTTGAGCCAGCTACCTCTGAATGCTTTTGTAATATCTTTCTAATGATACCCCTACTATGGAGTAGAATCGAAAAAAAATCATCCCCAGTTTAGGTGTAAGGGAGATATCCAAAAACAAAAATTTTGGTAATTTTCAAGACATTCCCGCATTTTCAGATTATATCGCTACTGAAGAAGAATCACTGCATTATTATTTCAAATTTTTTCTTTCTTTTCCTTTGGTCTTTCCCACGTTATTTTGTTCTAAATTTAATAAATAAATACATATTTTCGAACATATAACACACAACGCCATCCAGTCCCAAGCTAAGCAGGGCTAGTATTATGCTGCTGAGCTGATGATAATAACATGTGTACTTTTTTTGTACATTTATACATATTTATTAAAACTTGATGCACTTATTGCACAAAGGCGAACTTAATGCCAAGAGGCATTCTCTCCCAGTCGACCTTCAGGCAATGAATGAATGAAGAAGCGGTAAGTGCAAAGATAAGATTTTCCATAGTAATTAATGATTTTTAAATGAGATATTTACTACATCGTATATAACCAAGTAACATAAATTTACTATTACATAAACTAATAATATAAAATCCAATTATACATACACATACATGAATTTAATAATATACAATTATATTTTATTATACATAGATAAATACATGTAAAGTGTTTATGTAAGTAATTTATCAAATAACAGTCCGTATCACCGCGAAATATTCAAGAGCTCCTATTGATTCCTTGTCTTGTCCTCTTCACAGACCGTACTTGATGCTAATTATCAAAGTCGATATTCAAGTTGTTAACTCGATCTATAAATCCTTAAAAAGATGCAATGATCTCGTTAGTGCACTCCAACTCACTGAGTTTAAAAGTATTTATGGAATCGCCGGCATACGAGCAGACGTATCGCCTGATGATAAGCGATTACCGCCGCCCATGGACATCTGCAACACCAGAGGCGTCACAAGTGCGTTGCTGGCTTTTGAGGGATGGGGAGTAGGATGGGGATGGGGGGAGGGGTTGGGCCTCCGGCATCCTCACTCACTCTGTAAAACACAGCGCAAGCGCTGTTATACACTGGTTTTCTGTGAGGCCGTGGTATCATTCCGGTCGAGCCAGCCCATTCATGCCGAAGCGTGGCTCTCCTACCTATCAAGGCTCTCCTACCTATCTCCTGCCAAAGCTTCTAAATGTTAGCGTTTTCCTTCTCTAAACTTAACTTTGTACACGTATGAATATTCATTTTAACTTAAGTTTTCGCAAATGATTAATATTCGTTTTATCATAATTTGTATAACAAGAAGTTATGTGCCATGTGCTTACCTGCAAGAAATGGTAGAAAAACATTACTTTGTAAGGCTATCTAATGTATCTCAAATGATTTGGCATGCGTAAACAATAACATTTCATGCCTAGTACAAGAGAGGCATTCGAAATGTTGTGCTACCGTCGCATGCTTGGCATCAGTTAGAAGTAAAAGATAAGGAACGATACTGTACTCTAGCGCGTCCACACGCCTAAAAAACTAATGCAAACCATCAAGAAGCGAAAAATTGAATATCTCGGCCGTGTGTTTAGGCACGAAAGTGGACCGGTATCACCTCCGTTGCAAAACGGTTCCGACTGGCCAATGGCAAGGAGGAGTATAGGAAGCTGACGGCCAACCTTCAGGATTGAAGAGCACCCGAATAAGAATTTAGTATACAGCCCTTTGATCCTCAACTAGGCAGACTCTATATTGTGGTAAACAACCTATTGATAAACCAAACTACTTATATATTTCTATATACACCATAGGTAAATTAAATAAAACCCATTCACAGTAGAAATTATCGTGTTCATCACAAACCACTGGTAAGCTAGATTTTGTGTCGAAGCCAGCTATTATTTAATTTTATGGCCAGAAGACTAAAACGTCAAACAGCAATTAGATGAAAAAAAAATTTATAACAGTGGAAGTTAGTAAATCAGAATAAAAGCAAATTGCAGATTGTTGTCACTACGTCCCTTGAAGGTGGTTAAAGGTTAGTATATTATATATATAGTGAACAGAGCGTAAAAAGGCTTAAATATAAGCCAAACCTCAAATACAAGTGTGTTTTACATATTGAATGAACCCAACAAAAGTTTCTGCACAACCTGCTATATTTAGTAAAAAATATTAAAATATAATAACTAATATAATAAATGTTGACTCTTCCATGAAATACCTTTATAACCGATAGGAACCTTTTTAATGTCAGTATATATTAATTACTTATTAAGTCATATTGTATTATTGTTGAATTAAATTTTATATTTAGATGCATTATTTATTTATATTATTTATTTGGGTATAGTAAGCACTAACCTCATTACTAAGAAGAGGCCTGTGTTTAGAAATGGACTATTCAATATTAAAGGTTGTCTTTTCTCATTTGGGCTTGGGTTTCTTGGTATTGGCTACAATATCTGGCATACACAGCATCTGCAGTATCTAACTTAACGCTTTTAAAAAGTTAATTAATGAAACTGAAAAAAAACTGAAAATTTTATCTGAATAAAAAACATTTTACTATCCAGTTCTGATTTCCACAACCCTGTTGTAGCAATTGCATAGCTCCTAGAATTCGAATGGCCGACGGCTGACAGAAATTGAAGACAGAAATTGTAAATTTTGGTAGTTCACACCGAAATCCTGCAGCTGTCAGAAATTTAATTAGTCCACCTCTCAGTTAACCCTCTCACTTATGATTCAATATCCTAATTTCACAAGAGTATATGCATCAAATCATAGGGTATGAAGAATCATCATATTTTATTATTTACTAGCTGACATGACGAACTTCTTACCGCCATACCTAAGTTTCCGAAAAATTTGTTTTAGTGTTACTGTACGCTTCAGGTTTCCACGGATAGTGTACAGTGGCGGACTAATAAAATATAACTCTTTCAGTTTCATTATAATTTTCTTCTATACGAAACTTGTTCTAATAGTAACAACAACATAAAAAAAGAATTAACCAGACGTTCGGAAGTTATGCGCGTACATACATTTCGGCGATTCACTTTTATATATATATATATATATATATATATATATATATATATATATATATATATATATATATATATTAGTTCAGAGACTTTAGTTCAGAGTTTAGTTAAGAGACTTAACGAAAAAAATTGCATCAATGTGGTTACCACATTGGTGCTATTTTTTCAAGTCTCTGAACTAAACAAAAATTGTCATAAGGTAATTTCCAAAATACTATTATTCTATATTAGTATTTAAAATATACTGTCTATTTTAGTGTGCCTTTTCTAATTTCAGTCAATCGTCAGACTTTAGGACGCCGTTTGATACGAAAGGAAAGGTTTTTTAGTGATTTTCAATTAAGTTTAGAGAGTTTTCGAGCAACTAAATCAGCACGATTGTCTATACAAATATAAGTGAAGAAGGCAAGCACATTTTTTGTAAGAGATTATTTATGTAACCAGCACCACAAGTGTATAGAAAAATCATTTACATGCCGCCTCTTGGGAAATTACACCTATATTTTGATCAGACAAAAAATTGCCATGCTTTCTCTCCAATTTTTATTTGCGTTACAAAGTTATTATAAATACTTTATGTACACTATAAAGTACTCCTCTTGTAATCATATTGTGTCTTTAAAAACCAAATCGTGGGAGGGATCGAAATTTAATCTTTCTTGAATGGTCTATAAATATGATAATATGGCTAGTGAAGCTGTTCTTCTGCCAGGAATAAAAAAATCCTTGACTGATGGCTATAAATAATTAGAGTGCGAGTGCTAAGAGAGAATGGTTTTAAAAATACACAATCGCAATAACCTGTTAAGTTCTTCTTCTTTTGAAAAGATGGCAACCAGCCGAATAATGTAAGCTGTTTCTGCCAATGTCAAGTGATTAGTCTTCAGTTCTAAAGTCTAATCTTCAAATCGTCGTCGTGACGAAATTAATAATCAGAAAATGTAAAATATGTGGGAAATGAACTATGATATGAAAATGCACTAACCTCTTACACACCCCTCAAAGACACATATCGCTATCGGCATATGTTATTCGTTACTTGTACCACCTTACACCATACTAATATACATATACATTGCAAAGGGGTAGCGGTTTCAGACAAACATTTTTAATTAAAATAAAACAGCAGAACTGTATCGAACTTTCGCCGCAACTAATCAACCAATTCCAACAATACACAATACCTCGCAAAACCTACGGGCTAGCTATTGTTCGTTACATCATTCTATATAACATATAGGTACTTGTTCAAAGGGTAAATTCAGTTTGTATACGACATTATTCGGCGTACCTGCAAGTAATATTCTTATAACATATATTCCAGTTTCATCAGCAAGCGAACGATTGCTACTTGCTTTAGAATTATCTTTTTTTAGAATTATTTCATTTACCTAAATATTTCGAACCTGTTTTTACCCGACTGCTGTAAAGTTTTTCAAACGTTTGTATGTATGTAGGTAGGTACATTTCTTTGGCATGCCATGAAGCACAACCAGCTGAGCGGTTTTTGTTTTTAAGAAACTTAAATAGGGTATCAGCGAATTCAATTAAATTACGTCAGCTGTATATTTCAATACTTTATTTCAAGAAATATTGTTTTGACCTGAAATCAGTACCTCATAGTGAGGAAGTAGATATAATCGAGTTTACAAGTAACGCAGTTCTGAGTTATAAAAGAAATAAAAATACATAACCACCTTCTCAATTTCCTAAAGTCAGTTAAAAACAGGACTAAATTTTATAGTTTCTTGGAAAATATGAGCTGTCGTTGAATTCATTACAATGACAAACATAATGATAATGACATAGGCGGTGACATAGGTGGTAATGATAAACAATACTTTGTTACGGGCAAAGATAGATCTACTAGGGAGATCGTTTTTTGTTTTTGCGAAAGACGGTCCCCATTTCATGTCATCCACATTTTTTATCATTAATTCCATCACGACGAAGACTTGAAGACTCGAAGACTTAGATTTGAAGACTTGAAATACTTGACATTGGCAGAAATAGCTGATCCGGCTGATTGCCATATCATCAAAAGAAGATAGATCTACTAAAAGTACGTTTGTATTTCTATGCGGCACCATAAAGTATTTAGTTAAATAATTGATTTTTGTATTTAGAAAACAAGCGTTATAGTAATTAAATGTTATATTAAAAAAGGCGATTGGTATATCTGCATTCTAGTAATAAGGCCGAAATTAGACACTAAGTCGTTCAACATAAGACCAGGAAGGTATTATTTTGTACATGTATAAAAAATGATTATATTCAATTTCTATTTCTATCATGCTGGAATTATTCAAATGTGATGGAAAATATTTAGAACCAACAGAAGTATTTAAGGGCCATAATATGGTACAGATCAAATTAAAACGCTCACGATAGATCGCCGAACGAGAAGTTCTTCCATTTCTTAATTATTATGAAGAGAGAAAGGCAATTAATTTGTCTTAAGAACTCGAGGAAGTATTTCGGTACGTGTCCGCTGAGCAAGGAGTTTCATCTAATTAGTCCTAACAACTAGCTTAATTTACACCACCGTTGCAGAACCAGTTTGTACCAAATAAACTTTTGACGAACCGGGGATTCAAGAATCTCAAAGGACCTTCACCAAATACGTTTTTGTACTTACCTACTTAGTTATGTAATTGTAAGATACCAAGTCAAGGCCTGCTAAGGTTTTTGTTAGCTTTATGAATATTCGTATTATTTAATTTGGAAGAACAATTTAGGTTGTCTTCATGGAGAAATCTGGATAAGAAAATGATGTCATGTGGTTTCTATTCCCTAATTAATTTTTCTCACCTAGAATTCTTAAACGACTTTTTTTGTAAATTATTACATACTAGCTTTTGCTTGCGGCTCTTTCCGGGTGTATGTCGGTTATTGTGGTAAGGTTGTAGTCTGTTTCTCTACGCCAAATTTCTTTGAAATCGGTGCAGCGGTTTATCCGTGAAAACGTAACAAACAAATAGACAGACGTAAGGAGGTACTTTCGAATTAATAATATTAGTATGAGTTAAATTGATTAATTTCGTCCAAAGAGTTTTGACTGTACGGTTGCTCTAGCAGTTTAAGTGGTCATCACCAACACATAATGTCCCACTGCTGGGCTCGTTAAGGCATACCTCTCCACACTGGCCGGCTGGCTGGCTATGGCTACGTAATTTTGCCGTTGAATGTTTTCAATCCATCCAAAGGCCTCCAACTAAGCTTCACAACAGTTATCATAAGATAACAGCCGGCACCGACTGCTTAACTTGACCTCAGAATCACGAAGAATCTCATGATATTATGCCAACAGCGGTCACCCATCCAGGTATTGACGCGCCGTCGTTACTTACCCTTAGTGATTGTTTCTAATCACCGAGTACAATTGGACTATGAGTGCCTCAAGCCTTTCGCCGCTTTCTACTGCGTGAAGGTGTTAAAATCCCACATGGGAAAATACTTTGTGTGATCTACAGATTGTTATTCTGAGTTTGGGTATTCTTTGTGTCAGTTTCATGTATGTTTGTAAAGTCCCTCGCGACACAGGATGGATATTCCTAATGCGGTAGTTGTCTTTTAAAGAAAAATAAGTATCTCCTGCTGTTGTCCTTTAAAACTTTATTTATCTTGTCTTGAAAAATTAAATAACAAATGAAACTCAATCACAATCTTGTTTTCGAACCCATTATAAAAAAAACCGCCTCTTAACCTACATTTGCGAACTCATTACTTCTCTTGAACAAAAAATGAAATAATAACAAAACCTGATAATATTCCATTGCGTTATATATTAACGGCTCAGACACGAAAGGAATATTTTCACAAGACCAGATGTAAACAGAACATTGATCCGATAAATCGCGGATCATTTCGGTCTCTTCCACATTTGAACGACATATTCCAGATGTTCTGGGAAATGGTGTCACTTGAACTGAATGCCCTCTTTTTAGTTGAGCTTTTCTCTTGGAATATTTGATATTTTAGCTTTATTAATACTGTGTCCTTTCAATGCTAGTACGTCTACGGATTAATCATTATCCATATGTTAATATGATATCACGAATGTGACTCTATGATGGATTATATAGTATTAATTAAATGCGTCAAACATTATGCCTACTTATAATTTCAACGAAGAATTTATTACAAAATATACTTGAAATTCACAAAGTAGGTATTTTATAGCATCACGCGGAGGTTCCGTCACATGAATGTCTCGCAATAAATTCTATGTGTCATTTTGATGTATTAGTTCTATTACTGTAAATTTTCATCCAAATCCGTTCAGTAGTTCTTAAAAACATTTATAATATTAATTTGATTAGTAGTGTAGTTAAATTGTAGCAATGTAATGTAATATTCATATAACAATTAGTTAATTTGAAATTACTTTCCTCTTATTAGTGCATATTTCTAAAGGTAATTTTGGATCGTTTGTTTTAATATTTAGCTTGCTATTATTGTTAAATATTAGGAAATAAATACAGACATATCTTTGCTACTATTTCCCTACAATATATTTCTTCTTATAATAAATATAATAAAGTATAAAAATGTAATTTTAATCATTATTAAATAAATATATTTACAATTAAACACGTTTCTTAAGCACGATCAACATACACGTGTCGATAATCTCGTTAAATAAATATTTTTTTGATTTTCTTTTTCAATTTCCAAGATATCAGTAATTGAATTATTAAACAGTACCCTGATCGATCTATTAAAACAATATCAGTCTTATTGGCACCAAAAGTGCTGTCTACGATGATGGATGGATTCCAATACAATGTGGTTTGACCATTATTGAGAACTGGGTCGGGCACTCGTCTTTAACATTGCACCACTAAATCCTCAAGTTTGTATTTAAAAACAAGTTATTGGTGTAGAATCCTCAGTTTGTTCCTTTAAAGAGATGACATATACTAAAGATATTTTTTCGTCATGTGAATATACAAGAGAATGCGAAGCACTCAGCAAGATAGCTGCCTTTACAAGCTCGTAGTTAAATTCAAAGACAAGGTCGTGTGTCCTGTACATTAAGCAAATTAAAAATTTACGAGACAGTACCGTTATACCTGTCACCTGGATGTGTGACCCCGTTAGTTCTACATTCAAAGTGTAAGGCAACTAAGTAATTAAAAGTAGGGCCTGGCTTCATAGCTTGTGTACAAGGCGTTTATCTTATTGCCGTTTGCCGACAAGTGATTATGACATGTTCTCTAGTGCTGGTATACGACACATAAACATTTTGTGAAATAAGATAACACCATATACTATTCTGTTATTTCTATATAAATGACGTATCCATATGTATTTATAACTAGCTGCCTCAAGCTACCTCGTCTGCATCTCCTATTGGGTAACAGTAACGTAACGGCTTAAGAAAATTGTTTACCATAAAAAAGGTTATAGTAAGCTACCCTTTAAAGATAGACATATGCCGTCGAAGACTTTCTAGAACTTCTAAAGATGAACATTTCCTTTATACATTGTTTTTGTGAAATAGAACAGTTTATGCACGCAATTAAAGTTCTCAAAAGGAATTATATATATATATGTATATATAATGTATATTATATCTACATATATATATTTACAACTATCATATTTAAGTTTAGTTTGGTTACTTTATAATGCACGCATGCAACTGTGGAGTTTACGTAAGCAGTTATATTGACTGCATTACATTTGAAAAATGTTTGGTTTCTTCAAATTGTATTTCAAAAGTGGCCTCATTAAAAATCTAATAACAATCCTGACAGCTTTAGCCACTTACTAGCTCCCCTTTAAAAAAAATCTGTGTAGATATGTTTATATGTAAAATGAAGCAACCAACCTAATTGAATATTAATAACTTAACCAATCACGTGATTAAAAGTAAAGAAAGATTTTAATTGATATGAACATAAGAAACAATCCTTACTTTTAATGAACCGTCAATCATCAAGATCTGCAATTTCACAGTCCTTACTACTTTACAATCATCAGCAACCTTTGACCGTCAACTGCTCGACATAGGAGACTGCTTAGAAAACGGGTTTTCACCCACTATACCATACTGGCTACTATGTATATACATATATATATTTTCATATATTGCCATACACTAAATAAATTGAGGCAAACCCCAGTAAGTTATTGGAAATACTTGCATCGGGGTTATCTCGCTTCTGCCCGTAATTTATAAAACAAAAAGATGAGACCATAGATATAACAGATAGAAAATGTTTGCATCATACAGTTAGCTTATATTACCATAACTATATTTATAATTAATGTAATCAACTTATTGAATTTTATTTACTTATGTTTCCTAACTTACGAATCAATATCTCACCACTTGAGCTTGAAATCGGCTGTAACATGAGTTCATTTTCCAACATTACTGGATGAGTAAAGCATCGGAAGCCAACAACAAGTTAACTGAAGAGATAAAACTTGGGGCGAAGAGTCATGTCTGCTTGTGCAATCCTCAACTACTTTTATTAGTTTCGCATCAAAGCTATACCAACAAACATATGCACACAACTTCGCTTTATAACTTTGTTTATACTACTTTGATTTCTTGACTCTCGATGTAAAAACTAATACTATTTTTGTGTTGGTTAAGATTTTGTAATGCTTGTCAATGGTGGCGCATCATTGCTTATTGTATAAATGGAATACATTTATCTATTTTTAATTATGGACCATCTTTATGAAATTTATTTGGCAAAAAGCTGGTCACTATGTGTCATGATGTATCGGTTAAAGTCCTCAACAATAGAATTAAAATTGTTGTTTTGTCATAGACAAAACTTCCACGTCATACGTTATAGTTTTTTCATAACAAATAATGTACTAATTACAGATTTCCTTTTTTCTCTGTTCTTTGCTGCAGCAAAGATCGTGTTGCCGTGTACTTTATGTGTTTCTCGCGATGTTACTCTCCATAGCATCGCAATCCGACACAAACTAATAGTTAATAAACGTAATGGCTGCACAAGAGCCTGGTAGAGTCGCTTGAGTTGTAAATATTTATACTAAACAGCAGTTGGATGTACATAAAGTCGGAAATAAAACGTTCACATAAAATGTTGTGTGACGATTAAAGATCTAGTTTATGCATGCCATTTCCTTGGCCATATAAAAACTACACGCATCGGAAATTAACTACTGGTTAAGATTTACAAATTTTACATTTTAAAGTATATGTTTTTACTTCTTAGGGTCACCTTGTATGCTCAAATGAAATGAAACTTGTATGTTTTGTCGTTACAAAAGGTTTAGAGAGCGGACAAAACAGTTGCTTATGAAAAAAATACCGCAGTAATAGTCGACGTGTCGTAAAAAAGGTCAGGGCGATACTGAAAAAACAGAATCGAGAGCGTGTTGAATTTTTTATCACAGCGTCTATCTTGTAAAGCGAGTGTTATAGGGATGTCTTGCCTCTTTACATAACGAATCGTACGCGAGGGAGATTGCTCCTACTAAATTCAGAGGCGTTTAACTTGTTCAGTTCAGACTTCGTAAATCTTTATTTGCATGCTGAGACAATAACAATCCAGGCCCTTGTGACTGATTTAAGAGCTTCAATACGTCTGATGTATAACACACTCACTTAGTTGATCGCTACTGAATTGTAAGTGTTTGTGCCCAATTTATTTGCTAATAAAATTGTATCGTTTTTAAATTTGAGCGAAGAATTGTATATAAGATACAGCCAGGTCTATTAGACGTTATATTACTACCTAGTCTTTATAACATTATACCTTTAGGAAAAACGCACAACGATTTCCTAACGATAATATATTTCCTTAAAAGCCACAACAAAAGTAATACTAAAAGTATGAAGGCAACTTTATTGTCATTTCCACTGTCGAAAATGTCATGTCATAATTCACAGGCAGCCTAAATAGTTTGGGCCGTATCAATAAATAAGGGTTACGGGGCTAACGAGTAATAAATTGCCGAAGTTACAGTGATTACATCAAAATGTATAGCTAAAAGAATTTCTAGAAAAGTTCAACTTTATGTTATTAGTTTCGTATTTTTTGTCAATAAATATAATACATAAATTAACATTAGTACCAACTACCGACAAATCAATACAAATAAATAAAATTGAAGTGTTTGTTTATAATTTCAAATGAACAGCTTATTACTAAATGCATAAGGAAGTATTTAATGGAATAATAATAATAATAAATTTATTTATATAAAACAAAATTTTAAAAATTATTTGGAGCGCCCTGATCTCTGAGCTAGGTTCAATGACCTGTGTTACAGAGATCAGTGTCCTCTTTGTATATACGATACTTACAAAAACCATTTAATCATTTAATGAGTACTTACTATCTAATTTTAAATAATAGTAGTTTTTTTTATAGATGGATGGATAGAAAATTAAAAAAAAACCATTTTAAAATTTTCGTCTATCTGGCTATCTGTTTTGGCTTATCTTTGTTACGACTCAACCGTATTTGTCGCGACTTCACTAGCAGATAACTGATGTAACTTAAACTACTCTTAAAAAAAAATTAGATAGTAAGTACTCATTAAATGACTCGTCAATACATCGTCAGTATGAAATTATGCTGGATTAAATTTTAGTCACTTATTTTATAATCTGTTTATAAATGATTTGTAATTTTTAAGTAACTGCATGTTTAAATGGTGACGATAATTCTGAAATCTATGTTTGGTTTGTGTATAATAACAACGACATAATTTATCAAAAAGAAAATATTGGAAATATTTTGGTAAATTTCATTACATAAAGACTATTTATCTGGTTTGAATTTAACATCATATTAGTAGGTATTATTATTAAAATACAGTTAACTTTTATAAATTTACAAGAAATTTAGGAAGTTGAACTTGTAACGAACAGCTCCCGTTGACCCAGCTAAGTGCCCCTATAAGTTTTAAAATCAATTTCGAAGATAGTTCTTCATAATAAGGAAATTCTCCTATCTTGTCTCGTAAAACATAACAAGTTAAGGTTAAAAATAGTAACAATAGAAACCTATTTCTATATCAAACTAAAGTAGTAAGTAGAAATTATAAGGACGAGTTTGTTCTAAAGTAAATCAAAGTCAACTGTTTCATTACAATTAAAGTAAATATTTTTTTTAAGATTATAACCTTTTCTTTAGTAAAGGAGAGTTTCACCAGGTCCTGATAAAGTTTCAAATAATTATCTGCAATTTAATAGAAACAATTTACAGATATAAGTTCCTGGTAAGTATGTGTATATAATAATAATGCCTTATTTATTTCTTAGTACAATTTACATAATTAAATGTTTAATAAATTTGGAGAAAATAAAATAAATTTAAATTTGAATTTACAATATTAAAAAAAACAATACGTATTAAAATTAATAAGTAAAAAAAAATATTATTACATGTAAAATACAAGTTACTGTTTTATTATTAGACTAAAGGTCTCCTCCATTTTCGTTCATATATCTCTATTCATTGCTACCTCCATCCAGCATTTACTTCTACTAACTTTCCGCCGCTTCCAGTACTTTTAGAGATACTTTTAGAGGTACTTTTAGAGAAAGGAGAAATAGCAGTAAGTGTATATATTGTATATCTTATATATATCCCTCGGTTCAAGACTTATAAAATAGAAATCTGTAATTATTTGGTATTCAAGATGACTTTAGTCTATAAGACTTTACTTTATTAGCAAGCGGCGAAACTGGCACTTATTGTTTTGCGTCTAATTAGAACCAAAACAAATTTTACAATTATTTTACAAACAGCTAAAATCTTTTTTGTAAAATAAAGCACTTTTATCTGGAATTATTAGTTCGAGCAGTGTATAACAACCGTCCGAATCAACTTGGAATAAAAAAAGGAAACGCGAGGATCCGATGCGGTCGGCGAAATCGGGGTTAACTGGGAGAGTTTGTTTACATGTTTGGTTGATTTTTAAATTTTAGAATTGCAGACCACTGCATCGGGATTTTTTAATCACCAATGTTGGTTTTACAATTCATTAACCGGAATATCCTGTAGATATATGTTTACATATCCGATCTTCTGACATTTATTGCGTTTTTAGATGAAATATTATTTTATTTTAAATCGTAACCACAATTGGTAATACAGTATTCACATAATAATGATGATAATTTAATTTTCTTTCAAAAGGGTTTCTCATTAACAAAATTAACTTACTTCATTTATATCGAATTTATTGAAAGTATTAATTATATTTTATATTACTGGCTGCGCTCCACGGTATTACCTTTGTTCTTGTTACTTTTAATTCGGATTTTGTTCACTATTATATGTTTTAATTTAGTTTTTGGGTAAGTAAATTGTTTTTTCCAAAATAAAAGTAGTCTACGTTAGGAACTCCGTATAGCATCAGCTAACTACCAATAAAAATTCCATCAAAATCGGAACAGAAGTTACAGAGATGAGCCGGCACAAACAGACGGAGAGATAGACTAAAAATTGTAAAAAAATGATGTATGGTACCTACCATATATATATATCCATATGCACTTATTGAAAGGCTGTTTGAAAGTGAAACTTAATTTTTTTTTTAATTGTATAGATTGGCGAATTTATGTAAGTAGTTATATTATATATCGATATTATCATATCGCATTTTGCAAAACCTCCTTTTGCAAGGAAGTATCTGTTCTACTAAAGAGTATAGTAGTACACAATGAATATTGTTGAAAGTGAAACAATAAAAGCCAGTCTGGAAACCATCTAATATTAAAATCTAATGTAGTATTGCGCAGATTAGCGCACTGTGGTTTTAGTCGGTTCGATTTCACCGAACCGCCCCTTAGCAAGCCCCAATGGAGTGACGGCTCGACAATTTTCCACAATAAAACAACATTTGATCAAAAGGACATGCTACTCAATGGTGTTTCATCGGGTCAATGACGGTAATAAACTTGCGTACTTTACCAATACAGTTTTCTATTAACATAGTAGATCCAAGAATGGGCAATCGCAAGCTAGGATGTTGAATTAAAATTCCACTGCATAACCAGAAAATGTTACCAGAACAAGAAAGAAAAGGCACGTGAAATAACAAAGTTCAACATTCTGAGAGCAGCCGGTACCAGGGTGAAATGTGGTGGGGTGCGCGTACGAATATCAAGTAGCGTACGGCATTACACGGCCAGCAAAGACTGTCGAGCGGCGCACGTGTAATGGCGGCCGTAACGTCACGTCCGGATACGGCACAACGCGGTCTGAGCATGTACCATGGTCATGAATCGCATTACCTACTTACGACACGCAAACCCACACATTGCCCCCCAAAAATTACTAAGTTGCCCAGCTGTGGTTATAGTGTCTTTTAAGTGTATGTTTCTTTGCATATGTGCCTGTGCGTGTATGCTTTTCAATTACAAATATGAGAAACATTTTGCTAATATCTGACGTTTAATTTTCTATCGCTAACAAAATACAGGTGCAGAAATGTAAAGAATTACATGATAGCTACTTGTAAAAATTTAATTTAATCAAAAAAGACACAAATATCAAGTTTAATTATGACATACTACAAGTTACAAGTGTGTTGTATGACACTTGAATTTTAGTTATTTCAGTTTAAGCTCAGCTTACGAAACAACCCAAACGTTAGTAAGTACGGGTGCCACCAAACTTCATAAATATTTCTTTATAAGAACACTTTATACTCGTATATGTGGGAAATACTAGGAGCAAATAACTTTTAAATTAGATAAGTTTCTTCCCTTGTAAAAGCGCCTGAGTTTGATCGATATTTAGAAAACATACCGCGCTACCAGTAAGCTCAATCTTTCCATGATATCTGACAAACTTTTCTTAAACCATTATCTAATTTATATGAACCCAAACTTATTTTTGTTCAAACTTCGTTATTTTACATAAAAACAATGGAATTCGGTTACACGTACAACTTTTATTTTTAGAAATAGGGTCATAAATGTCGCATTTAATTTCAGAGTTAATCGTTTCAGACAGTATCAAGTATCACATCATATCCGACGATAATAGTTGAAGGATTTAAAAATAAAACCAACCAAGTGCGAGTCGGACTCGTGCACCGAAGGTTCCATACAAACCCGTATTTTCGCATTTTTTCCTTTATCTGTGCTACAAGACATTGCTTCGCGCCAAATTTCAAGATTCTGAGTTCACGGGTACCCTGTAGGGTTTGATTCCCTTGCGAGTATCGAAAATTTGCAGCATAAACGCGTTTGCGTTGACTTAGAAGTTTATTTTTTTCGCAACTCCAAAGGATAGTAGACTTGAGTATTTGATATGAATTTCGGCTTGATACCTCCACGTGTTCCTGAAAAAAAGAGTCTTGACAGATAGACGGACAACAAAGTGAACCTATAAGGGTTCCGATTTTTCCTTTTGAGTTACGGAACCCTAAAAAATCAGCCGTTTCAGATAACCAGATAGACGTGTAAGTGATTCTATAAGAAATTATTACAGAGTCTATATCTTTATTGAAACATACGCTACTCTATAAAACCCGATCAGCCACATGTATTTGCCAAAAGAGCTGTATCGCTATATCCTCCTATACATATCTATATCTATACCAGGATCTCACAACCTCATAAAACACATGACGGTATAAACATATACCAACCCACATCGATGTGTCTACTACACATCGATGTGGGTTGGATGATGTGGTTAAGTGATTACTTATACAACTGCAACATCCATATCATGGGAGAAATATTAATTTAAAGAATTCCATCTATTTATGTTCTGCAGCTAATTGCATTTTGAGCAGAAAAGAATAAATACGCGACCAATTGGTGAATCCTCGAATAACAAGTTTACTATTTCGGTTTGTTACACCGGCCGCACACGCTTCAATAATTTATTGACTCAGGCTGAGCTAGGAAAAATAAAAGTAGTTTGCCTCGTTTAGTTTTAAAATAAGTATTTAAAACTGTTGGCCGTAGAAATGAAACTGTTTATTTGTGGTGATTCACTAAATGCTTCTTATCGTTGTGAAAACAATTGCTTTATGTATTCAAATGCAAAATAAAACACTTTGGTTTGGAAATTTTAACTTTTTTTATCGATTAGAGGGCAAACGAGCAGATGTATCGCCGCGAACAACAGAGGCGTCACAAGTGTGTTGCCGGCCTTTGAGGGATGGAGATGGATGGTGGGAGGTGTTGGGGTATTGGCCTTCGGTATCCTCACTAACTCGGTATAACACCGTACAATCGCTGTTTCACACCGGTTTTCTGTGAGACCGTGGTATCACTCCGTTCGAGCTGGTCCATTCGTAACGAAGCCTGGCCCTCCAATGGTTGACACACATTCAAACAAAGATATTGATAAAAAGTAAGAAGGTTTTATCTATGTATATCTATAATTTGTATAATTAGAAAGTAATCAGTCCGTCTGTTACGCTACACTTTTACGGCTAAATTGGTGCACCGATTTAAAAAAATGTGATTTAGAGATACTTTTTTTTTTAATCTTTATTAATTTAGAGACTTTTATTACAGAGATACTTTGATTCTTGAGTATCAAAGTATCTCTAAAGATAACCGTGTATATCGGTTATCTTTACCGCGATAACCGATATACACGTGGGCGGAGCTGAAGGTGTTATTCATCATCATCATCATCATCATCATCATCATCATCATCATCATCATCATCATCAGCCTGTCGCAGTCCACTGTTGGACATAGGCCTCTCCAATTGCACGCCACTTGGTTCGATCCTCGGCTGCTGGTATTGATATAAATTTAAAACATTTTATAAGGAAACTTTAACTAAAGAGGTAATGGCTATCGTAACCGCGACAATACGATCCGTGATCACATAGAATGGTCACTGATATGCCTTTTTACATGCGTTTTTATAGCTTCGCCTGTATGTTTGTATGTATGATTGTTCTTAACCGACTCCTTTTGACTTCATTTTGAGCCACTTCAAACGGTAAGATTTCATTTAAAATTAGAAGATTTATCGAGGTCCGACGACAATATGATAATTAAAAAAGAAAAAGAAAAGTTCCAAATAAACAAGAAAACACGCTTTTATAATTACTAAACCAAACAAAATACATTAAAATTATTTCTTTTATTTATCATTCTATCCTAATATTATATACTCCATATATAATTATTAAAAAAATACTTTATAACAAAATACTTTAGATGGGTTTATTAAAAAAAAAACATGTTTTTGCTAAGTTTTTAAGCTCCACATAAAGTTTTCCACGGCAGTAAAAAAAGTGGACCCAACTCGCTGTTGTCCATTTGAATGTTTTCTTAGTACATCCAAAACCAAAACAAACACAACTTTTAGTATAGTGTGTTTATTATAATTATATGATATTGAATTCACTGGGACCTTAAAATCCTAAAACGACACCATCTTAAACAATCCAACGGATTGTTTAAGATGGTGTCGTTTTAGTTGGTCAAATTGAAATCCGGAAGAATCTGGATAAATCTATGAAAGATATTTCGTAGGTAGATATCAGAAGTTACTACAGTGAATCCTATTTCTTGCAGATTCGTCCCAAATCTCTCTTTACAAGAAATACATCTTGAAAGTTTTAATACGAGACAAGACTGGCTTTGGAAGGGAAATTCAAAGAGAAAAGTGCGATCTTTCATTATATTCATTGACTTATCATAGGTAGGAACGGAGCATTTGAAATAAAGTAGTAGATAGAGAGATGAAGAGTTAGTAGAGAAATATTTAAAAGTCCTTTGTGCCCTCTTACTACGCCATTGACTAGCAAAAAAAATATATAGCACGGTTAACGAAAACTAAACGATATTTTCCTTTTCGCTAAATGATAATAAATAAATTGATTAAAAAGCGTTATTCAAACGTTCTGTTTTTCATTAGAATCGATTTACAATACTCAGTACGTAAACAAATGACATGATAAATATAACGTGTTCAATTTAAACTTCTGCGTTTCGGGCTTCGGTCCGATATCGATTCAAATTGATAACCCATTATAGACCTTCATCAATGACAACACGGTTGTATTTTCAATGAAAACGTAGTTCGGTTCGCAATACAACGAGCTCTTGCTAATTCCAATTCGCATGTGGCGATGACTGCAACTTTTATTTTTTGATACTTTCCTACTGGCAAAGTAGAACTAAGAACGCATAGAACTGGTACTGGTACTTAAGTTATGTAAACCTAGTTAAATGAAAAACATTGTTTCTTTAGGATATCACATCAACAGCTTTTAATGATAGTCCACAACTGAATATGCGTCACTGCTTAGAAAGTATTGTTAACTGTTTCTCTGTTGACTATCTACAAACTGCCAAAGTTAGTGAACCAGCGTAAAAACCGTACAATCTTTAATATTGTCAACAGTTTCAAGAGTATACTGCTGGAAATAGGTCTCTCTACAGAAAGAAGTCTTAAGCCTACTATACCACGCTGGTCAGACCGTTTGGTATAGGGTTTTATTCAAGTTTCCAAAAACCAAATCAAGAAGTAATCTTGATTTGGTTTTTGGTATCCAATTACAAGATAAATTCACAACTTTTACGTTTTTCTCCCCTGAAGAACCTTCAGCCTTTATTAATTAGTCTAGCGGTTCTCGAATTTTGCGCTTAGCAACACTTTTATTTACATAGATATACCTGAAGCTAAAACACTTAACCGCTCACCGTTAAAAAAAGAAAGGTATAACCATACACCAGAAAAGTCGCGTTCACTTATAGATCCAAACGAATCTCAAATACAAATACTCATTCAGAAATCACGAATGATGTGATGAATTACTACAATCGTACCTTGTGTTTGCCCCCAGCCACTGGAAACCAAGAGGTATTCTAAGAAAGAAATCCATCTACAATTCATATACAGCGTGCGCGCTTCGTAAATCGGAACGTGACGCTGGGTTTTATAAATCAATGGATTCATAAGTAAAACTCTGAAAGGCAGTCTAAGTAATTTATTCAGTTTCATAGCCATACAGGCCTGGAATATTTAAGAACTTCATGAAAAAGTTCTCGTCATAAGCACAAACGATAATTATCAAACTCTATAGGAATGTTCGCATCTAAAAAGTTGATGTGTTTGCGCGGTCGGTGGTAGTCACGAGCTGTGCGCAATCGGCCCTCCCTAATTACCGCCAGTAAAAACTAATTGCGAACGACTGAGTGCCGCCACAGCACTCTCCTACAGCCTGTATAACGTATTCACGAAAATATTGTGATTAATACACAGTTAACAACGGCTCCTGAAATTAGCCGTATTATATATCACGGTATTTAATTGCTTAGTGGCTGGATCAGTTCAATTGTATGTGGCAACTCAGATCAGATCATCTGAAACATTTTAAAAATTTTTATTCTTAGTTTTGTCTGTATAATTATTATTTGTAAATAATAATACACTAATATTAAGAAGTTATTTTCAAAATTTGCCACGTGTTTCATGGATGGAATCTTTTATGCCCAACTGAGGCGAAGTCAAAAGGAATTGTAATAGTTATGACAGTCTATTTAGTATCTAGTTGCGCCTCAACTACCGAACCGAGTTAAAAGACTGAGGTGACAATTGATTTGAAATAATGGCCCGGGCTTTATTAAGCTATATAATAATAATTTAATTAAAATATTTTACGTAGTCAAGTTAAACTTGCTAGACTTTTACTTGTTTTTTTTTTATAATTTGAGTTTGAATTCCGAACTCTGGGTGATGTCTGTTTAATCAGTTTTAAATAAGTAGTAATTTGCAAAATTTGCCATGTGTTCTCATGTTACTATTTATTTTGCAATGTCTTTTAACATTCATAACGAAAATGTTTAAAAATGATTTTAAACGTTTAAATATATGTATAATTACAAAGTTCATTAATACCAATTTAATATCACATACACTTATGCTGCTTAAGAGTACCAACATTATACAAAGTACAAAGTTCTAGCTAAATAGTTTCTATGCCTGAATTTGAAACTAACAACAATATTCTGACTAAATATCTACCAAGTATACATTTCATATTCGTTCAAAAAGTATTTGTGTAATTTAAATCTTACAAATATAATGAATGCTTTGAAAGAACATCAAAGAACTTCAGTACATAAAATTAAAGCTTCCTAAATCAATTTTTACAACTGTTATTAATATAATATGAACTACTTGAACTACTAAACTTTATCGAAACTGAATATTAAATGAATGATCATTTGCGATGCAACGGATGTTACGCAATACCAATGCCGAATCGTTTAATCGTATAAGATAAACGATAATCAAAAAAGGTTTAATGAAAAATCTGCTTCTTTCGATCTTTTATCAGTAAAAGATTAGAAAGGATTTGGGGAACAAAAGAAATATTATTTGTAAACACTGACTATCCATTAAGACGAGGCGATACATATAGAAGGAGTAATCTGTTGTAGAATGTTGTTGTATCTTTACCAGATTAATATATTGGTTGTAAACGTTATAGTGATTTTTCTGTGACAGTTTTCTGGAGTGATGCCGTCTTCGGACGTTTTTAATAAATACTAGTGGTCGCCCAATTCTTCCCTTTTTATTTCTCTGCACTCCTCTTCTATATAAAACGTGGGTTCGATTCCCACCCCTGACAAGCTTTTGTGTGATGGGCAGGATCATTAATTCTGCGTCTGAGAGTAATTTGCTTATAATATGTATGTGTTTGAAAATGTGTTTGTCAGTTGTCTGGTTTCCTTGTTGCAGGCTCTGCCTGCTTGGGATCGAAAGACTGTGAATTCCTAAAGAAATCTTAAAATATTATTAATTACCATGTTTTAACACCAATATTGTAATGGCTCGCTACACGTGTTGGGTAACTGTAAGTGTAGTGAGCAGTTGATACAAATAAATAAATAAATAAACTTTAACTGTGACAAAATTCACACTCCTTCGTTCCAATATTTTTTGGAAAAATCGCTACAAATTTTTGCTCCACATATGATATAGATTTATATTAAATACAAATGCTATCTAACCTTTATGTAGGGGCGTAGCTCTCACGATGGCGGGGAGAATAAATTAAATTTTTGCCTTAATTAAAAAAAAAACAAGAATTTCATATAACAACGAATATGCATAACAATCTGCGTAAAGTTTACCTTCAGTTTATGTACCTGATCTTCCTTTTTAAATTATCTCGAAAAATATCTCAAACTCTTTACATAATATATTATTAGTTTACATGCGTTGTAATCAAAGAAATAGTAATACACTTTAAAATTTAGCTAGGGTCGCCCAGTGGTCGGAACTCGCCTATAATTCATTTAATTTTTATTTTAATCCGCCATATGATATTAAAAATGGTTAAAATTTATATGAAGCTGGAGTGCAGACAGGTAAAAGAAATGAATTTTTTTAATCGACCTCTGAGCGTTCACATTTAATAATAACGTGTAATTAGACAACGTTACTCAACGGGGATATGGCTCAGTGGTAGAGCATTCCACTGCAGATCGAGAGGTCCCCGGTTCAAACTCGGGTGTCCCTTAGTAGAGTTTGCATATTGTTCCTAAAAAAGAGATGCAATGTTTTTGCTTCACGTAATTAAATATTGCATAAATAAGTTTATTTCCATTCTCATGTTTCCACGTTTCATTAAACATAGCTTGTAATATGTCGTATTATGGCGATACAAATTTGACACCCAATGTTGTGTTAATTTAATTTAGGATGGGTAATCCAGCGGACAGAATAATAGGTGCCGCTGTATTTATAATTAAAAACAGGTGGCCCGCCTTTAATGTACTGCGAACGAGTGAAATGTTACAATTTCGCTCTACACGAATCACTTTTATCATTTTATTGTCTTTCTTTATTTACAGTTTATACATCTCTTTCTGGTATTAGATTTGTTCTACAATTCGACAAAGTAAATTAAGATAGAAAGATGAGAAATATTACTAATTTCTATTAAAAAGTATCTATGTACTATAGTGAGTTTATTATTGGAAAAAATACTAAAAGATGAAAAAAACTACTGTTTGAAAATATATCCAATTATTCTTACATATATCACTACCACTGCTGGACATGGGTCTATCCAATTGCACACTACTTAGAGCTGTCCTTGTCGCTCTCACAATTAAGAGAAACCTAACAACACCTCAACGTCACAATCCATCAAGTCGTTTAGTACACAAAGCGTACCAAAATAATAAACATACAACATAATACGCAAAACATAACCCTTCTTCTGACGTAATCGGTTAAAAATTTATTATATAGAACTTGTGGCAAACACTCATATTGCAAGTGTCGTCGATTTCGTAACTTACTTATTATATCATTTTCACTTCACATCAAGCTTACTATAATATATAATAAGAATAATTGAAAAATTACTGGAAAAATTTTCGTGGCTTTTATACAGATAAAATATGTATTCAGGGGAGACAGAGCACAAATAACTTCAACGCGAAACTAGTGACAGTAATAGAATAAACTTTAGTGACATTTACGCTAAGCTGTTGTTGACAGGGACTTCTTTAAAAATATTTTTATATTGCCATAAACTTATCTGAATAGTTAACAGTCTGGTTATATTGTTCAAATATTAGATATTCGCTATTCAATATTCAAAAAGCCCTTTTGAACACCGAATAGCGTCTAGAACAACGTATAACAAATAATATTCCTTATTGTTTATCCCATAAATGGTATAATGTTTAAAGTGAATCCGTTGTTTTCACAACAATATACTTACAATAACTTCCTTACACATATACATATAATATAATGGTAAAAATATATTATATTGTGGAATTAAACAAAAGTTGTGAGCATCATATACAGCAATTTAACCAACTATTATAAAAGCATATTAAGTGCATAATACACAAACCATGTCCTTTATTTGTGCACACAATGTCATAACAAGATTTGGTTATTATTTGGTTAAAAGCGAATTCCACCTGATAAACAATATTGTGCATGAAATTAAGGAGGTCTATAAATAAAGGTTATAATGTTCGAGTCTTCGGCGCCGTCGAAACCCCTAAGTCAAATCTTATGACACTCTTGGGAGAGTGAACATAATGGGGACGCCATTATATCTCTAATTAATCGTTGTTTTGGTCTTATCCAGAATAAAAGGTTTAATAGTACCCCTCGCATTATTTTACATCACAAAGTTCTATGTTTGGCATTATAACGAAAAATGAGGTTGGGACAAAATATATCTCATATCACGAGGACCCGTAAAATGAAATGGTCGGATTTTTATAACATATTGTGTGGACATAAATCCCGACACCTGCTTATGACCTACTGCGGATGGTCCACGATTTACAATATTCCTGGAAATTAAATTACCGCAGTGTCTCTGATGACAAGTTATGTATGTCTTGATCATAAAACATTTCAAAGCAATATTATATTATAGCTTTGTCCGCGGCTACGCCTGAGTGTGTGTCGGTTATCGCTGTAAAGAGTAGCCTATGTCCTACCTCATAAATCAAAGTATCTTCATGCCAGATTTCATTAAAATCGAGGCAGCGGTTTAGTCCTAAAAGCACAATAGACAGACAGAGTTACTTTCAAATGTATAATTTTAGTATGGAGGTTTTACTTAATCACAACGCAGGGCAGGCGGGTTGGTAATCAGGGATAGAACCAAGTGGCGCGCAATTGAAGAGGCCTATGTCCAGCAGTGGATTGCTGTGGTGATAATGATAATGGAGTAGGATGTTTGCATACACTAGGTTTCGATGTGTCATATTGGCCAGACTGACCATTTTTGAAGTGTGTTTTTTATCGTATCAAATTTGGAACGTAATCGGTGAAGAACTTTTTGAGATTTGAAATATTATCATCAATGCAAATAAACACCAAAGTTTGCGACTATGTTCTATTGACGAATACACATAAATAAATTCAACTTACATCACGTGAAATTTCGCAACTGAACCTGTTCAAAAACAGAAAAATTGTTCCGGAAAATACTTTTGAGTAAATAATATTGCTATAATTCAGACCTGCCATGATGTACATTTCAATGACATTAGTTTTATTAGCTTATTAAAATTAAATTGACGAGGCGAAGAACCCTTTCAGGCATTTATTATTGTGGGTGGAGAAGAGAGGTTGATCTACCTAAATAATATTTATAAAGGGCGTAAAGATCAACATTACACAGACATTAACATAGATTCAGTATACTTATAACACGCACACATTTGTAGAGGTACGAAGTATTCGCTATCCAAAAGCTTTTCTAAGTTTTAGGAATTATAATAATCATAATAAAGTTTTATTTCTCTTCACAAAAAATGGTTCTTACAATAATAGACGGACAGACATATAATTAACACAAGACCTCTATAACTACATATTATAAACTTTTCTATTCCTTTTATGCAAATAATAAATATAGTTTTAAAGAAAAATTAAGAGCATGCGTACAGATGTCGATTGTGAAGAAAGAAACATACAGTAAAGTTAATAATAAAATCAAAATCGCATTAAAATTTCATACAAAATGAAATAACTATGTTGATTAAAACATCATAGCCACGCTTTTCAATGCGATTTTAATTCCAACATATTAAAAAAACGTTATATTTATTTTCCTTATTAAGAATTTCTTTTCTTTACTTATGACTTTACTTGCAGTCTTGTTATAACCAAAAGCCAACCTTATATTAAATAATAAAACATTTTCGTAAAGACTACAATGTATCGTGCTTTCGTTGTATAAAATTTATAACCTTCAAAGCCTACCAAGGCCTAAACATTTATATATCCTAGCAACGGTGAACCGTACTACTATTTATCTGATCGTAAAAGCAACTTTACTCAATAACCACGAGCATAGCGTGACAGTATAGTCTCGTGAACTCACATCAAAGTTACCTATTTCAAAATTCTGCGAATATCATTAGTAGTTCAGGTCAGACCAGATTTATTTATTTATTAATCTTAGGGAAACTTATAGCAATACGCTTAACATAGGTTATAAAAATAGCAACAAAACGCCATTAACAAGTCTCTACAGATAGAAACTAAATATTTAGAAAATAAAACCCTTTAACAAAAATGAGAAAAAAAAATATTTAAGAATAAATGAAATTGAGTCCGTTTTTTATTTTTTTCTCATTATGTGTCCAATCCAATTAGACTCATGAACAGTAAATATAGTCTTAATCGTAGTGGCTCTAACAGCTATTAAAAAAATATATATTAAAAGTCACATCGTTCGTTTACAATAAAAGATGAATTTTGTGTGCATCGCTTTGGGTTAGATAATTACAATATACAAGTCATTTTTAGAAAGTAGTACCATCAGTTGAGTAATAGAGAACTAAGGTTCTATTTGCTTAAGCAATTCTCTTCGAAAAGATAATTATCTTATAGTTAAAACTAATTTCTCCTGCATAGTAGTAGTGTCTATGAAACCGTTTCATTTACGATGGCAGACATCGTGATGTCTTGAAATGTGACAAGATGATCTTTGTGACATCGTTCAAATCTTCAAGACGGGAGATCGTTTTTTGTTTTTGCGAAAGACGGTCCCCATTTCATGTCATCCACATTTTTTCATATTTTTTATCATTAATTCTTTCACGACGAAGACTTGAAGACTCGAAGACTTAGAATTGAAGACTTTTAATACTTGACATTGGCAGAAATAGCTGAACCGGCTGGTTGCCATATCATCAATAGAAGAAGAAATCTTCAAGACGATTTTGCGTATGACAATTGCGTATTCTGAAACTATTATAACCAATAGATTTTCTCTCACATGAGTATTGTTCCCATTTTTTATCCGAAGCTGTGCTATATGTGGACAATAATTTTGTTAACTTTTCTTGAGATTTTTACACTTAAAGATGATAAAAAATGAAGCATGCTTTTTAACTATTTCAAAGAAACAAACTGTACACAATTCGCATACACATAGGTACACTTTGTCTATAAACTACCAAATGCAAACCAAAACCGACCTTTCCAGTAACATATTTTCCCGACAAGAATAAGCGTTGGAGGATTTCAACAAGGATTCTTCCTCGGACGATTGTATATAACATAGAAAAGGAATCGCAAGGAAAATCTTGAAAGGTAAAATTACTATCAACCTGTGGGACCTCGAAGCTTTAAATACAAACGTGAGTCCGTAACCTGAATGACTCAATCTACTTTTGGGACGATTCTAAATTTTGTAAATAAATAGAAAAAGTAATTTAAATGTAACTTTTAGATGTAACTCTGATGGTTTAACGCCGTAGTTCGTCTTAATTACAGACAGATCTGTAGCTCTAGTGGTTAGAGGTCTGACTGCTCAACCGGAAGTCGTGGTTTTGAATCCCACCCAGACAAATAATAATGCAAGGAATGCAATCATTTGTTCTGGGTTTAGATGCAATTTATCTATAATATCAATGGACATAGAAATATGCCCATGGCTCGAGCCCCGCCTAGTTTGGGATCAAACGGCTGCTTGAAAAATATATCAACTTATTTTTAATTATTTAAGTACGATTGGGATTACTGAGTTCAGTGATTTGAAAAATACAAAACAGATTATAATAATTATATTTCAATAATCTATAATCGCCATTTCTCTAAAAGTTTAGCTTATGAGAGGAAAATGCCTCCACTCATTTAAATCACCAGAATAACCGTCACAGATAACCCACAGAACCGTACTTCAAATAAAGTATCAAATTGTCTATCAAGTTAATTACTTACACTCATCAACTAAAAGTGATTTAGAGTTCTAAACAAAGTTCTTTAGGGCAACATCGAAAGTAGGCGCAGGTGTGAAACTTGTACTCAATCAAACATCAATCTAACGTTACGAACACGTCCATCCTCGTTACAGCCGGAAAAGTTTTTAATTAGACACTGTTTACTCACTAACTATATCCTGGACTTCCAAATGTACTCAGCTAATTGGTGTAATTCGAAAAAGGAATCAAGACTTTCGCAGATGAGGCGAAGTGCTTAAGTAAGATTGTTTTTACCAACATTGAGTACGACCCATGTATATATTATATAAACCTATACTTATATAATCTTCGTAGAGATTCCGAGTTTATTGATACATTTATTCTGTACAACTATTAAAATTATCAATTCACTACTACATTGTGAAGGAAATAAAAAGTACCACGTTTTAACATTTTGTTAAACTAATCTAAATAATCTTACATGAATGCTGTAGGGTAAGATTAACTGCAACGGAAACATCGGGGTTTCACACAGGAGGGGATCATCTAGAAACCGCAGGTAGCCCGAGGTTCGTTGGGGTTCCAGGGTTTGCCTAGAGTGTATCTGGTTCGCCGGCTCCTAGTAACCGCGATATCGTGCTATTATAGTCGGTTCGAGTCCGACATCCACCAGGAGGTGGTATCCGAGAGGATTTTCGCACGGAAAAAAGGGGGTAAGATTTACAACAAATTCAATACTTCTATTTACAGATGTGTATTATCAACTAACTTTCCGTAGCTTAAGTACGTTTTCGATTACATAAAAACTTTATTTTTAGAACTTATTTTCACTACAAGAACAAATTTGGTACTCGAATACACATACTGCGATTATATTACTGATACAAGTTCTTATTTATTAAGTTACCATACCGTGTTATTTACTAAAGTTATTATAGTATTTTTTTTCTTATTAGAACAGCTAACCCATTGGCTAAACGTTGTATGAGAGAACTAAATATCATTCGAACCATTTGTTGTACTTTGCCGTAGAGAAAAAAAGCTTACGTCGTAAATTAAAAGGCTAATTAAGCCAGCTGGTTATGACATATTCATTTGTGTTAGCATTGCCACAGGTCTCAGGCAATCTAGCCTGTGCGCAATCTTGTTTTTATTCCCTAGTGCAAAAACGGCGCCATAACCCTGAGTTTTACTCCTTGTTTTTTCCAGTTTACCTGCAGTTATTTGTAGCTACAATTAGTAAAAAAAAATTGGCCAAATTATTAAGTTCAAAGATTATTTTTTTAACTTGAAATATTAATATTATAAAATTTATAAATAAATATTTCGGACATTTCACACATAACGAATCTAACTTTTGACGAAGCACAGCTTGTATTAGGTTCTTACATATGAAATTGGCATACGCTACCAATGCGCCACTGAGGCAATCAGCAATGTAATAACACATCTATGGTAGGACTAGTTTACTTACAAGTATCATAAACCACCACTAAACTGTTCAACATGAAGCAATTTCTAATTTAGAGTTCGTATTAATTAGCCCCTGCTTGTGCCCAACCGACATTTTTTGCAAAGCACAGAGAACAGTTATTTATTAACTCTGTCCCTCAACATTCCTACCCAAATATTGTAACAGCGTGTTTCGTGAATTAGTCGAGTTTATAATAATTTTCTGAATCTCATATTTGTGACGAACGGTTTTCGTGGACTGCTAAATAATGCTCAAACATTTTATTTGATGTGAAAATTTTAGTTGAACTTTAGTTCGTGCCTTGAGTCATGAGGTCCGTGTTATTTGTAAAAAGGAATTTTACATACCTAACCCAAAACACTTAAACCTATTAGTATTTTTGCACTATACTAAACCATTCTCTGAGTTAAGAGGAGGCAAATAATGCTTAGGCTATTAAATTTTCAACAGTGTAAACAGTTTTCCGACAGCAATCAAAGTCTTAATGTATCTTAACCTCCATATTATGAAGACACTGACAGTCTTAATAAAATTTAAGTTTCTCTATAAAAGAATAGCTGTGCCTTGTAGGTCTGATATTATTATTACTATAATTTAGATTTTTCATTTATCTCCCTTTTAGAGGGGTAATATACGTGGGATGCGGGTCTAAACCAAGCATGTTACGTTAAATTGAGTAAGTGGATGATATAGATATTAGAAATTTACGGGTATTGCGGCAGGTATTGAGTAAGGTGGCTTTTTGAAGTAAATAAATAGAGTGTGAAGGCATGTGAAGTAATTCAAGATTTTGAGTGAGACTTTTAGGTACTATGCCTGTTGATAATAGAACTATTGGAACTATGTGTATTGTGTTAACTTTCCGTTGGGTTTTGAGTTCTACATATAGCCAGGTTTTGGTACCATATACCATATATATATATATACATATATAGTGGTAGTGGACTCAATTAATGATACGTACACTCGGGATTTGATTCCGCAAACAATTTCAAATACTTAGAAAAGTCTAACGTGTTAGTAATTTTCATTTTGTTTATTTATTTTCTTCTCATTACTTTTTGCTAATTTTTCTGTTTGTTTATTCAAAGGGCTTAATTAAATTTGTTATTCAATTACTTTAAGAATGGGAATCTTAATAAAATAATAACAATTAACAAAACAGTATTACAGCTCAATTGAAATATTAATTCAATTTTAATATTAATCCTGCATTATTGTTTCCCCAAAGTGTAATTATTGAGATAGGTGATTGTTTCCCATTATTTTATAATACTTATATTGACAAAGCAATCCGTGTAAGTGTAAGTGGTAAGAAATTTTACGAAATGAGAGAAATTAATTTAAATTTGCAAATATTCTTTCTTTTGCGACACAAGTCATCGAAATCAATGCCATCTTTATGAATTGTATACGTCCCTTTCACTATAATCTTGGGTCCCTTAAAGGGCTCGTGAAAAAATATCTCAGTAGGCCGCAATGGGTCACTACACTGCATTGTCGCAATGAGGACGGTGGCTATCATTCTTGTATTCTACTCAATTTTTCCATTAGCTGAGTAGCATCACTTTGGCAAACACTATATTTATTAAAAAATACATTGGACGAATGCATGTTACTACCATAACCACATTTAACTGAAATACGTTCATCTAGAAAACTATCTGTCAAATGCCAGTTGAAATGACATTTTACCGAAATTATTGAGCAGCATACCTATTTTATGTAGACATAAAAAATGCTCTAGCAGCACACGTGATGAGTATATATAACACAGAGCGTCGACTCAGTTGCTGAATTTAATACAGCAAATATTGCCTGAACGTGACTCGTACAATGCTCGCCGACATTTCCGACCGTATCGCATTCAACTCCATATATATTTTTCTTGTATTCTGTTTTATCAACATGACCTCAACTTGTGCCCTTAAATGACACCGACTTTCATATACCAGTTTCTTAATAGTATAAAAGCGTAACTCGTGTCGTGTATATTTTTTTTTATATATTTTATTTTACTACATTCCGTACCGATCGGTTTATTCATGAATCCGGTGACCGATGCGGGGCTGTTTTACGATCGTCGATTTGCAAGTGTCTGGTTCGATTCCCGATGCAAATTCTTTCGTTTTACTGCCACACAATAAAACCACTCGCTTTCATAATATATTTTCCTATAACCTAGCCGCTTTTTCCGAGATATTTATATTGGTTTTGCAATTGTTATCAGATGACACGCTGCCAACAACATCATTTAGCACTCATATTTCTGTTATTTACTGATATGGTTATTGTTATTGCTTTGAAACGTCAGTAATGAAATTATTTGGAACCGTTTTCTATTATATTTTTTAATATTGACTGCCTCTGTGGCGCATTGGTAGCGAATACGACTGCTGCGCTTGAGGTCTCGGGTTATGTATTTACAAAAAAGTACATAAGTAGTTAGCTTAGTTAGGGACTAAATGGCGTTGTGTGTTAAAATGTCTGAACATTTTTATATTTATTTATAATATGAAATGTATTACATACTGTCACAAAATACTTAAAATATATTTAAGAATTCAACTTTTTTTGATATTAGCGATGATTTGGCATTGTACAATAAATAATACAATGTGACTTACGTAATAAATAATGTTATAATGTGTTCGTTTATTAAAAATCGTACGGTTTCATCGTAGTTCGCTTGTCTTGAGAGAATAACACTTTATTGTAGTAATTCCGTGATGTAATGTTTCAACGTTTCAGAATATATTTACACCTGAAAAAATATGATGAGATATTCAAGTCATGACCGCATATGGCGTCACAAGGATAATGCACGCCATGAGAGCGCAATTTAGGTAAACGCAGCGGGCCCGACGTTGGGTGCCATCCGTTCCGCTTGAATTTTAATAAACTAGCAACCTTAGAGAACGAGTTACTTTCATGATAAAATGTTATAAGGCATTTTTGTTCCTTTCTGATGTACCCTGTATTAAAATATACTTAAAAGTTGAAATTGCAAAAATATGTGTAAGTTTTTATACCCGTTTGCTATTTAGCAACAATATATTAATGTAGGTAATTTATTTATTAAACTTTTGATTCGTGAATCAAATAGGCAAGTGTAAAACCTTATAACAGATAAACTCAATAATACAATGCAGAACCTTATATTTTAATATTTAAATAAATTCAAATACAATAAATAAGGAAGTATAATAGCTAACGAACTCTACAAGCACTGAGACGGAAATGACATTTTAGTACCAGAACAAAGAGGTTGCAGACGCAGAGTGCGTGGCTGAAAAGATCTTAAGATTAACAACGCCATATTAGAGGATGCAGACAAGTGCCAAAAAAATCTCACTGTGGGGTGAGTTGACTATCGGAAAGCTTTTAATAGCATGTCTCATGAGTTGTTACTCAGAATACTTGACCTCTACAAATGTCCATCAATTATCAAAACCTTTCTATAGATAGTCATGCCCACTTGGAATGTAAGCACCAATGCCTCTTGGCCTTCATATTACAAGTTTATACTTAGTTTGCAGACCAAGAGACACGTATATGTAATTTTTGCAGTGTCAATAAACATTTTTTGATTTTGATTTTGAATGCGGTGGTAACCTCTGACCCAATATACATCCGCCGAGGAATCTTCCAAGGCGACTCGCTATCTCATGTTTTATTCTGTTTAGGTATCAATCCCATCTCACACATACTTAAAAAATACCGTTTTAAAGGATACCGATTAAAAGACGCTACCACATTAATCCATTTAATATGCACATACCTTACAATTTTTGGCAATAATAGAACCTACTTTAAAGTCTTAATGGATAGCACTGAAATATTCACACGAGACATAGCAATGGAATTACGACTTAACAAATGGTACATTCTACATCTAGCAAGCGGTAGAAGAAATGAAAATTAGGGGGAAGGCCACGTACTATTCAGTGCCGAAGAATTTAGACATTTACAGGTAGAAGAATAATATAAGTATCTGGGTATAAATTTTTAACGTGGCAGAGTTACGCTTAGGTATGAATGGGCCGGCTCGACCGAAGTGATACCACGGCCTCACAGAAAACCAGTGTGTAACAGCGCTTGCGCTGTGTTTCACCGAGTGAGTGAGGTTACCGGAGGCCCATACCCCAATCTAGCTCCTATCCCCCTTCCCAATTCTTCCCCATCCCCCAAAGGCCGGCAACGTACTTGTGACGCTTTTGTTCTTGCAAGTGTCCATCGGTGGCGGTGATCGTTCACCGTCAGGCGATAAGAGTGCTCGTTTGTTCCATATATCAGAAAAAAAACAATAGTAAAAGGAACAACAGGCAGGTAGCTAAAAGTATACTTAAATAAATTAGATACAAACATAAACATATATATACTACAAAAACAAGTAGCAATACATATTCTTAAATTAGAGGGAATCTAAACTGAAGGTTTCAGAGTGGGAATTAGGATGAAAATCCGAGTGAAATCTCGAGCCAGAAAAATCTTAACCATACATAATAAGGAAGTCACATAATATTTAAATAGTAATCACATGCGAAAAACTATTATAGGCAACAATTGGTAGGTATATAGTACACAAATGAAAAGGGCAGACAGAAATAGCATGTATTTTATTCACGAGCCGCCAGCAAAGCTATCAGACATGTCCAAACTTCGCTGAGTGCAGCTTGCTTTATTTCCGTTTGACCCGTCCCGTTCGACGCTATTCCTGAAATACCACAACTCAGACATGTTCATTTCACCGACAAGCCGAATGCAAGTCCTGACAGCGTGAAGCCTTGCCGCTGCAGCGACACGTCTCTGCACTATCAAATTTGAATATTTAATTGAAATTATTTTAGCGCAAGTCTGACTAATTAATAAAGCAAATTGACAGTTCTAGTGTTGCACACACGGCCAGCTAATGGAAATGCTTTATTCCTAGATATTTCAGTTTCGAAATGAATCAATTGAATTTTAAATTCAGTGCATTTGCATATATGCTGGCTACTGGCTACTTTACGTTTTCAGACCGATTTCGTATTCTTTGTTTGGTGTTATTTTGTGCATTTCCGAGGAAGAAATACACGTGATACGGGTGAGTTAGTCTCTATATCGTCGCTTGTCTCAAAATATATTTGGATTACATATTACGATTTCAATAGAATTTCTCTTTGAAGATACACTTCGTTTATTGTTTGTTTTTTTATCCGCAAACATTGTCAAGATGTGGTATATGGTGACCAAAATTCTTAGTCGGATGTGCCACTGGAGACACATAATGCTACTGAGCCAGCTCTAACTTAAACCTAACTTAGATATAGAGCCTCCAGAGGACCGCATTGAAAACCCAAGGTTGGCATTATGTCGAGAAAACAAATTTACAGCAGGAAAAATATATTGAATCAGTATATTATATGGGTATACCATATTCTAGAGTCGTGCAGTTGCTTCTCGTAAATGATCTACATTATTAATAAAATTGATATTTGTTTTAATAATGTTTATATTTTAATTGTCTGCTTAAAAATCTGAGTAACTGAAATGAATTTAAAATTTTGCATGTCAGAACCGACTAACGAATTATGCGATCCTTCTTTGTATCTGTTAACATCTTGTTTAACGTATTTCTGAAAATAAAGTATCAATTAATTTCAATATGAGTCATATTTTTATGTATGACCACATATTTCGCAGAGAAAAAACTTTGTTTTTGTAATTCTTAAATACATTTTAATGTGTTTTAGGTTTGTTCTACAAAGCAAACATAATCTTACACTAGCTTTCAAAGTTTTAGGAAAAAGTTGGAATCCTTCGGAACAGTCCTTTTTCTGACTGAAGAAACTGAACTGAAGAAACTACGTTTATTTCCGTATCTCTTACAATTTGTGTAGGTCGTGTTGTTAATTCATAAGTCGTATTTATGATAATTTTTTTTTGTTAAGATTTAGATAAGATTTGATTCTCGAGTCAGTCAAGGTTAACACTTGCAACTTGGCCTATCGTTGCCGGGAAGACCAAGACCTCTAATTTCTATATTTTAGCCTTCCCAAGACAGGTGCGTTATTATCGGTTGATTATAAGTTACACACCGCTGCAATAATGGCGACGAAATAGAAGAGGATGTTGCGTTAATACCGCATCTAGTATTATGGAGCGATAATAATATTCCTGTGTGGGAGAGCACTTATCATAGCCTGTAAATCCGTGATTACAATTCCAATACATAAAGAGAGGATTTATGTTTATTTTTTCAAAATAAATATACTTGTTGTACAAAAAGTTAGTCTGATTTGTCGTATTGTTGATATTATTAGTACAAAATCTGTTGGGATAGAATCAGGTAATAATTAAGACTTAGAGGGAGACATTGGTACTAATTTTGTTGATTACATAACTAAAATAAAATTCACTAAAATTTCTTGATAGATTGTATACTTTAACGTCATTTGCTTACAGTATATATATAGATATATATATATATATATATATATATATATATATATATATAGAGAGAGAGAGAGAGAGAGAAATAACACATATTTAGTGACGCAACAACAAAATTATCATTGGAATTAGAATTAGTGTTATGTTTTGATTTGGATTTTAGTGCTAACCCTTGTCGCGTACTTGACAGATCGCTAGTGATTCTTTTGTCAAATTTAGGTTACACTACAAACAAAAGTTACATTAGTTAGTTATTATATTGTCAGAGTATTGTTATGATAATACACAAGTTCAAGCTCCTATAAAGGTAACTGGCGACGATACACACTCGTCGACTGGCTATAGCAATGTTACTTGTATATTGAAAACATATCTCACTATAGGGATTCCAAGCGACCCTTCCAAACATAATAGTGATTGAGAAGGGGCATTGGCTACTTTCCCTTATACTCAACCCCAACGAGGAAAGTTCGGGCAATTGTACCAGTACAAGAACAACGACAGCAAACCGAACTTCCTTGATTTATTCGTTGTTCAGACATCTTTACAATTCTACATTAAAAAAATAAAAAGGGTAGGTTTATGTCCAGCGATAGACTATATTAAAAAGTGTTGATAAAGATGATTAAAAATATAATACTTACCTACCTAAACCTTTACTACAATAACAATAAAGGTAATAAGGTAATAAAGCTCGCAGTATGTACAATTATGTAATTTCATTTTTGAATTTGACTCTCGATGGACGGTTGTTGGAAAAACTTATTAAAAAATACATTTCTGAAATTAGAATTATTTGTACTTTTATTTAAGTAATGGCTTTCACCCGCAGCTCCGCCCGCGTGTTTGTCGGTTATCGAAGTAAGAGTAGTTTCTCAAGAATCAAAGTATCTATATGCTATTTGATAAATGAAATCGGTGCAGCGGTTAGACCGTGAAAGCGTGAAAGATAAACAGACAGACAGAGCTATTTTAATTTATAATGTAAGCATGGATTTAATTACTGACTGATTAATGATAACCTGACCGATTTCGCCCTATGGCGTAATGCCATAATGCTGTGTTTTATTTTTTATTATTTTTCCACAACTTTTATTTAAAGTTTTCCACCCGTTTCATATCTTCATGGGTGACCTGTCTTATGTCAGGTTTTAAATACGCCTTCGGTCGGGTCTCTCACTTTACAAATTTAGTCAGCATTTATGAAATTAATTTACATCACTTGCTTTAAAGAAAGGAAAATATAGCCTCTTAAATTAGGTGCCCTGAGCAATACTCTATTAATATGATCATATTTATACAATACATCAGTAATAATTAAAGTCCACATCAGCAACCTACACGCGATACAAGCGAACTCTACTATTCAAACCGCAGACCATTCATCGGAAATCAGCGATGCGCGAAAAAGAGCCTGATGTATGGTCCGGTTCAATAGTTACTGCGAATAGAAGTATCTCAATTGAAAAGTTTATTCAAACACAATAGGATATACAAATATTATGTGAGTTGAGTTGTGTCGAAATCATTGATATGGGGTACTTAAATACTATTGGCGTAATGGTTCGGGATCCTGACTCCTAACTAGAGGTTATAGGTTCGTTTGTTAGCCTGGATAAATATTTGTGTTTGTTAAGAAATAATCACACCATATATGACTCACGGCGTTCCCGGAAGCTACCACCTGCACCACCGTTGCTGCTTTGTTTCGCAAGACCTCCTGAACATCGAGCGCTACCGAGAATTATCATACCGTGGGGACCAACTTGTGATTCATCGATTACGTTATATCTTTCGATTACGTTCTATTATAATTAAGGCTGTCACGCCTTAGGAATAATTATTTGTAATACTTAATTAATCAATTAAACGTATAAGTTAATTCGTTTAGGTTTTCCTTTGCATCCTCAACGGCAGCCCTACGTTATTTGTTCAAAACGATTATTTGTTTTGTGTTTGGATGAAAATCTAGGCTATTTATTGTTGGGTACAGTCAGGATTCATCAATTTAATGAAACACATTGTCAAGATACATCCTTGTATCCTTGCTTTAGCACACATTTTCAATACAATCAACATTTACAATCTTTGCCGTATTACTACACTTGTTACTCATCCGAAAAGGAAGACACAAATGCCCGTCCTACGGGCTTGTGAGCATATTTTGAAAACAATTTTAAGCTCCGCTCTTGGAGTCGTGTAGCAACTACTTGACATTATGAGAATTATTCTAATAAATCATTTTAATAATATAAACTTACAGAACTTGACACTTTAAGAGAATTATTCTGAGGAATTTATATTTATTTATACAATTCGAACTAATAAGCTAACAGTATGTACTTAGAAATATATCAGTGTGTGTATAATAGGTAGCCACTTTGACAGCAGCATTTATGTTGGGATTAGATGGCAGTATATGATATTTGTGGGGTAATTATTAATATATTAAACAAACCCGCTATGAACCTAAATAAAACTTAAATTTTCTAAATTCATTTCAATCACGGGTATATTAAATAGCTATATAGGTTTTTGGATTTTAGTGCTAACCCTTGTCACGTTCTTACTTTGGGTTCAAGGGACCCTTGCTTTTTTTTGGAATTTTATGTATGACCTTGTAACCAAGACCTTTAGGTCAAGAGGGACCCTTTCCTAGGGCGACAGATCGCTAGTGATGGCAATTTAACGATCGATACAATGATCGAAACATAGTCATTACTCAATCTGTTGTCAAATTGAGATAATTTGACTTTTAAAAAGAAAAGCGAAGAATCAGTGTAATCAACATTACATAGAATTATTAACTTATTATCGTTTAGGTATCTCTCACACTATTATAAATATACTATTAACTATTAATCATACTGTCGGGATTCTAGAACTCTGTCCGTGTCTATTAATCTAGTTTAGTAGTAGTATTTGTGTATTAATCTAGTTCTAAGTTAGTTCTAAGAAGATTCAAGGATCAACAAAGAAAAATCAATTTTATATGAAATTCTATTTATTCTGTTGTAAGTATTTTCTTTGAGAAAGATTTGATGCGGTGTTTTTTTAATCCCGGGGTAGGTAGGTAGCGCCTATAACTTAACGTCTTATTCCATTATATCTCGCTCTAAATAAATGATAAAAAAATATCTAATAAATTGAGAAATTTCATTGATGGCTTAAAATAAAATTTACTGTTTTATGATATTTAAAGCTCTTCTTAAATTGTCACGATAGTATCAAAATATATTGTATTGACCACTGTAGACTATGACGTCCCCAACGCCGTATAAAATGACAGATGACATTGACAAGGTTACCTACCCTTGTTAATGTGACAGTACAAGGCGTGACCTCCTTGTCCTAGTCGCTTCAGAATTAATTCTTTACGAGACTTAGAATTCTGATAAATCATAACACAAGGCTTAACAGACTAACATTTATTCTATTCTACTTTGAGTCATTATTTTTATTATTTCATTACAGGGCGGGATGGAATATTTTTACCTTTTGAATCCATACTAAATATTATTAATTCTAAAGACAGATTGTCTATTACTTTTTCACAGATTACTTAATACAACTCAGACTTAAAGATGTTTTAATAACTAGGCATATTACTCTAATCAGTCTTTATTTATTCAGAAACAACCAATTTTGAATTAATACTGAATAAAGTAACATTATTAATCAATAGATAATTTGTATTAAAATTTCTAATAAAATGGTACCAATCTTCTTAATTATTCAGTACCTATATTTTTTGTAATAACGATGGCAGATAAATCACTTTTTATGAGGTCTTTATATATTTTCCTCGAAAATATTTTTCACTTTATTACTCTCCAATAACTTGAGCAACGAGAAAATAAATCTACAAAACTAAATATTCAAAAATTTTCTTATGAAGCTAAGTCATGCCAGTCATTTAATCAAAACAATATCCATCAAAAAGCTAATAAGAGTCGAGTCGGCCGAGCAATTAGTCGAGTGAATTTAAATTAAGAACTCGACTGAGGAGCAGAAACCGATCGGCCGCGTAATTTAACAAGTCTTAAGATTCAAATAAAGAATTTCGTTATATCTATTAAGACAACTTCATACTTTTTCTCCGTGTTTCGCTAAAATATCAAGTTTTCAACTTTATTTTATATTTGATGAACATGAGCCCAAACATTTGTATTATGGTATGTTTTCTGCGCTGTGCCTTAAAAATCTAAACAATTTAACCTTTATTTATGTTAAATTCTGTTGTAAAACGGTTAATACCTATAATTAAAATTTCTCAAAATATGAAATCTAATTCAAAAGTTTAATTTTTTTTGCACACAATCTAAGAAAATGGTAGCAGCCTCTCGCAGCATTCCTGGACATAGGCCTCTCCAATTGTGCACCACTTAGTTCGATCCTCGGCTATAACAGGGATCTAAAATATTAAAAAAAAACCAAACCTATGTTAACTAAACCACCGAGACCGAAGAGGCATCTTGGAAATATAATTTAATTAAAATGGCGTCAAAGATTTAAGCGGCGCGATGCGATCAACGCCTAAAATTTACCGCTCTAATTAAAACTACGAGTATAAGATAGGGGAAGAGTTCTGATAGCGAGGTTTAGTCCCTTGTTAAAACTTAGCTACACCTTGCCAACTTGTAGAATATTGTTGAACCTCTTGATTAGTTATTGAGCTCATTCGATCTGTTGTTTTAGTTATCACGTCACGACCTCCAATCGGCGGTGTTGAATTTAAAACAAATAAAAAAAAAACTACTTCAAAATGTCCACATAATATTTAAAGAACAAATTGTTTATGATTCACCACAATGGAGTGCTTATAGTGTTGTATAAAAATTTTTAATAACGTTAAGTACATACTGACGCCTTTATGTTCAGAGCACGGTTCCGAAAGTGGAGCCGACGGTAGCTCGGCCGACCGCCTTCTTCACGACCTCCAATCCGCGGTGTTGCCCGCGGTTGTTACTGTACCTTTTTTTTTTTGACGTGGTGGAATGCCTTTACGCATTTCGCTCCTCCCCCGCGGGGACAGGGGGTTCGCTTTGTGTGGGACTCCTGACTGACACCAGCCAGACTACCCACTAAACCACCACGGTGTGCCACTCTGCGCCTGAGACGGGAGAGATCCGGGAACCGCTTTCTTACGCCATCCGGACCCCTCCCAGCGCCTGCCCGCACTGAAGCGGGCTCCGTCGTCTGATGGTAACTCTCAATTGAGGCGACGTACGGCACACGCGTTACGTCGCCCCCCTCGCGGGTGTCCTATGTAGCGGATGGGGGGGAAAGCCCATCCGCGGCCACACTCAGGGCGGCATGAGGCGCTGGTAGGCGCGCCTCCGCCGCCCGGTTCGCCGGCGGCGGATCGGGTCCGAGTGGAGATCGTCCTCCCGGGCCTTCTCCGCCGCCTCCTTCTGCGAGATGACTTCCTCGCAGAAGGTCGCGACCGCGGTGGTTTTTACTGTACCTAGCTCATCCAACACTTTTATCGGGATGAGAAGTAGCTTACGCGGTATTTTTGTCTATTTTATATAGTTACTAGCTTTAACCCACGGCTCCACCGGTGTATTTGTTACTTATTGCGGTAAATAATAGCCTATGTGTTATTCTGATGTGTAAGCTATATTACTTTGAAGTTTCATCGGTTTCCGTTAAATAGTTTTTCTGTGACTGAAATTCATACATCCATTCAAACTTTCGCATTATTAGTATATAAGTAGAAAAAAAGTAATAGTAATGATATTCCTACAAAATATTAGAAGTAACTTAACAAATAAATATGTCTCTTAAATTGAGAGGCAGAAAACCCTGGTAAAGCGAAATCTAGCTCTGAACGCATCGTGGTCTTAAGGGCCATGTGTTGTGTATCTTTAAAAATACGATCCTAATATATTGTGACAGTAACAGAAATAATCTTTCTGTTGACTACACGGTTGGCTTAGTGGTTTCAGTGGTCGCCACACCGCTTCCTACTGCGCCAAGTGTTGTGGGTTCAAATCCTACAAGGGACAACATTTTATGTGATCCATAAATTTTTGTTCTAAGTCTGGGTGTACTTTGTGTCCATTTCATATGTTTGTAAAGATCCCCGCGACACAGGAATTTATATTCCTAATGCGGGAGTTGTCATTTAATAAAAAAAGAAAAAAAGATTATACTAACACGGCATATTTGTTGTTGGTTATTGGTATTGAAGCTATTATATTTTAATTTATTAAGCAGTATACTGGTGATGAATTACGGCAAATAAGAAAAATCCTGATGCCTTTCAAGGAAAAGGCAAGTCGCAGTAGTAATAAATATCACAAAATACAAGTTGAAAAAATATCCAGACACTCTCTCAGTAACTTTCAACCTTATAGTTTAATAATAATTCTTTAAAACTAATATTACGCATACTGCCCCCGTTATTCTAAATACAAGTCAAAGGGCCAAATAACGCAACTTACTGTACGTATGACAACGCCGCCCGCTTGTATATCGTTGGAAACCTAAAAAGCACTCTTGACCATTCAGTCACCTATTGATGAGTAATTTTATACGCCAAACTATTCATAAACTTATCAAGTACTTGACAGCTTTTACACAGGCAACTAAATAAACTACCAACCCATTTGAACTTACAAAACTAAACAAATATACGTGAGCTGTTCCAAAATAGTGAAATGAAAAATAGATAGAATATAAAAAAAGTTCATTTACATTTTCGTAATTATATTCCCCTTTAAATCCAATGAACTTATGCACTCGGGTGAGCCAGCTTTCAAACAATTTAAAAACAAACTGTCGGCCTCGTCTGCAGTGCTAAATTTTCGCCTACGATGCATTTTTCACCGTGGGAAATAAAAAAAACATGGAGCTAAACCTGGGCAGTACAGAGAATGGGGTCACATTTGTACCCCCGAAGTTCTCAAGTAGTCCTTAGTTCTATGATCACCTCGCCTGGTTGGAGGATCCTCCCTTTGTGTTGGAGGGATATGACACCCGTTCTTCCACATGACCATAAGCGTCTCCGTGATTCAGAGGTCACGTTAAGCAGTCAGTCCCGGTTGTAATCATAGGATAACAGTCGTGAAGCTTAGTTGGAGGCCTTTGGGCGGCTTAAAAACATCCAACGGTAAGATTACGTAGCCACAACGTTGTCTTGCCAGTCCCCAACCAGCACTTGGCCAGCGTGGGGACGTATGGCCTTAACCCTCTCCTGAGAGGAGACCCGAGCTCAGTAGTGGGACATTATGGGTTGTTGATTGATCTAGCTGCTGTGTGAGCCGACGCGTTATCTTCGTGAAAAAGAGTGCCACGGACGCTTCTTGTGCGCTCGCTATCAAACTCCCCAAAGCTTGAGGCAGACAAACTTCGCTATACCATTCACTAGTAACTGTTCTATTGTTTTCTAGTGGAATTACTGTTACTGGTCCACTGCGTCGGAAAGAAACCGCTATCACTTTTGTGGGTAAATCTTACTCTTTAATCACCATTGCGTGGATTGCTGCTTCATGAGAGGATCGTAGCTAAGTAGAAGTAGTAAGAATGTAAAATTCTTACAACTGACGAAGCATGGATATTTAGCTAAATGAATTCCAGTGTTGCAAACAAAAGAAAAGTGACAAATAAGCTTTAAACATATTACAAAAAAACTATGTGGCCAGTGGCCAGTGATTTTCACAAAGAAGGTTGGTGTTGAAATTAGCCGTCAAATCAAATTGGTTTCATTAAAGAGCAGATTATATTTATTCTGTGGCTATCAATTTTCGGAACAACCTAGGCAAACCTATCATACTTATCATCATACCAATTGGCCATATCACTTTAGCCAATCCATATCATATACCGACAATTATCAATAGGGCAAAAAGGTTTGTAAATATTTTTAAGCCGGCCGATCACCGCCAGCTAAACTAAGTGAAAACAAAGCTAAGCTAAACTGGAAATAAGTAATACGTCCACCGAGAAACAAGCTAAAAAACTATGTTAGTGATGATCAGTTTGCGCTAGAACGTTGAGTTAATCGGATTGATGGAAGAAGGGACCAGCTATGATGAGAGTTCAGAGGTTACGATCATCATAAGAAAAGAGAAGATGAAGAAAAAAACGCAAACATAGACACTGAATAAGTAAATACATTCAATCACAAACAGAAACACATTTGAACAACACAACACCAGCGACAGGCGCCAGAGGGGTACGGCAAGGGATTGAGGGGCGCTTAGCTTAGCTCACGAAGCAACGGATCGGCCTACAGAACTAAGTTAGTTCAATTTAGCTGGGCTTTTTTACGTTGCTTAGCTGACATACATAGATAGATGGACAGTCGAGAAAAATTTGCATTTAGTGAAAATCTCTTCATTTAAAATTAGCTGTGCCCTGCAGTGTTTCCCGCGGTAAAACAACAACCACGGGTAACCCTGCGGGGCACTATCCTCTTATCTACTCCTTTTATCATCAGCTATCTGCCAGTAAAAGTAAAAGTCAAAATCGGTCCAGCCGTTCTAGAGATTAGCCAATTAACAAAGGTAACGAACAGACAAAAATTAAAAATATATGTATTTCATTATATTTGTGTACATAAATATGCATTTTGTAAAAATCGGTTACTTTTATATTACAAACAAAGACACACACACACACACAATTTTATTTATTTGTATGAATAGATTACAGACACTTCAATATTATTTATTTGTATTAAACTTTAATATAAAATACGCATATGACGTACAAAGCTGTGTAATCTATTTTAAGTTAAACCCTACGATAAGCTAAATATAATAATAANTCAATTGATACACTTTTGGCACTTATTTGACACTGTTTAATATTAATTTTCCGCGGAGCTCTGTGACGTGCGTCTTGACTGATCGACGACAGGAACCGAAACTCAATCATATCTTATACGTGGATAATTTTAGGATGTAATTCAGATAAGATTCAATTTTTGTTTTTTGGAAGCATATGTTTTTATGATAGGTATAGGTATAGAAGGCAAATAAAAAGAAGGCTAAACTGACGGTAAGTAGCCACCGCCACCCATGGTTTTATATTACAAACAAAGACACACACACACACACAATTTTATTTATTTGTATGAATAGATTACAGACACTTCAATATTATTTATTTGTATTAAACTTTAATATAAAATACGCATATGACGTACAAAGCTGTGTAATCTATTTTAAGTTAAACCCTACGATAAGCTAAATATACTCCGCTAAATAATGTATTTATGGATGACACGGTAGGCAGAACATAATAGGCGAATGAGTATGTATACGTACAAGAGAAAGACCTTCCCTTGCAAATAATACCTTAAAGGTCATTGTTTCTCGAAATTGACCTATTTTTAAACTGAATATTATGACAAGCATCTTTAAAGTTTTTTTTTCAAGTTTTTTTTTATGTTTAAGTATTCACCAATTATAATAAAAAAGTAGTAGGTAGTTTATTCTTTCAAAACAAACAAAAATGATCAAAATATTTTTTTTCTCAATTTTAATCTAATTGTATAAATTTCTTTTACAATAAACGTTATTTATAAATTTTGTATTGAATTACAAAATTAAGAATCAGTAAAAACCATCAAAAAGACAGTTAGGGGACACCCGGGTTTGAACCGGGGACCTCTCGATCTGCAGTCGAATGCTCTACCACTGAGCTATATCCCCGATGACCTATCTATCGAATTATACGCTATCATTACTCCGAGCATCTTTTTTGTTTATATCACGTTCAAGGATGATGAGTGAACAATGACACCTACCTACTTTTTTATATAAAATACCTTTTTATATAAAATACTACAAATACCTGTTTTAGTTATTTAAGATTCATATTACTGTTAAAGCAGTATAATAATGTTATCTCTTTACGTCCTGCATTTTAAAGAATTACCTTTATGCCTACGTGAGCGTAAATAGATATCATTACGACATAAACTAAATTTAAACCCGTATACTTTAATAACTGTCAAATTAAAATAATTAGAAATTACAAATTTTAATTTTTTATGTAAAAAAAAACCATATCCTTTTGTTAAAAAAAACAAAACACATCTTAAAATGATGTGTCTGGGTGTGATTTATCTGCAATATAAATACATGTATTTACAAATACACAAGCATGTTTATCAGCAGTCTAACTACCATAGTACCGCTCTGCCTAGTTTAGGATCAGAAATCCGTGTTTGAAATGTGTCCAGTTATTATTATTTGCTTGTTGATGACTCATTATATGATATTATATGAATGGAATACAATATGCAAGGAGATCGTTTTTTGTTTATTCGAAAGACGGTCCCCGTTTCATCTCATCCTTACACACACATTTCTTATGTTGTTTATCATTATTGTCATATCGACGTAGACTTGAAGACTCGAAGACTTAAGATTTGAAGAGTTTAAATACTTGACATTGGCAGAAATAGCTGATTATCTGCTTGTCATTTCAACAAAGGATGCAAGGCACTAATAAACTCAATTTAAGCTCAATTACTTTTACCATGTAGATGTCACAAAATGACTTAAAATGTATTTTTAATGTATGATCCTGCCAAAGAGACTTTACACTGCCTGATAGAAAGCATGAGCAGAGTTCAAGAGTGGTGGTCACCTTCTTATTGCCAATTCAGACAATGGCGGCTTATTGAGATGCTTCTACGTCATTGGGCCTCCGGTCTCGCACCCACCAACGAAACACGACAGCACGAATGCTGCCATTTTAGGTCAGTCTTTTGTGAGAAGGTAGCACCCACCGTCCCGGTCGAGCCGGCACGTTCGTGCTGAAATCAGTGTAACTCTAATAATTCGACTACACGGTTGGCCTAGTGGTTTCAGTGGTCGCCACACCGCTTCCTACTGCGCCAAGTGTTGTGGGTTCAAATCCTACATGGGACAACACTTTGTGTGATCCATAAATTATTGTTCTAAGTCAGGGTGTACTTTGTGTCCGTTTCGTGTATGTTTGTAAAGGTCCCCGTGACACAGGAATGTATATTCCTAATGCGGGAGTTGTCTTTTTAAAAGAAAAAAAAACTCGGTACAAAGTAAACGCGACACTATGAATTATACCTAGTACTATTTTCTTAATAAGTTAACACGTTATTATGCAAAGAAAAATATATGTTACGATAATTTTATTTAAAATAACAAATGAAAGTTATTTGCAATTTATTTTACGATAATTACTAGTAATAATTAATAGTGCCGCGTTTGCTATTTTGAATAAAATTACCGTTACATATATTTTTATTTTCATAATAAGTGTTACACAGTCATGATAGAAATATTTATTTATTTATAATATGTTGCACATGACGTGCAAAGGCGGATACAATGCCTGAAATACCCGTCAGTACGGTATTTCCAGGCGAATACATTGTGTTTAACCTATACCTACATCAAACACACAGCCGTATCAAGTATCTTCTTGGTAATTAAAGGTATTTTTGGAATTAAGAGACCGATTCGTTGATGATTACTAATTTGTTGACATTCGATGACAGAGACTCGACAAATATACGTGAATAAAAATGTGAGATAATTATAAATGTAATTAATATCAAAAAATCAAAAGTAAAACTAGTTACGAATATCTCATTAATTCATACTAATATTGTAAGTTCGAAAGTAACTCTGTCTGTTTTTCTATTTATTATATTTTCGCAGCTAAAACACTATACCGATTTCAATGAAATTTTGGCATAGAGATACTTTTATTCTTGAGGAAAGACATAGGCTACTCCTTACTAGATAACCGATATTCATATTTATGTAAAAATGAACATTCTCATACTAATAATGAGGATTTGTTGGTACAAAGACATTTTCTGAATACAAACTAAAATTAAAATAATCGAGTTATCGTAGGCCAAAAATGCCTTTCATCATTTTGAAAAAAAACTGATACTCTTACACTGCTGAATCGATATTTACCAAACATAGCTAAGAAACACCGTAAGAAAAAACTGGCATTCAAATGAGACAAACCGTATAGAAATCGGTCCATCCGTTTGAGAACTACGATGCCACAAACAGATACACAAACACGCAGGTATTGACGTCAAAGTTATAACATTCCCCTTTTAGCGTCGGGGGTTAAAAATAGAAATGAATTTCTCGCAGAAAGGAAACAGTAACTTGGAATGTCAAGAAGCAACAGACCGTTAAATGATCTTACATACGCTTGGAATAAGCACTAAAATAGACATGTTTCGTAAAAAGGCATAACGCTTCATGTACGTATCACATTTGCTACAAATAATGAACAATAAATCATCAATCGAAAGTCAAACTCACTATTTTATCCTATTTATTGAATACATATTTTTTTTTAATACTCCCGACTTCTAACACACATTGCTATCTAGTTTGGCTTATAGAAAACTTCTTAACTTTTTTTATACATGCATATTATATATAGTAGGACCATGTATCTGCTTTGCGCTCTAAATTAAAATGATTGACAATCCGTCTGCGCCGCAATCAACGAGCTTTGTACCTTCTTCTTTTTCCTTTCCCCTCCCCAACTCTCCATTCTCACCCACTTACCTTGATCCCAATTTGCGTTTCCTGTCCGCTTCGTTCTTCATACAGGCGGTACTGCTCTGGAATGAGCTCCCACTTGAACTTGAGTTCCACAAAATTTAAAAGAATGTGCACGATAACCTTCTTGAGATGTCAGAGTTACCTAACCAATAGTACACCTCTTTAAATACTATGATGTGTTGATGTATAAATCTATATAATTACATATAGTAACGTAACTTATGTTGTTTTGTACAGCTATAAACTCGATGCACCTACCTTCCTAGATCGCCACACTCCCCAAAATTGGATGGCAGGGAATGCCTAAGGCAATAAGTCCTCCGATTTACATAAGTGAAAAAAGTTGTAAATAAATAAATATGGAGAACACCCAAACTCCGAAATAAAACCTTTCAAATCATACAAATATTTGATCAAATCTCAAGCATAGCAATCGCATATACTGCCACAGCAGCACCCAGGAAGTTGAGTTCTTACACGTGAGCACGTAAGGTGTGCCTTAATAGTGAACTGGATTTTTTTTTATGGATTCCTGACACCAACAGATATACTATCAATTTTTCCAAAATGCATATTTTGTGTGATACTGCATGTCGTTACTACAGCGTAAGCAAAACATGTATGATATTGATTCGTACGCTCACATGTAATTACGTAGTGCTACTAAACTTGACCACATTAAATAACATTTTGTTTAGACTTGTGTCTCGAAATTCCGATACCTATATGTGAACTTTGTCATGCCGGGCACCGAGGCTACAAAAACAATAATTGAGACATGACTGACTGATGCTCCTAAATAATAAATTTCAATAAATGGTTGCTTCGCGAAAGAATAACTCTCAATCCTTATCATATTCCGAAAAACTTTGAAAAGACGGGATGTAATGTCTCGTGTATCAAGTAGTGTCTCGTGTCGCGTGACTTTACCCCAAACTCTAGAGGATTTTCGATAGGGAGCGGATGGTCACTCAAGGACGAGGGCGGTAGTTACCAAGGTGACGTAGAGGGAGACAGGGTGGAATAACAAATAAATATTAATAATTTCGTAACTGTAGGGTAGTTTATAATATATTAAGTGGTAACAAATCGATAAAGAACTTCAATAACATTTAATATTAGTGATGATTTTACTTTTGTAAATAATTTTATTGTCATTGGGGCAGCTAGCGCCAACAGGCTTCGTTCTGTTGACAATATCGACAGATTTTGTAATTTAGATACTCTATGGCTTGTATTGGAAAAGAAAAGTATTGTTTTACAATTTTCCTAGCAATTTTTACGTTTTATCTCTACAAAAACCTTTCTTGTGCCTTAACGAAAATCATCTTCCTAGCCTTTATTGTTCACAAGATAATTTGAGGTCGGCTACTAGTTCAACCAGTTTTACCTGAATACCAAATTTCCCATGTTGGAAAAGTTGTCAATATATTTGAGGACACTGACTTCCCAATAACGATTGTCATGTGTGTTCATGACAACCGGGACCGACGGCTTGTAGGTTCACCGCATTAAAGGCGTTACTTCCATTGGGTTTATCCACATTAAGGCCTTAAGTAAATCACCAATAAATAAATATATAATTAATGAATGAAATTATAGATTTCATGACTGCACTGTTGGCCTAGTGGATGAAGTGGTCGCAAAGCCACTATGCCAAGTGTTGACGATTCAATCATTCATCAATCGCTCATAGGACAACACTTGTGTGACTCACAAATTGTTGTTCTGAAGCTGGCTGTTCTTTATATTCGTTTCATGTATGTTTGTAAAGTCCCCAGAGACACAGGTCTAACACACTCACATTAAAATTTATTTTTTATTAATACCTAAAACATTGTCAAATTCATATTTGCTTAAAATTATATATATATATATGTATATATATATATATATCGAAGAATTGGCAGTACTAGTTTTCCTTTAATCCAAAAATTTTGTTTCTATGTAAAATAAATCATATAAATTAAATTAAACCTATTTCAAGCCAAACCTCTTGCTTATGGTGTACACCGACACAATTATTTAACAGAGGGTAGATCGGTAGCGGTGCGCACGGACAGGAGATCTTTACCGACGAGATATTTACAGCGATATAAAAACTGTGTTAATAATTAAGATAGAACTCAAAACTATTTCATAAAGTACACTGTATTTTCATGTGTAGTGAAAATAGACAAATAGAATTACTGTGTGAGACTTTTATTTGTGAATACAACGCCTTGGCTCCGCTGCACAATAAAAGGTACAGTAAATATCGTACCCCACAATAAGGTTAATGGTAAGCCTTTCGTTAAAAAAAATACATTATTTAAAATATTCAGATTTATTAAATATAAAACAAAAATGAAGTTACTTAAACATTTTCCATTAAACTGAATAGGCATAAAACACGCTAAGCGTATTTACTTCCATAATTTGTTTTAGTCAAATCTTCGTTCCTCTCTTAAAACGTGAAAAGAATGCCTCAAAATATTTCATGAATAATTACGACTAAAGCTTTTAAAACAAATAACAAAACAAAGGAATCCCAAAAATATCAACTGTAAACAAAACAAAATGGCTATTACCAAACATCCTTTTTGAAAATCGATTGGGAATACCGCTCTTTCTGTATCCCAACAGGAAAATTCCATTTCCCAAGTACAAAACTGAGAACAGACGACAAACCTAAATACCTTGTAAGTAAACGAAGCGCAATAAGTAAATAGTATTTTCTGCTTTGAGAAAATTTCAAAACAAACGGGCTATGAAAAACTCCAAACAACTTTAACGGATTGCTGTTCTACTGACGAAATGTGAAATTATTACTTAGAGGCCTAACATTTTTTGACGATCTTTAGACTTTTTTCTATTAGATGAACTATTGGAATTAACATGTTTTAAACTATATACGGCAACTTCTCATGTTTCAGAAAATCGTAGGGTATATAGGGTTCATGTTGTTAGACTTTCAAATGTTTGTTTTATTTCTAAATATTAAATAAATTGTTTAAAAACCTTGTGAACCTTTTACTTTACCTAACCAATTGCAAATGTATTATGTTTCTACACAGAGTAAGTCTATTATATGTACTCGACAGCATAAATATCCAATGCATTCCAATAAAACGACACAAAACCCTCCTAACAGAGTTTTTTGCCCACACAATTGTTATCGGTTTCTAATTAAATTAGTTCAGTTCTATTTACTTTAAAGTTTTTGTTCATATGGATATGACACTAGTTAATACCAGAATATCATTGTTTATTTACGTCAATAACACAAAGAAAAGTATAAAATGCTATTAGGGATTCATATAGTTCATCAATAACCCATTATCTCCCATTGCTGGGCTCGGGTCTTCTTTCAGGAGAGGGTTAAGGCCATACGTCCCCACGCTGGTTAAGTGCAGGATTAATATAATATCATCTCAAATCTCGATCTATTATTTATTTTAAAGAATATTTTTAGTTAATGTAACTGCATTACAAAACAAAAAATCTTTTTGCATACTACTATACTTTAAAATAATAGACCTACCTTAAAAATGTTATCATCACTTCAATCCTTTTATTTATTTATTTATTTACTTCATTGCGTACATATTACAAAATACTAAATAAAATGAATGACAAAAAGGATTACTACAACAATTTAGTTGAGTTCAAAGTTATTTCTTCATATTTATCGACGATACAAAAAACGAATAGTTGAAAAATGATGTTTTTTGTATTTCATAATGTATATAAGTCAATAATAGCACCTAACTTCTTTAATCAAAATATAAAAAATAAGTACTTAGTTTATAAGTATCATCTTTAGTAAAATTCAAAGACAACGTGAAAACGCACATACGCTACATATTTTATGATACCGTTTGAAGTATTATGTAATCCAATATTGTTTCTTGGAACGAATTTGTTATTCATTACTTTCTTTTGAATTATCAGGAATATATCATCGGAGCTGATCGCCTTATCTTATCAAATAAAACATACCGTGCAAACAATCTGTGATAACAGGACTTAGTCATATTTTACTGCGATTAATATTTATTTAATATATATATTTAGAAAACAGGAGTGAGATTTAAATAAAAAAAACAAATTGGAGGTAGCTTAGTTCTAATTAAATTTTTACAATTAAAAAAAATAGGTCACTTCAAACCATTCTATAATCCTAAATATGATTAACAGGCAATTCACACAAATTACACAACAGTAAAACAATAACAACAAAGAAATAATAACACGAAATAAAATTATACGACAAAATATGACTGACGTATGCCGTACGACCTATCAAGAGACGTCCTTACCGGGCGCTGGCCGAATAGCAAGAGAGTGGACATAGCCAAGCACCGTGTCTTTATAGGTTCGCACTGCATAGTGTATTGGTAAAATAGAGTACATCTTATATGGACCCTCCTGACAGCTGGGTTGGGCTGCATCCGGGGCTGTTGAGGCGTCTAAGATGAGGCCTAGTCCAGTGATGGCATTGATCATCCAGCCGTACAGTGCGCAGACGGTGGCGGGTCAATGACATCACAAGCGTTACATGGAGACAGGGTAACCGGTGGGATGTCATCAATGCGGTCATCATCACCAGGAGACAATGCCGACGTTGATGGCTGAGTGGACTCTGAGGTCCGCTTCATCTGAAATCAATTGGAGAAATTGCCGTGGCATCATATGCTTGACCGCGGCTTGCGTCGTCTTCCCGTAGTCCCCGCTGACAAGTTTCAAGTCTTACTCAATGGATTGGTAGCGACACTGCTCCATAAAAAATACTGCTTGCATCTGTATGGACTTGGATGGGGTACTTGAGATTGAAAATCGGTAGCAATGGTTAGTTCGTTAAATACCTGATGAGCTCCTTATGGATAGACTCGTGTTCCGGCGTCCATGATCACTCGCAGCTTATTCGAGTGTTCGATTGGCGTATAGAGGCATAGCCTTTAATATACTGCCTAAAATAACAGGCAAGCACTAGAAGATGCCTTACCTGCTTGACGTTTACTGGTGTGTTCTAGTTGGCCTAGGCCTCAAACTCTTGGGTCCAGATGGCGTAAGAAAGCGGTTCCCGGATCTCTCCCGTCTCAGGCGCAGAGTGGCACACCGTGGTGGTTTAGTGGGTAGTCTGGCTGGTGTCAGTCAGGAGTCCCACACAAAGTGAACCCCCTGTCCCAGCAGGGGGGAACGAAGTGCGTAAAGGCATTCCACCACGTCAAAAAAAAAAAGGCCTCAAACTCTCGCGGGCTCGGCCTCACCTGACCCTTACTAACTATTCTACCGAGATACTCAATCTCAGTGACCAAAAAAAAACATATTCGTAGGTTCACCGAGAGACCAGCACGTAAATAGACAAGAACGACACGAGATTATCTGGGTGTAGGTCGGCATTAGCCGCTGCCACGCTCACTTGAGCGTTAGCAATTCCTCTTATAACGACGAGCGTGCGTAATTCATCACCTAGGCCTTGTATAATACGTAAACTAAGGAAAGTGCGCTGGGCGTATTCAGCGCAAGTAGCGTATCTATCTGAGGTATTATTCATGGTATCGAAAAGCATGTTAGCGTAGTCGAGCTTATCCGAACAAAGGGATTTGAACTCTTTTTTAAAATTAGACCAGGTCCTGTCGTTAGTAACCCTTTCACCTTACCACACCTTAGCGTCCACTTTTAAGCTACGCGGGACAAACATTCGTGTTCGGACCTTTTTTTTTTTTTTTGACGTGGTGGAATGCCTTTACGCACTTCGCTCCCCCCCTGCGGGTACAGGGGGTTCGCTTCGTGTGGGACTCCTGACTGACACCAGCCAGACTACCCACTAAACCACCACGGTGTGCCACTCTGCGCCTGAGACGGGAGGGATCCGGGAACCGCTTTCTTACGCCATCCGGACCCCTCCCAGCGCCAGCCCGCACTGGAGCGGGCACCATCTTCCCATTCTAACCTCTTAAGGTGGGTGACGTACGGCACACGCGTAACATCGCCCCCCCTCGCGGGTGGCCTCTAAGCGGATGGGGGGGAAAACCCGTCCCGCCCATCCGCGGCCACACTCAGGGCGGCATGAGGCGCTGGTAGGCGCGCCTCCGCCGCCCGGTTCGCCGGCGGCGGATCGGGTCCGAGTGGAGATCGTCCTCCCGGGCCTTCTCCGCCGCCTCCTTCTGCGAGATGACTTCCTCGCAGAAGGTCGCGACCGCGGTAAAACTGCTCTCGCCGCCGGCCATGGAGCGTACGACGGCCGGCAGCGAGAGATCTCCTCCGATGACTGCAGTGAGGGCCCGACGCTGCGGCGCCCAAGCGGGGCACGCGGCCAGCGTGTGCTGGGCCGAGTCCTCACTGCAGTCGCAGTGGTGGCAGGCGGGACTCAATTCCCTCCGCGCGACCGAGTGCAGGTACTTCCCGAAGCAACCGTGCCCGGAAAGCACCTGCGTCAGTCGGAAGGAAAGGGTCCCGTGCTGCCGCCCTGCCCACTCGAGGATGACGGGCTGGAGCGCCTCCACGGTGGCTAAGCCAGCACGTGGAGCCTCAGGCCGCGACGACCACCGAACCATAGTGGCTCGACGGGCGGCTTCACGCCACTCGCGTACCTCTTCGGGCGGAGGGCGCATGCCACTCTCCGCACGGAATTCAGCCACCCGTCGATAAACTTCGGCGAGCACTTCCGCCTCCAAATCCCACGGAGGTGTACCGGCCAAGGCGCACGCCGCCTCGGTCGACACCGTGCGGTATCCGCGTATGGCTCTGACCGCCAATACCCTCTGAGGGCGCCAGAGGCGCGCCTTATTCTGGGCGGTCAGAGCCGACGCCCACACCGGTGCGCCGTACAGCGCCATCGACCGGACCACCCCCGTGAAGAGGCTTCTCGTTGCGACACTGGCTCCACCCAAAGGTCTTCTTCAAAGGTAGCGCGTGTGACGACGCAACGGTAGGTGTAACATTGGACGTTAACCCAACTACATCGTGTAGTAAATTTAAAAAAAGGAAAATAGTGTCCTATGGTGAAATTACTGAACCGATTTCATTGAAATTTTGTCGGTGGAATTGTAATATGTGTAGGTAGGTCCAGTTCAAATTAATGTCGTGTTGACTTATACACCCGTATATATCAACCTATTGCCATCCACTGCTGTACGAAGATCTCTCCGAAGAAGCGCGAACAATCCCGATGTTGGGCAGTCCGCATCCAACCGCTGGCAGCCACTTTCTTCAAGTCGTCGCTCCAATTCGATCTTAATATATTTAATTAAACTCAGCATCAAATACCCCCCCAGAAGTTTATTTACAAAGAATCAAATCAAATCAGAACTGAGACTGCCACTTCGTTTCAAGGTGAGACATTTAACTTTTTATACAGTGCACAAAAACTTTTATATTTCATTTCCCCAACTAAAAACTCGATTTTATATATCAAAGAATATCAACTAGAAACAAGTCTCCCGTATTAAACCCATGTAAGGGTTGTAATGTAACCCCTGTTACACAGTTTCACGCTGAAATAAAACATAGCTAGTCATAACGTTTTGTTTAGGATTAGTTTTAACAATATCTGCAGTACGAGTATAATCAGGTTCGTATCTGTTTGCATTTCATTTATCTGTAATTGGGTCCGCTTACTCATAACAACACATCGATAAAGCAGCTATCATGTTTTGTGTTAAGGTGTTATCCGAAATCGTTGATAACAATGTACATTTATCGATAAATAGTCACTACTATCAACCATGTTTTATTCATCGTTTATACCACAACCTGTAAACAAGTGAACTGAAGAATCAATTATTTTCTTTCTGATAACTAAATAAACCCAAGGTAAGCATATTAACTGTATTGTAGACTTTATTTATATTTTCTCAAGCTTTTCAAACAGACGTGTCAAGTTTACTAAACTATTATAACTACATATATGTATTTGTATAATATGTTCCTGAATATTTCATCATAAATCGCTTTTAAAAGCTCATTACTGGACCAAGGTGTCTCTCTGAAAGGAAGGTTTTGGCTTATTAACTCCACGCTGGCCAGACGACTTGATACGTCTTACTTCAGGTTTTCTTTCTTCCCTAGTCGCCTGTACACTCCTTATCCTTATTCCATCACCACTTCGGGAATTTCATCCTAAACTGATTTTGGGTAGTTTTTCTAAAAGAACCTAAATAGGTATAATTACATCGATTGCATGACTGAGTCACGTTAAAATAAGATAGCAAACATAAATTTGATTAGATAGCAATATAATATTCTGCTCTTTGTGTTTAAGCTAGTAATGTTTTGAAATAGATTTCCCTAGGTAGAGGTAATGGACTCAATATTCATAAGCAGAAAATAATTTCTGTGTGTACTTCACATTTATATTTCTTAATAAGGTAACTAGTTAAGCAAAATACGGCTTACCTATTTTTCTCTCAAAACCTATTCTGCATATTTAAGGGACGCCTATTTGTAGACATAACTGGAGCTTTCAATCATGAGGTGGAATATACCCCGTTTCGTTTTGATAAAGAATGGTATTGCAGGATCCCGAAATACAATGACATTTATAGGTGGAACTATATTATGTTTACGATAATACACAATATGACACGGATAATGAGCTTAAAGATAACACGTAACTACGAAACTTTTCGTATTTATTGTATGATGTTGATATAGTTGTGTCAACTCATGTATTTTCTTGTTTTAGTGATGTCACCACCGCACTCAAGATGTGGTCCTTACTGTGGAACAGGCGTGTGTCCACCCCACTGCCACTATCACGGCTGCAGACCACCGCCGCCACCCCCAATACATCACCATCCACCTCCACCGCATCACAACTATCCACCACCACCGCATCATCACTACCCACCTAATCATCACCATCCCCATCCTCATCCACAACCACCAAATTATCCACCACACCATCATCACCACCACCCTCCGGGAGCCATACCCAGAGATTGGTTGCGGTAAAAATAAACAGCAAAACGTAATGCATGTAAATATATAATTAATGGGACATACGAAATAAATTTTCTATAAATAATATATACTTTAAATACGTTGTATATATATATCTTTACAAAATAAAACCAAATTGATTTATATATCAATAAAATTTCATGTCCTTTTGCTATATTTAAACCATGCTTGAAGACTTTATCAACTGTGATAAAACAATTCCTTTTATCTAGTCTAGATTTATCAACTACGCCATCCAAAATACATAGAGATATCCACCACTCCAGTTGTAACGAGAACACGACTCAGGCTTATGCATTCTCAGTCCCGTTTGTCCATTCGATTCTTGAGCCCTATCCACTTTCCTTAACACTTTTTGATCTACCTCGTTTGTTTGTCCGGTGAGAAGATGATAACATTTCTGAGGAATGTTGACATCGTGTAAACAGCCAGCACTACAAGAAATCAGCCGGATAGGGAAAAATCTTGGAGAAAGAAGATTTTATTAGTACCTTAACTATCGATCAAGTGATACATCAATTCTACTATCTTAAACAAAAATAAATTGGTAATTCTGAGAGGTTTATGTAAAATTATAATAAAAATGTATTAAAAAGGTGATATAATTTTATTTCATTTATTATTACATATTAATTAGACTAAAACACAACTTATGATTAATTAAAATTAATATCGTGTCACTTTATTTATTTAATCAATCAACTGCTCACTGCACTTACAGTTTGCCCAGCACGTACAGCGAGCCATTACAACAATGTAGTGTTAAAAATAGGATAACAGATGCTTATGTTTATATACGAATATTAGACCGTACCACTTAGGAATAGTATACAAACTGTAATAAATGTACTCTTATTGGTATTGAATAAATCGATATCCGGATACTGAGTCACGTGTATGATAATCACATGCTACTATACAAAACATACTTTAGTACAATTTATGAAAACTTGTCAAGCCTATTATCATTTAATACAACTATTAAACATCAACCCTTTCTCTGGTCGCTCAGAGCTGGACCTCCCCAAGCGTTGTCGTTTGGGGTCTCGAGCTGACTATTTTTTATGGAATAGAGGGCAAACGAGCAGTCGTATTGCTTGATAGTAAGCGATTACCGCCGCCCATGGACTCCCTCAACACCAAAGGCGTCACAAGTGCGTTACCGGAATTTGTAGGGGGTCGGGAGAGGTCCGGCCCCCGGTATCCTCACTCACTCAGTGAAACACAGCGCAAGCGCTGTTCTGAAACTATAACTTGAATTCATGTTGAAGCGTGGCTCTCTCACGGTCAAGATCCTTACCTGCGGGGAGCGCAACGATCGCTAACAATGATGGCCAAGTAGCCAACATAACGGATATCGCTGGCAGGGAACAAACCGTCACGAATTCGCTTACAGGCGTCAACTATGGGGTGATATTGAAAACATCGTAGTGTGAACCGTTGGCCCGCCGTCCGCCAGGTATAATCATCTCGCCTAGTCAGAGTATCATTCTTCTGTCTTATTCGGCCATGTTTCCCATTCTTCCAAGCGGTGAATGCGCAATTTAGTGAATCGCTGCAGATTAATATTCAGGTAACAACAATTTGGTGAAGGTACTAACCCGGGTATCACTTGTACCAGGTCTACTAAACATGAGCCCCATATATAAAAATATATGGCCGATGATCAAGGATAAAGAATCAGTTTTGTAAAAAAAATGGATCATCGGATATTCTCGAGTGCGTCAGATAAAGGTAGAGTGAGTTAATTACATGCTTTAAAGTGTATATTTCACTAATCTTTAATTGGAGAGTGACGTTGAGAAAGGGGAGGGCTATAAACTTGTAAGAAAAACGTCATCTAGACACTCTCGAGTGTGGCAATTTTTTTTTATTGTGAAGTAAATCATTCAAGTATAGCGAAAAATATATAATCTGACGATTGCCACAAGCCGATGTAATAAAAATTCGTCAATAAAGTTAAATGCGTGCAGCTGCGTGATGCCTTTATTCCCCTCTTCGCGTTTCTATTCCTCTCTTAGTCTTTCTCTGTTTTTTGATCGATCATTGTGCTGACCAGGAGATGGCAACGATTATCGGTAATAAATTAATTTACCTAATACATGATTTGAATATTCTGGTACTATTAATATAATAAAACGTATCATAATTTATTAGTTGTTATACCCTGATCACGAAGAAGTGGATACGAAGATTGAAGATTCTACTCTGAGATGAACTTTTACCATCAGAACTTCTGATACTAATATAGTGGTCATCATGTTGGCGAATATGGAACACCTGCAAGCAACAGTAGAAATCTAGATGGATCTTGAAGTTGGCATCGCAAGTCGATCCGAGTCAATCTCGAACAGACAGACAGACGCAGCTTAGGACTTTGTTTTAAAATATGTCGTGATACTAAAATCATAATTCCCAAATTCAAGTACAACAACCAACACCAGCTTGACGTAAACTTTTTGTTTAAAAAACTTTTTTATTAATTTTATCATTCTGAGAGGACTTTATTACATTTCAAGATATTCGAACGCTACTTGTAATGACTCTTCAAAATTCATAAACGCAAAATTGCCTACACAAAATTAATTCGTTTTCGATTCAAATTTATTAAATAAGTTTATATTAGATTAGAGACTCATTTGATCTAGATTTTTTATTTTGAGCAAAGTTAGTAATATTAAGGGTAAGTAGTTTCGCTTCCCTTCTAACACGCCAGCACAATCCAACACATCTGGTGTACGTAATCTTGTTACGAAGAAAAACTTTCTTAATAAGTGCACGGTTTGGTTTCTTGTTTCCCTCTATGATCCTGAAAATGAACAATAAAGTAATTGTTAATGTATCCTTCTTCCATACTCTTACTGATTTATTATTATTTCTTAATATATGTTTCAAAACAGCGAAGAAGTGGAGCAGTAATGTGTAAATAATTTGTTACCAGTAACAGTATCAAATAATAAGTAATATTTTTTCCTAAAATGGCCTATATATAAATGGCCCTCCTCAAGAATCAAAGTATTTCCATGCCAATTTTCATTGAAATCGGTGAAGCGTTTTTTTACCCGTCAAATCGCTTTTTATTCCTATTGATTCGAGTGATCGGATAACGTACACTTTTAAACATTATTCAATAACAACAGAATGTTTGTCATTTGTATTATAATAGTCTAAGAAAATTAGGTATTTATATTATTAGATTTTCCTTTCTATCTTCTTTTGATGATATGGCAACCAGCCATATTGGCTATTTCTGCCAATGTCAACTATTTAAAGTCTTTAAATCTAAAGTCTTCGAGTCTTCAAGTCTTCGTCGTGATGAAATTAATGATAAAAAAATATAAAAAATGTGAACGATATGAAATGAGACCATCTTTCGAAAAAACAAAAAAACATCTCCTAGTACCTATTACCTTTTTATAAATCGGCGTTAATTTGACATTATTGACCTGTAACCTTTTTTATGAAGATTTCAGAATTTCCATGCACAAATATATAACCTTTTAGGAATTGAATTTTTAATATTGGACTGTATATGTACGAGTAATATTTCTAGCCATATGGATGGATAAATCTGCGTCGACTGATCATCCGAACCAAAAGGAAAAAGAAAGTACACGTTGTCCAGTCAGTCGGATGATCAGAAAGAAAAAGTCCGCGTCATTTGATCAGTCGAAGGGACGAAGTGATCGGACCACGCAGTCATAGCCCTTGTTGAACACCCTTACCGGTAAACTTACCGACATCACCTCATCTGTTATTGCATACTTCTAAGCATTTCTTTTTACTCTTGTTTATATGAGAGAGAACCACGATGAAACAGCTAAAATGTAGTTGTTAATAAATAAAATGTAGTTAGTTTTCCTTTTCTATCGCCTGCTGGAAATTTGTAGCAACCAAAATTCTTACTACTGTTATATGTGTAGCTATGGGATTTACCTATCTCGTGTAGATTAGTTCAAAACCTGAAACGTACAGCAAATAGACTACTTTTATCTGAGCTCAATAATATATCTGTTTAAATGTAAGCTTGTGAGAAACCTCGGCTGATCTCTTTGGAAAAATATTGGTACTTTTCTTAGTATATTCACATTTAATTAATATGTAATCTCATAAAAGTTAAAGTGACTGCCACAGTATTTACCCGCTATAGGAGGGTCTCAGTATTGATAGCGATTCATGATCACTGACTGTGTCTTACAAAGCTAATATGTATGAAGAACCAGTTAAAGCGATACACAGAATTCATAGTAAGTTTTTATATGTATAACATGACTCTGAGCTATAACAGAGTTACAGTAAAAGCGTTTATTATATCTACGTATCGTTTTACTTCGCTCTAAGCAATAATGTTTCGCAAAAAGTGAGAACGAAAAGTCCATAAATATCACATTCGCTCACAGTTCGTTACGCGGCGAAGGAAACGGAATAAAAGTCTTAACTCGCGGAAATTTCGCCCTTAGCTTGTTTCTCCCTGTTTCTTTTTTACCAAATTTGCCAATACGTTTAACAATGGAGAATGTTTTGTTTTTTACTATTGTCAAAATTTTAACACCAGGCACTGTTTAGTTACTTTAAAATGTAAATGTTCTTATAACCTATAATGGAGGGGACTGTTTCTTTATTTATTTGAGTACATGGGTTCTGTTTTCCGTTTCACGTATGTTTGTAGAAGTCCCAAGGGAAATAGGATAAATTCTTATTGCGTGAGTTATCTTTTAAATGAAGAGTACACTTCAGTTAAGCCAGTTGTGATAGGGGGATTTCCCATACTTTTCCTTTATAGAGATATAGAATTAGTAAGGGAAGTAAGACGAGGGCGTCTTAATTCGATGTTCATATAATTTATGTCATTGGCGCTTAATAGATGATTTCAAGCATACCCTGCAGTAAAATATACGTATAATACATAGTCACGCCAAACCCTGCGTTTATTCCCATGTACTGTGGAGAGCTAGAAAAATATATACTTCCACATAACGACTCAAAAATCCAGAAGGCAGACGTAGATACAAAAAGAGCTGCACGAACTGATCAGAATAGTTGTACCAGTAATTTTTTCGTTGGCATACTGAAAGTGTGCATATGTTTTACTGTGTACAAAAGATACACACACATAACAAAACAGTTTAAACAATTAGAACACGACTATGTAAAAACTTTTAACTTTCCCGAGCCATTATACATTCGTCAAAATTGGTTTGGAAGTTGAGTAACAAATCTCATTGAGTAAAAAAATATCCTTCCTTTTTCTTGGCCATAGTCGAGCAAAAAACTGACCCTCATTATTTCTTTAAAGTGTTGTTTACTACACAAGCTGTAAACCGCACTTTCATATAAACAATAAGTAACGCAGGCCGAACTTACAAGTGAGCTCAGGTGGAACTCATGCCCCATATATTCTATGTAATCCATACTGCGCCCATGGGAAGAGACTTGGTAGGTCTCCTTCTACTGAACAGCCACAACAGTAGCATTTTATTTGAAAAAATAGTCATAGTTTATTATTATCTATCAAAAAAAACAATTACTTATGTAATGGAGTTTATATTATATTATAAGTAAATAAATAAATATGTCGGACATCTACACACACAACACCATCTAGTCCCAAACTAAGCACAGCTTGAATTATGGGTATTAGACAACTGATTTGAATACGTGAATACTTTTTTTTCTCAAAACATACATACTATACATGATGCCACATAAACTCGAATGAGTTTATGTGGCATCTTACATGTAATTTAGTGTATACTTTATAATGTACCAATAATTTAAAAAAAAATAAAAACATAGAAAACACCCAAACTCCGAAACAAATATTTGTAGGATTACAAAAACATTTGTTCCGACAATTCGGAATTCGAACCCGAGACCTCATGGACAGTAGACGCGTACGCTACCACTGCGCCAACGTGGCAGTTAAATTTAATTATTATTATTTTAAATTTTAAACTCTCGACTATCGGCACTTTATGGAACTTGTTTTAAATTCAAAATACACTCTTGGATAGAATTACTCACTTATAAATGGCCTATAAAGTTATAACAGGAACCTTTGATAATGTCTATTCCAAAACTGGTCAGTTCAAATTTAATTAATTAGTGGAATGACAGTAGAAATGAGTTTTATTTCAGTTATGTCTGATATTCTATTAAATATCCTTAAATCATTAGTATGCATATAAATAAAAATAGTTATATACACCGACAAAGACCTCTCAATAAATAGGAAATTCAGCCTCAGATTTAAAACCGATATGTCATCCATAAAAGACTAATCTGAAAAAAGTACTGTAAACTGAAATATATTTTTTTTTTAGAAAACTTAAATTGCGGATGAAAATTTTAAGTAATGTCAAAACTTGCTTGAACACAGTTTAATGAATCAGCCTGTAAGTATCGTGCAACGAAAACTAATAAAATATACCGCCGTAATTCCCAAAAGAAAACTTAATAGAATTTAACAATATTAACTTAAAGTAGGCAGGCAAATAAGAGGAGACAAATTAGTACCTTCCAAAATAGTAGTCCCTCCCGAAAAGTTGATACAGTTTTAAGAGTAGGTACTTTCTTTGCCCTACATTTAAAGCAGTTGCTCAATTTAATACTGTAACTACATAATTCTGCTTAATCGGCCTCAAGCGAAAGGCGCACATAAATAGACGTACATATAACATCACTTTTGGACGTAGTTTGGATGTTGTTCGGTGAAATACGGTAATTGCAGTCCCCGGCCTTTTCCGGCGCCCGCGTCGGCTTTGCTCTCCCACTGCTACGCGCGATTGAAACACGACACTTAAATTTTTATTACTCTTTAATAAAAAATAAGCCACGATTGCGGAGCAGCCTTCTCTTCCAAAGGAAGCTAGCTGAGTTTGGCTAAATGTCCAGTTTAAAATTAAATTATGACGAAAATTACAAGAGAGTTTTAAGTTAAATCTAACTTTCCAGTATTATGGGATACCATTAGAAATAGCATATAACGCGGCATTCAACAGAGTCAACTATCGGTATATAAACCACTGTTGCAGGCTTTCTACCTCTGTTGTGAAGTTGTGATAGGGAATAATATACATTCCTTCATTATTGAAATAGATTTTGAAGTAACATAGTTTGTAAGAAATCTTTGTTCTTATTAACCAAATGAGTCCTATGAGTAAGTTGAATGATTTATTTATTATAATGGAAGTTAACATTATAATGAAGTGGACTTTTCGACGACAGTCATTTACAGATTTGTAACTTAGACCAATTGCTCGCACTCTAAAATCTTTCCGAATAATCAACATGAATTCCCTATCATAACCGAAGGGGTATAAAAATCTATGCTAAATTTAGGTGTGAAGTATACCTACCTAAATCCAGAAAGTATGCAGCATGCGTATTCTAGTCAGTACATAAGTAACCATAAGAGCGTAGACGATAAACACCGGTATTTTTGTTTAAGTTCAGTGTGGTTAAAACCATAATCATGTTTAAAAAATGTTGAAGGTTTCATCTTCAAATTTTTTTCTATACTTATTTAAATTTCGAGTTTTTTCTTTGAACCAACTTGACCAGCGTATGGCCTTAACCTTCTCCTGAGTGGAGACCCGAGCCCAGCAGTGGGATATTATAGGTTGATGATGAAAAGTTCCGAGAAAGGAGACGATATATACGAAAATACTAAGTAGGTGTTCGTGTATGTCGGCTATCGTGGTAAAGAGTAGCCTATGTCCTTCCTCAAGAATCAAAATATATCTATGATAAGTTTAATTAAAATCGATGCAGCGGTATAGCCGTGAAACCGTAACAGACAGACCGGCCGAATTTATAATATTAGTAGCGATTTAGTCATATGATTATATACCAACTGTGTTCCATTTTTATTATTTAATCATTCAATTTCTATTTGTATTCATTTATACATCAGTCTTGCCTTGAAACCTTTATGGCCGCCATAGACGTTCATGTAAATTGATCAAATAGGCTGGTTCAAACAGTTTGATCCATCATCATCATCATCATCAGCCTATCGCAGTCCACTGCTGGACATAGGCCTCTCCAATTTCACGCCACTTAGTTCGATCTATGGCTTCTCGCATCCAGCTCCTGCCAGCCGTCTTGCGCAAATCATCGCTCCACCTGGCTTGTGGACCGCGTCTCGGCAAACGTAGTGTATGACGTCCACAGTTTGATCCAATTAGCTTAAATTACAATGAAAGTTTTGATTAAATTTAATGAGTAATCAAATGGCTTTAAGAAATTTGAATCTTCGAATTTTTATATAATCCAACAGTTTGATCAAATTGTATCATTAAAAATTTGAGTATGTGTCTTGCGAGCGCTCAGTTTTTATTGTGGAAGTGTTTCAGTGCAGATATGTTGCATTGCATAATGTCGAACCGCGATGTATTAGAAGAGTTCTTACAAATGTATCAAAATGAATCCTGTATATATAACATAAAAAACAAAGATGTAAACTAATACAAAAAATTGAATGTACTAGAACCAAACGTAGACCATGAATTTAACCGACCGTGCATTTTTAAAAAAGTACAATTCTTTGCCCACTTTGATATTGAACTGACGCTAATTCAAGCCTGCGTGTAGGTGTGTAGTCATTTGCAAGATCATGCCAATTTAATCAAATTGTTTGACCCAGCCAGTTTATTTGATCACATTTATTATTTATTACTTAAACGTCTATAGCCGCCATTACGCTAACGGTTTAAGAAAAATACTAACTGACCTACATTATACTCAGTAACCATGGCTATGAAACTTAAATAATAAAATATACACAACGCTGTCTATTATGCACAATACGTCTGTAGAAATGTTAAAATATTCAAGAACCAATGAGGTGTTCCAATGAACATTAGACTGCCTGCTACAAATGCCATGACCGACATACGTGGCTCTCTATCATTAATTATGTAATTACCCATTGGTATAGATAATTGCTTTTTTATTGAGCTTAAGGGAAAGAAGGAGTTTTTATTAAACATTAAAGCTAATGTAATAGAACTCTCCGGCTACCCGATCTTAAGCAGGTAACAATAATATTCCGGACAACTAAAATCCAACCCCACATAGTCCCAAATTAAGCAGAGTTTGTTCTATGGGTACTAGACAACAGATATAAATACATTTATACTTTTTAAAATATACATACATATGCATAGAAGATACCCAAACTCTTAAATAAATATTTGCAGGTCATACAAACACTTAGTCCGACCCAGGATTCAAGAACTCAAACCCAGCACCGCAGTCACATAGGCTACCACTACATATTCTTTATTATTCATTAGGGCAGGCATTAGCCTCGAATAAGCTGCTTGAGATGAATCAAATTATTTGAATCGAGAAAGTGTTGCTAAGGCACAGTTTCGTCATCAGTCATAAAGGTGAGGCTCGGTGTCATCCAGTTCAGATCTCGGAGCACTCCCCATGAAGTGATAGAGATGGTGGACTGAGGTAACATTTCTACCTAAGCCAGGGAATCTATCATGTCTGAAATATCCTGGCAATGATCAACTTTATTTTTCCTTACTATCCGTTTAATGTGGTCCAGAAGCTGGTACTGGGATGACCCTGTAAAAGGATGTGATGTGTTTGATGTTATCTCTGCCTATTTGCCTCCTATCAATCTATATTATATTATAGCACTGTATTTTTATGTCGATACTACCATAAATAGTTTGAGAAAAGAAAGTACCCTAACCTCAAAAGCCAGCAACGCGCTTACGAGTAACAGTGACCTCTTGCTATAAGGTGATGATGTGTCCATCTTGCATTCACATTTTGCGTCTATTTACGTCTATAGTCCGTAGCGATCAACACGATACTGAAACGTTTCGTGCTCACCCTCATCGCTGACAGGCTTCGCGCTGACCTGATAACAACGGTAGATATGAGAACAAAAAATATAATTTAACCCCACTATACAAGGTAGATTTGAAAATATGACATTAAATGAAACCGTGGGCTATTAATTGAAACAAACTAAATATATTAAATGATTAAAACCAATAAGGATATTGTTTGTAATTGAAGTTCACTAACCTGCGTGATAAAATGAAGCGGCAACGCAGCGCAAGCACCGTGGTAAGCAGATAAGTTTCTAAAGCACAGAACGCAACGCAGAAGCAACCGCTACGTCGTGTGCCAAACGCCGTTCGCCGTCGTCCGTTCGCACCACGTTAAGGTCGTTAACCCCTTGATGATAGTGTTTTATTGGATACATCGTGTAGTAAATTTCTAAAACGATAAATACTGTCCTGTGGCTACACTACTAAGTCTATTATATTAAAATTTTGTGAGTCGACTTGTAACATCTGTAGGTATGTCTAGTACAAATAAATGTCGTATTGTCAAATCCTACCTGTATATCACAGTGCTATTACCTTATGACTTGACATAACGGAACAGATTTAACAATGTTCAAGTGACAATTGACATTAGTACTTGTATTTCAGAATCTTTATGAACAGGAGGCTTTGTTCAAAAGTAAAAAGTTAGTTTACGCTTTAATTTCCAAAGATAGAACGAACCCTACAAAGTTTAGCTTGTTTTCTATATTATATAAAATTGTTTTAATTATTTTTTATGGCTTTCTTTCGTTTTTTATACAATTCAAACAACAAACTTTAAGAGCTTTCCTTTCAATTCTTTCATTAAAAATGAATGTTAATTTACTGCCGCAATAAGACGTTTCCCATATTTTTTCACGTCGACGAGCTAAGGAAATATTAAATTTATAACGTCCCGAGTCATTAAAGAGATTTCATCAAAATTTAATTTACTTCAATTGGAACCATGAGTGAGCGTTTTGATACGCCTGTATAACGAGAACAGCAGATAATATTCTATCTTACGTAGATTACTTTACAACATACGAGACTTTTATTTCGCTCATCTCAAAAATACTCTTGATGTTGTCTCATCTTTTAAATAATATAATAATCATCGGAGCTATGAGTAGTGTTATTTGTGATTATCTTGTTCTTATAAGTTGTTTTAGTTTGTAATATTGCATATTAGTGTTGTAATGTTTCAAGAGATTTGCCTGTTTGACCTTATAATTCTATGGTTAATTATCCCTTTCTGAGCAATGAATCTCATTGGTGTTAGACACACGTGCTCTATTCTACCGTACAAGGTGTGCAGTGTGTACCGTACAGTGAGTTTGTAGAGCTAATAATATTCAGAAAATAGGCATTGTTTATGAAAATCAAATTACTATACCTCGATAGATGGCGTGCGCGTCAACTTATATTGTGATATTGTTTGATGCAAAGCAATTGTATTTAGTAGTAAGTTACATTTGTACAAATGAGATCAATAAATCAGCTATACTGTAATCTTACAGTGGTGTTTTTGTTATTTAACAAACCCTCTAGTAAATCTTATGAGGACAGCAATTCTACGTTAGCTTAGTTAGTTAACAGGCATTAACTATAATAATCTAGACTAGATTATTAGAGTACATGCCTAATTAGAGAATATCTAATATTAATTACGCAATGTCTACTTTCACACAAAGACAAGCAATGCACTTTTATACTATCACTGAATACTAATTACGAACAGAAATGAAAATTGACCATTTTTTTTTTTTTTTTTTTTTTTTT